>JANRMT010062833.1:15110697-15125230 GCA_026402145.1 Polypterus bichir lapradei
ATTATATTATATTATATTATATTATATTATATTATATTATATTATATAGGGTGGTCCAGATCTAATTATGTAACTTTTAATTTAATGCAGGAAACAATGCAAGACAAAAGAATTGTTTGAAATATCTTGTAATAAATGAAAATGGACTTACATTGAATTAATTCATTGATTTTCCATGTAATGTCCCACTTGTCCTTCATTCAGTTGTGAATTCTCTATATAATAAACTTAATAAGTTATAGCGTAATAAAAATTGCATAATTAGATCTGGACCACCCTGTATTATATTATATTGTTCATTGATACGATATACCAAATTCATTCTTTTTATATCATAAGTAGTTTCTTCCAGTTTTCTTCACTATCAAAATTATATGGTATCATCTAAACACGTCGACTGTTTCTTCACCAAGATAGAGTAAATATTGAGAAAACAAGATAGAGACTTTAAATGTCATATCCTTCAGTCATAGTATAAAATGACACAGTTAATGTACTCAAGAGATTATTGATAGCAAGAGCTGTAAAATATATGCAGTTATAATCACATGAGAATTAAGCAGCCTTTCCAAATAAACACTGTATGTGTTAATTTAACACTGGTGATTTTGCTTTATAGTTATTAGAAGTATATACACATGGAATTTGCATGGCAATAATTTTAAATGATGATATAACGTGTCTTGCTCTTCATTTTCTGTGTTGTGTTTTTAGTTCAAAATGACAGCTATGATGATGTATGGTAGTCATTGATTTAGTAATTGTCAGGCATACAGCAGCTGTCCATAACCACAGACATAAAGCATGCACAGTATAACCACTTCAAAAGTAGCTATGCTTTTGGGCCACATTACAGTGTTCTTTTCCCTATATCATGGCTATCTACTTTCACCAATTGTTGTATTAAAGGTAGTTATGGATGCAGTGAGAAGTCAAACAAAATGACATATTTTATTGTCTAACTAAAATGATTACAATATGCAAGCTTTCGAGGCAACTTAGGCCCCTTGTTTAGGCAACATGTAATACAGAAACTGGAATTGCCTGAAGAAGGGGCCTGAGTTGCCTCGAAAGCTTGCATATTGTAATCGTTTTAGTTAGCCAAACAAAATGTGTCATTTTGCTTGATTTCTCACTACATCCATAATGGCTAACATGGTACAACACCCTACTACTACAGGTAGTTACAGAGCAATTACTATAAAAAAAGTGGAATGAAATTCTAGACATCTACATTGAAATTTGACCCAATAACCTTATTAGTCAGAAAACAAATCTTCAACAAAGACATTTTTGCAGTGGTTTTTGGCAATGGTAGAAGTCTTACTCTGTTTGGGTAAATTACTTAGACTGTTGACACTGATGATTTATGAGACATCCAGCAAATAAATAAGAAATTAAACAGTTATATTTGGTAGAACTGGGATGGCATATCTATAAATTTAAAAATGGCTAGTTTTAGTCAAATTCTTTACTATGCTTCATGTCTTATTGCCACAATGAAAAACTAATTTATAACATGTCAGTTTGTATTATTGAACAGCCTAAAGCAAATGTTTAAACTCCTGCAACCTTGAGGCACTCAATTTGTGAGCTGTTTTTATCGAAACGTCCCTTTTTACAGTTAGGATAAAGATCATTTCACATTTTAGACACCTTTCCATCCCTGCATGTACTTCATTTGTTAACAAAGTGAAATGTCAAAGAGTCTCATGAGTCACTCTGGCAGAAGTTAATTAGATTAATTAGATTAAACTGTAATAGTTTAGACAACTAAAAATAGAAAATATGCTAATGGTTTCATCCTCCCTATAATAACAAGGATGTTAAAGACTTTAAAAGGGTTAAAAAAATACTTGCAGTTTTTTTGTTGTTTTATAGCATAGTGAGATTAGGTACCACTTCATTTGCTTTCATTGTCTAAAATGTAGAATTAAGAAATACTGCATATAGACAACAGGAGTGTGACTCAGTTTTATTTCAGAGTCAGAAGTTCTGGTCCATTGTAGATGAATATTATATATATTAACTGTATGTATGTAGGTGTATATATATCTCTCTATTATAAAAAAATCTTGGGCGGGAGAGGAGACGTGATCTTCTCAGAAGACGCTTTGACGTCCCGCGAGACAAGGGAGTGAGACAAAAGGACAGCTGCTGTACAGGCTTGTAAATGATCGATGTACATCACGACAAGCAGAACATGCATCTCGGCAGCAGCAGCACAAAGCCAGTAGCGGATCAATTCACATCTCCTTAGCATGCGTTCAGCCCCACCCTTCACAACACAAGCAGCATTATATGTCCTGCGAGAGAGGGATTTAACCACGCCCGGGGCTGCAAAAAAAGGACAAATATTGTTTTTACAAATGTTTTAAAGTAAAAGTGAAAATAATGCATATGTAACAATTCCCGTGAAAATAACAATCTCTTTGAATTGTATATCCAGTAAACCCAACCCTGAGGTGGGCGAACGAAGCCCCCTAGTATATACATATCTATATACATACATACACACACAGTATATTGTTACATGCATGCACATAAGGGACAGCTGAAGGGCCTCTAGTGACTATAACACCACTGACGTCACTTCTGGTGTTCATCCAACTGTGTCCCACGTTTCCTGCCAGAAGGACTCAAAACTGGAAGTTCTACCATCTTTGACAGTTCTGTTGTGAATTTGTGTCTGTAAAGACGCCTCCACAATTAGCATGTATTTCTTTGTTTCCTACAGTCCAATTATATGGGCTGACCAGGCTGGTACACCAAGTCTTTATCACTATTGTCTCATTTTCTTACACAAACACACACATGCACACACACATATAATATTGTGAGTATAAAAATCATATCACAAGTTGGAACAGATCAGAAATGAGAAGTATGCTGAAGTGTTCCAATATCTTGTAAAGCTTGACGTTTGCAAAAACAAGTTAATTTAAGAATATCATGAGAAAGACTTTGCAGGACTGTTTTGATAAGTGCTACTGACGCTGGTAATAGTATATCACTGCTGAGGTTGCCTACTTTAAATTCAGATCAGTGTATTATCTTTATAACACACATTTTCTCCATGGCAGTTTCTCAAGAATGTGATTTTTGTATCTCTACTAATGTTAATCTCTTAAATTGAATCCAAAGACTCTGCAAACCACCACCATTATTCCTAATAAAGCCGTCTTTTGCAAATAATATGTAGATATAGTGCTTGGGAGGATATTAAGATGGGTCTGGAAATTCTCTTTGAAAAGTCCTGTAGATCCCAACACCACTTACACTCCATAGTTTTATCCCACATCGGGCTTATTTCGAGTTTAATTTACTGTTAGTTGAAGGTAAAAAGTTGTATCTCAACTTAAATGAACATAAATGAATTAATGTTCAAACTTCAAAACTAATCTCAGATACCTAACGTTTTGACCCCGGAGTACTTGCTACTGTGTAACAATAATAAATCTACTCATGTGAGATATATCAGTGATTACTATATCAGTCTTTAATACACCAAGTTCACCTTTCCAGATTTTATAAACTGTTTAAACATCTAGTAATACAGTGGACCCAGTCAGTATCTTTAAGGAGTTTGCCATTCACTCTGTGTCTGCTTAGAATTATCCCTAGACACAATCCCTATATTTTTATGGGATAATTGGCCCAGTGAAAGTAAGTAAGAATGTGTGCATGAGTGTTTTTTTGGTGGACTGAAACCTTCTTCTAGGGTATTTTTTTTCTTTACACCTGATCCTGGTCCCCAATACTATTAAATTAAATTAAGTGGGCTCATCAGTCTTTTTAGTATTCATGCTATATAGCTGCAGTGACACTGCAAATTTGGAGTCAGCACTGAATTGCTTGTTTTGAAGTATTGAGTTTATTATGTTTGGAAATCTGCTCTGATCATTGTTTCTGGCCAAAGAACATTTATTGTACTCTGCAATAATGTTATTCTAAAAGTTAACATAATCTTAAGCTTGATATGTAGGATGTTCATTTTAACATATAATACAAGTGTGTTAATTAACCCTAAGAAGCTTAAAAGCAAACAAGTCAATGAACATAAAAGGAGATCAGCTCTTAAAGAAAATAAATAAGTCATTTTTCTGAACTTAAGATAGGTGGGTGCACTCTATTATCAAAAGTGTAAGGACACCTATCACACATACATTGCTATTTGAAGATCCCATTACAAAACCTTTATCAGGCTATATCAGCCTCAACTATCCTGGGAAAGCTTTCCACACAATTTTAAAGTGTGTCCATTCACCAAGACAGTTGTGGGGTCAGGTACTGATCTACAACAAGAAGACTCACAATCTGCATTTCAATTCATTCTACGCTCATGGCTCATTACTAATCAAACCATGTCTTTGTGGACCTGACTTTGTATGCAGGAGCAGGATGGAACAGAAAAGGTTCGACCCCAAACTGTTGCCACAAAATTTGGAAGCGTACAATTGTGTAAAATGTCTTTGTATTCTGTAGCATTAACAGTTTCCTTTACTGGAACCAGAGTCAATAGGTGATATACTCTACACTAGGGGTGGGCAAAGTCAGTCCTGGAAGGCCTCAGTGGCTGCAGGTTTTTGTTCCAACCTAGTTGCTTAATTAGAAAACATTCATTGTCAATAATTTAATTTCATGGCTTGTTAGTGCTTTAACTCTGCCATGTCAGGTCATTCTCATATACAAGATTTTTTTCCTTTCTGAGGATATCATCCAAATGATTTGAAATCTAAAACAAATGAATAATTCTTAGTCCTTCACTTTTTTCTCTTTACTTTCCTTCCAAGTATTTAATTAAACCAAATAGTACACAATAAATACACATAAATGGAGAAATTCTGGTTTCTTTTTTCATTTGTATCTTATTGCTAATAAGGAGCAATTAAAAACCAAGAATACAGCTGTTTAACACTAAAATAGACAATAATGGTTCAAAATCTTAACGAGCGACACAACTAAAATGAAGCAGAAGTGTTACTTGAGCAATAAGTGCTTCTTATTAAGCAATCGGGTTGGAACAAAAACCTGCAGCCATTGCGGCCCCCCAGGAACCACTTTGCACACCCTTGTTCTGGACAACAGCCATCCCTTGCATTGTGCATAGTGATCTAGGCTTGTGTGCAGCTGCTCATTCATGGAAACCCATTTCTTGAAATTCCCGATGCACAATTTTTTTGCTGATGTTGCTAACTGAGGCAGTTTAGAATTATATTGTAAGTGAAGTGTCAGAGGATAGGAGAGTTTCACGCACTATGCACTTCAGTTCTCAGCAGTCCCTTTCTGAGAGTCTGCATGGCCTACCACTTCATGGCTGAGGTGTTGTTATTCCTAGACACTTCTACTTCGCAATAATAGCACCGACAGTTGACCCGGGCAGATAACGCAGAGCAGAAATCTCACATACTAAGTTGTAGCAAAGGTAACATCCTATGACAGTGCCACAGTTAAAGTCACTGAGCTCTTTTCTACAAACCATTTTACTGCAAATGGTTGTCAATGGAGATTATGTGGCTATGTGTTTGATTTTATGAACCTGTTAACAATGGGAGCAGCTGAAACACCTGAACTAAATAATTTGGACATGGGTATCCATATACCTTTGGTCATATAGTATATAAGTCAATTACCTTTGGTGATTCCAGGGGATAACATGGTGTAAATGACAACAGTGGATCAGACTGGCTTTTAGATTACTTCAGAGGTTTATTTTATAGCAAGGACTAATAAAGTTGATAAAGGTTTTGTGATAGGCTGTTAAAAAGAATTGTTATTTGGTTATCTGCTGTACATGGCGACTCGGTGGTTAATGCAACAGTCTCACAGTATCAAAATCTTAACTCTGAATACCCGCTTGGGTATTATGTACTTTGCACACTTTTTCTGTGTGATATATGGCTGGCCAGTCATCCCGGCTAATAACCCCAGACTGCCAGATGGAGCCCTCCCTGCAGCATGGAGGTGCCCCAAATGCCAGCAGGGAATTATGGACAATGGAGTTTTTATCCACAGCCCTGCTGGATACCATGGGGGCTGCTAGAAGGCGCTGCAGGGAGGAACAAGGATTGTTTTCCCTACAACCCAGAAGTACGTCCTAGTCACATGGACAGAATAAATGACATGCTTCCGGGTTGAAGAAAAGGAGTTTTTTATCTGACCCGGAAGTGTTACCAGTCACATGGACAGAGAGAGAAACACTTCCAGGTCAAGGACTATAAAAAGTACTGTGGGAGATCCCAGGGTTGAGCTGAGTCGGGTGACAACGCGTCTGGGAGAGGAGGATTGTGTATTTGATTATTGATTTGTTTATTATTTATGAGTATTGTGGAGTGGAGGGTGCTTTGTGCACATTATTGTGTTAATAAAGTCAATTATTGGACTTTTATCTGGTGTCTGGCGTCTGATCTGGGGGTTCAAGGGGACGACAGCGCCCCCTATCTGTCACACCAGGTAATCTGTGGGTTTCTTCCCTGGGGCAGCCATTTTTTTTGGATATACATATGAGTGAGTCTGCCATATGATGCACTTATTCCTCATCTAAGATTGGTTCCAGCCTTTTGCTTATAGTGTACAGGAAAATATTAAATAAAATAATGATACATTTTATTTATATAACACCTTTTCCATACTCAAGGCACTTAAACTACTTTCTCCACTCAAAACTTTAAAATGGATTTGTAACAGGTCTTGGGAAAATACTTAAGTTGATTCTCCTGACCAGTTTCCTTTAGAAGTATTGATTTTATTAGATCATCATTTATAATAATAAATACATTGTCTTCTAAAATACAGTCTGATATTTCTACCCCAATCAGGGGGCATGGATAAAGGTTTCTTTAGGCTCACACCAGCTCCAGAACTGTTTTCAGTTACATACTAACTTACAGTTTAATTAGCAATTTTCTGACTCTGTGAAAATAATCCTGTATTCATATATACTTCAGTAAATACACTGCAATCATAAATATAGAAAATGTATAAAAGATATACTCTATGTTACTTTAGAACCATCAGGTTAATATTCTCACAGAAAAGCAGGGAATCAGTAGCTAGAAAGTTCAAAGATCATAATTTTTACAGTACTTTGCAATCTAAAATACATTCCATTCACTATAATCTTCTTAAGTTGAGACCTGGTGCCTGCTATCTGCAGGATGCATGGCTCTTTTATAAATCATAGGTTAGTTACAAGTATACCTTATAGTGATAAAGCATCAATAAAAGTGATACTGAGTTGCACAAAATGAATAAGCTACTGGAATAGAATTAGTTTGGATAATGAGTTGATTGGCATTGACTGATTTTCTGCACTGCTGGCAGTTTTGCCTGGAGTTTGAGTGGCACTATTCATAGTTCTACATTTGTGGCTCTGAGGAGACTGTGTCATTGAAAAGTCTAATATGGATTATTATTCATGGTGGACTACTGCTGCCTGTGTAAAATGCCAAGTAAATAAAGAAATTCAATAAAAAAGAAACTGTATGCACATCAGTGCACATGCAGTAAATTGTGTTTGGGAAGATTTGGCTGTATGAAGTCAAATAAATTTGTGGCAAATAAAAGTGGCAGAAAATCTAAAACAATATGATCACACCATATTTTCTTTGTTCAGACAATTCTATACACTAATCAAAATAATAAGTTCACCCAAAGCTTGTAAAATATATGAAACATTAATGCTATTCCAAATATTAAAAACAAATCTCATGCTGACTCGCTGCTATTGTCCTATCACAGAACTGTTCAGTATTGTAAAAGGTAACATTTCACTGTACTTAAACAGGACTATTGTGTTTTGTTAATTATATTGAACATAGTGGAAGTTTAGACATTTACCTGTATGTTCAAACATCAGTTTTCGGAAGCCAATATATCAGTACAGGGTTACAGAGAGCTGAGGCTTATGGCAGCAGCTATAGGCACAGGGCAAGAGTCTGCCCTTGAGAAATAAAGGCACAATCAATGTAGGGCACAAACGGTACCTATAAATAATGTTTACCCTCTTGGAGGTTTTCACATATTAGTGTTATACAACAGTAATCATAGTAGATTTATTTGGCATTTTTGACAATGATCAACAGAAAAAGACTCTTTGCACAGTGATGCAATTATTTACAAACACAGAACACAAAATACTTTGTTACATTAGCATTCACTGCTGGGCTACTATGGAATTTTTATATATAATAATCTTTTACAATTTATTACAAGAATATATATTTATATGAAGCCATAATAGAATGAATTATTAAAAATAAGGAAAAGGACTGAATGTAACTCAAAGGTTAACAAAATGTAGCTTAAAGTTTAAGCACATGAGGTCTGCCTCATCTTAAAGAAACTAGCATTATCAATGTTAGAATGAGGTAAATAAGTAAACGAACACCCCTCTAGAAAGTAAGGAAAAACTAATGGGAAAGCCCAAACACCCCTCTTATAAAGCGGTGCTAAGATCAATAGGAGAGTCCGCAGAACACCCTTGTCAATGAGGCGGCATTCAGATAAATGGGAGAGTTGACAGGAGTCAGAAAATACTGGTTGATTGGATAAAGTTCTGCATACTATGTATATTAAGAGTCAGATGATGTGATGTATTACTGCAGATGAGGTAATGGTAATATAAAAATATAAAAATAAATGAATTGTTTAACTGATTGCTCACTCCATGGACTGAGACACTATGCAAATAAAGAAATGTTCTGCATTTCATCTGGGCTTCGTGATTGCCTTCTTTTAAGACAGAGGAAACTTTTTTTTCCACAACACTAGTAACATCACCTCAAGAGAGGCCTATCAAATCAACAAGCTAACTTAAAGGTCAAGCTTGGTTATAGGACACACTCTGGATCCTCTGTAGGTGGTATCTATCTATCTATCTATCTATCTATCTATCTATCTATCTATCTATCTATCTATCTATCTATCTATCTATCTATCTATCTATCTATCTAACAAGCCATTCACCAACACTTGAGTGATTGTGCAAGAAGATGACTAGTGAAGTGTAAAGGAGTTACAAACTACATTGGCTGAGATTGGAGAGACTGTGCAGACAACTGTAGCACCAGTCACAACTTAATGTGAAAGTGTCAAATAGAAAAAAATGCACATCATATCTCAGCTGAAGTTTGCCACAAGTTACAAGGGAGACTCTGCAGTCAGCTGGAAACAGGTTCAATGATCTGGTGAAATCAAAATTGAGCTTTTTGGCCATCAAACTAAATGCCATGTTTGCCATAAGTTACACATACATATTATCAAAAACACACCAAGCATGGTGGTGGCTGCGTCATGCTGTGGTATACTTCTCTACAGCAGGCCCTGGAAAGTTGGTGAGGGTAGATGATAAAATGAATACAGCAAAATACAGGGAAATCTTAGAGGAAAACCTGATGCAGTCTGCAAGAAAACTGCACCTTGGTAGAAGATTTCCTTTCCAGAAAGACAACAAACCCAAACGTAAAACCACTGTTACACCCCAATGGCTTAAAAACAACAATATTACTGTCCTGGAGTGTCTACATCAAAGTCCAGATCTCAATCCAACTCAGAATTAGCAGCTGGACTTTAAAAAGGGCTGGTCACTCAAAAAGCCCATATAGGCTGATAGAGCTTGAGCAGTTATGCAAAGAAGAATGGGGAAAAATAGCTGTGTTCAGATGTGCAAACCTAGACAGGAAAAGACCTGTCCACACAGACTCAATGCTGTCATGACTAGGAAACGTGTATCTACTAAATACTGACCTGAAGGAGGTGAATGATAATGCAATACTTGTGCTTTATATTTTTAACTAATTTAGACATTTGGCAGAGATCTGATTTAACTTTGACTTTAAAGAGTCTTTCTGTTGATCAGTGTCAAAAAAGTCAAATTACATAAACTGAGATTCAGTGCATAACAGTAAAATGTGAGAACACCCAAGGGGGTGAATACTTTTTGTAGACACTGTACATGGATAGGCTCATACTCATATTATAATAGAATTGGAGGAGGAAAATGGTATTCCAAGAAGCAGCTCTCATGAACATATGGGAAATAGTGATGTAGGTGTCTGAAGTGCTGTTTTAGTACATAAGCTGTTATGGCAGTTAAATAAAGTGATATTAATCTTGAGAGTTCCCCAGGTTTAGGCAATGAATAGTTTGATTAGACACAATAGAGAAGAAATAAAAGTAAAATGCTTTTTTACAGTTGAAGTCATAGCATAATATTTTTTCTGCAGAAATCTATCTAATCTCACTCAGATGTTCTTATTTACACAATGGCAATCAATGACAGCTATTAGCAGATTGTTTCACTTTATGGAATTAGGTCCTTTTTCTGATGAAAACAGTGTAGAAAAATCATCACAAAAGACAGTTAAGAAAGCAAACGGATTTGTGAGATAAATGGGATTGTGTGCTGCTTTAGGACAAATGAATTCATAGTAGATTTACTCCTGAAACAGAATTTACTATAATTCTTATTGAGCAGAAATCAACGGCTCAGTCAGTTTTAAATACTTGCAAAATAGCCATATTGCACAGCTTAATTGCGTTAGTTCATATTTGTGTTTTCTGTCTCAAGAGCAGAAAGGCAATTATGTTAACAAGGGTTATATCGGTGTAATTAATCTTTTTAATGAGTTCATATTCAACAAGTCTACCTTTCATTCTTATGTTAGTAATTTCTTTTCAGTAATATTTATATAATTAACTATCAATTTGCTTAACTTGCATTTTAACAAATATCTATTGTTCTGCAATATCAATAGTTTATTTATTAAAAAAACATTTTTTCCTGGATATTTGTGAAATATTTAACATGTTTCTTGTTTTTGTGTTTTCTTGTCCATTTGGATGCTTCTAAGAAAGAAAACGGCTTCTAATATGAATATGAATAAATAAAAACCTTTAACCTTTGTATGTCTTTAATTTTAATAAATAAAGGCAACTACAATTATTATGGTATACATGTTAGATTAGTTGATAAAACTAAACTAGAATTTTATTAATATGACTATTTGTCAAAGTGCACTGCCAGCATGTCAAAAGGAAAGCAGTCTCAGGAAAGTGACGGATGATGAAATAATGATATACTATATATAGCAAGTAAAATGTGAAAATAAAAGGTAACTTTTAATAGCTTCTTTCTGTGTTTTTTCAGTCCAAAATGAAAAACTGACACCAGGAAGTTCATAGAAGTTCATAGATAAGTCACAATAAAACCAATTAATGGTAGAAGGCACTTAGGTCTACTGTGGGAATTCTGTATGTGATGCAGGAATCCGGAGAAATAGATCACAGTCGAAAATGGGCATTGATTCTGTCAACCTATGCATCAAAGGGTTTTCCTTTGTGTTAAGGGGTGCCTGGTTAGGATAACATCTCACAGTAGACTTTTAAAGCGGAGCAATTATATCTCTGGCAATTATAGAGCATCTGTGCATCCTGATCCTAGTGTGGAAAAAGTAGGATCAGAATGGGACACCAGAACCTGTCAACCTTGGCCTCTTAGAATGACTGAGAGTATGGTTCTTAGGAAACTAGAGTTTATACAACACAACAAGATCCGTGTGTATGTGCCCTTTAATTAACAAAAGCCTAATTGAAGACTAGAAATCTACCAAGCCAATAGCAAGCATATGGTCGAGATTGTAATCAGATCTGAACATGCTCTCCATTTAAAGACGTGCATTGTATAAGACCTGGACCTCCACAAGGGCTCAAGGGTGGAGAGACACCATAGGCTCCTTGAAGGAGTTCTACACTGAAGGCCCTGTACATGAAGAATAGCCTAACATCAGATGCTAGATGAAAGTATAAAAGTGCTATGAGCAAGTGTATTGGGAGAAGTACTGGAATGTGGGTTTACTACTGGGAGAAAGAGAGAGATCAAGGGGTTTGAGTGTTTGTGTGTATGTGTGTGTGTGTGCATGTGTGTGAGAGAGAGAGAAAGAGAGAGAGAGAATATGATTTGAAAAAGAAGAGTGCAGTTTGCTATTCAAAAATTGCAGCCTTACTAAAATGATGACCATCAATCTCTACAATGAAATGATGAAAAATGGCAGAGAAAGTAAGATATAATCAGCCAATTTTTATTATAGGTTTACACACCCAAATACAAAAAATGAGAAGAGACAATAAAATAGCACAATATCAATATCAAGGTTTCTGAGATCTTACTAATGACTGCTGATATTCCTTACCCCAAGATACCTCACCAGAGAGAGATTAACACGTGTTGAGGAAGTCACAAAAGACAGTATTTCTTATTTTGTCTTTCTGTTGTAACTTGTATGATCTTCCATGATACATTTAAAAAATAAAATACCATTTTTACTAATGTGGCTTCTTTGAAATTATTTCAGGAATAAAGTGTGCTGTATTTCCATTTGTGATCATTTTTGTAACATTTTTGGTTTGTAGGTAAAATGATTGAACTTCACCTTAATATACATTTGGCCTGTTTTGTAAGTTACATTGACTTTTTCTCACATAATCACGCTGTATCCTTTTCAAAATTCCACATACAGTACTTTCTGACTTTAAGCAATGCATGTGCAGCATCGACACTAAGTAGACAGACAAAAGGATAAATCTGGGATTTCATTTTATATATGCTTCTTACCAATGCACAAAAATGTGTATGCTACTTCACAGTGATAAATGATAATAATCTGGTTTTATTTCTACAGTAAAGCAGACAATGTCATGACTCAATCCTGTTCCAGATAGTCCTGAGTCTGTGATAAAGCTCTATTTATTACAGAAATTATTGTAGGCCTCAAAGCTACCTGAACATATTATTTTTAATCCCCTTCCAAACAAATCCTCCCTGTGCCCAAAACTGATATGAAGTAATATTGAACAACCTAGTTTACCATTTAAGTTTTTAATAGCACAAGTTCAAAAGACTCTTGCTGACTTTGACATTTCTGTGTGCTTTCACTCAAAACTTCTGAAACAGCACAGTTAAGGTGCTGAATTGACTAAAGCAGTCAATGGTTTACTGATGGCAGTAGCCTCTCGAAAGTATTCATTCAACATTTCATTTGATCTAAATGCTGATTTAGACACCATTGATCCAATGGTTTTGCTCAGAAATAACACAATTGTTTGGGATAGTTAAATCTTTTTTGTCAAATAAAAGTCACTCCCTTACAATTGCTACGTGTAACTTTTTCTAGTGCAACCATTGTGATTTTTATTGTTCCCCAGATTGCACTGTTTTTTTTCGACTCCTTTATTATGTGCTCTACTCAGCAATTATTAGATTTCCATTTTTAAGCTGGTGACAATTAGATCTAGCTGTCATTTAAAGAGGGTGTAGCATCTTTGTTATGTTCTTTTATGAGTGTATGTTGGAGGTTAAGGACTACAAGCAAAATACAGTAACTTTTTTTCAAGCTCAGGACAGAAAAATCAACAAGGCTACTCAGTTAAAATCAGTGTGCTAACAAGAATGATCAGGTTATCTTTTGGTAATTATCTCATGCTTACTTAATAATTTAAATTAGGCAGTTTCACTATTCATTATTCGTATCTTTTAATGCTACACAGAAACCTTTCTATGATTTTAGCTTTTTCATTGCCTGGATTTTGTAATATTACAATGTAAATGATACAGTACACTACACTCAACAAACCTAGGTCTGTAAAGAACAGTGTAGAATTCTTTATGCAAACTTCTTCTGGCACATTTTCATTTTCACTCAGTTTACATTTAGGTTAAAGTGCACGGAAATATTGCCTTACACCACCTGAGAACTGTAATTTAATCCCAGCTTATAATTGTGTGTGTATCATAGCCTTACTGTTTTAGTGTGGATTTTTTGGATGTCCCCATTTCTCTTGAAGAAGTCCAGGTTAGACTATTTGGTGACTTAAAATGTATGTGACCTATAATGTGATGGTTGTTGGTCTCTCACGTGTTTTTATGTTGCTGAGGTTGTAACATATTAGAAGATAGATATATATATATTGTGAATAAAGGTGCTATATAGCGCCCGACTCGGCACAGACTCACATAGAGGCACGTGTAAATATCACAAAAACTTTTATTTTTCTTCACCTGTGGGGCACGTCTACCCCGCGAACCCCACAGGCATAACACAGTCTCACAAGCACTCAAGTCACAAAAAACAACTTTTCTTCTGGTACTACCACTCCTCCCTGGCAGAGTGGTGGTTGCTTGCCCTTTTTATAGCCCACCCGAAAGTGCTCCAGGTGCTTGATCACCTGTTTCTGATTGCACTTCTGGGCGGTGCTGTAGAGTTGTCCATTCTGGCTCAGGGACCCATGCAGCACCCCCTGGCGGCCACCCAAGATCCCAACAGGGCTGTGGAGAACTCCATCTTCCATGGAGCCCTGCAGGAAACTAAGGCACCACCCTCTGCCAGAGAGGCTGACACCAAGCGTCCCAGGGGAGGTTGCCACCAAGTGTCCCAGGGGAGGTACTGAGGAGCCCATGTAGAAGGGACGTCCTGGCCGCACACCACAATTTATATATATATATATATATATATATATATATATATATATATATATA
>JANRMT010062833.1:15125240-15149745 GCA_026402145.1 Polypterus bichir lapradei
TATATATATATATATATATATATATATATATATATATATATATATAGTCACACACGCGCGCATAGGGAGTCGCGTAAAGACCCGAGGTGCAGCGCAAAAACTCCTGCCAAATGGGAAAAGTGGATAGTAACCTCTCTCTCTTTTTTCCTATAGAAAGAAAAAAGCCGCGCCGCCTTGAATGTGCCCAGACTCCCTAATCCCGTACTAACACTTCCGTGTTGTTTCCCTTCCTTCTGTCTACCTCAGATGACGTCATGGCTCCCATCCACCACCTCGGTTCCTTCCCAGCATTCCGTCTGTGTCATTTCTGCTCCCACTCCATAAATGTTCCCCAATTCATCATTGCACTGTCTGTTGTATTATTCAAAAATCACTGACCTTGAGAGCAAACTGTACAGTATACAGGGCTGGACAACCCCAAACCTTTATGCCGTGTTTGTTGTTTATTTACAATATATATATATATACAGAATGTTGTTTACATTGAAAGGCTTCAATAACTAATTTTTCAGACAACAAAGACAAATGCCTTTCTTATGTACATTGTTGAAAGGGCTAGTTGGGGTAGTAGTTCACAGTTTGAATGGTAGGCCATTTGATTGGTCTTTGTTGTTTAGGCTCGACCAATCAATATGCTTCACTGTGTACATAGTATATTAGTTTTGTTAGTGAGTGCAGCAAACCTAATTTCCTCATTTATTTTATGATGAGTGTATATATTTAGTGCAAAAGCACCCATTTTATGTTAGAGTTAAATATGTACAGAATGTGTTTGTTGTATAAGAAAGTAGTGAAAAGTCAAGCAAAATGACACCTTTTATTGGCTAACTAAAAAGATTACAATATGAAAGCTTTCGAGGCAACTCAGACCCCTTCTGGCAAGATGTAATTGTATAAGAAATGAATGTATCTTTTTACAGAAATCTTTCATATCATCAAACATATCTTACTCAAAAATAGAGATAAATAAACATTAAAGGCTATGCATTGGAAGAAAAATGTACACATCAAGAGAACTTACTATGCACATTTTAATTAAACAAAATGATTTATTTGAATCACTATACTTTCATTAAAATGAGACACATTGGGAAAATGCTGCTAGCTGCTAGGTGCTTCCCATCAGTAAGTGTGCGTCTCACATGTATCTCTTTAACTGCCGGCCTACATGTTTAGTTAGGTTTGGCATACAAATTGATAGCTTGGTTAATTTAGAAGCCCTGGCCTTCAACCCCACTGCAAACATCTACATGACTTTGAACTAAAATTTCGCTTTAAACATTATTGTTATAAATAGGTTCATTAGTGTAAAAGAACATTGCCTTCAGAAAGTAATAACTGCCCTTTATTTTTTTAACATTTGTTATGTTTCAAATGTAAGATAAATACATTTATTCAAGGTTTGTTCAATCATACTTAATCAAATGATTTTTATAATGTGAAAAATGGGTGAAAATTCTAAGTTTTTATATGCAATTTAAAATAAAAAGAAGCTTTATTTGATAAGTATCTGCTATTTATTGCACTACGGAACAAACTCAGATCTAATTTATTTGTACATGGTCACTGCAATTGGATAAGGAATATTAGAAGAAATTAACCTATTTCTTTAAAACACAATAATTAAATATGTACTTCCATGTAACAGACTTCAAATGGAGATGCAGAAACTACTCATACACCTCAGAGATATAATTTGGACGTTTAGTAAAAGATATAAAATAATTTTCTTATGGTGTTTCAGGTTTTTAGGAGCATATGCTAGCCTGTCACTGGGAAATGAACTACTATCTAATGAGAAGGCCTTTCCATAGAGCAGACCATCTTGCAAAACCAGGCAAGAAGTGCCTTGCCCAGAGAAGACAGTATGAATTCAAAAACTCCCCTTTTCAGAATTCAAGAGTTCTATGGCTGAAATGGTATAACCTACCAAGAAAATAGAAATCTGGGCAGCTCTTTCAAAATGTGTAGTCTGTGAAATGTTGGCTAAATGGAAACCACCTTTGAAAATAAGGCTTTTATGGATGATTTTTGCAAGAAGACTTGTAGACATTACAGCAAATGGTTGTCTGGTATAGTGAAAAAGCATACGGCCTTAAAGGAAGGTATAGCTGGTAATTTTGGCATGTAAATTCTGGTGGGGCCATACCATAATTCTTCTATATATGTTTAGACTTCTCTAATACAAACCTTAACTTACCTAAGTAATAATATCAGTCCCTCCTTCAATGAAACATTCTGCATTTTGTCATCATCTGAAAAAACACAACCATATACTGCAGATTTACACGCTAAGTAAAGTGAGAGCCTTGCATTCACCATTTCTCAGGAAAGTCTATTGACTATGAACAGCTTAAACTGAAATGGCAAGACCTCATGTACAGAATCGAATGACTGTAAGGTGAAAAAAGCCACAATAACTTACAAAGACTACGTAGACTTCACTCACCGCATAACTCAAACTTCACACTGCATATCCAGTACGTCTCTACACCAGAAAATCAAAATACAATGTGATGTCTTGGGAACAGTACCTCTGATTATGATGTCCTTTGTGTGTGTATATGTGTGTGTGTTTTAATTACTGTGTCTGTCTTTAAGAGAGCAAGTGGTACTGGGATTTTTTCATCTCTTCACTGGCATGTGCTACAAAGGCTTAACTAGGAAAAGTTGTAACTGGAAGTGAAAACTCAAAAGTTACAAAAACCAACAACAGGCGATGGTCAATTATATGAATAAGCATGGTGACATTTAAGCCAATTCACTTAAGTAGAAAGATCAGGTTGTGGATGCCAACACACACTAAAATGGTAAGGCACTCATGCCAATTTCACAGACTATAAGACTACTCACAGACTACTACATATTTTCCTAGATAAATAATTACATTGGGCACATGAGAGAAAATTGGAAAAAGGCTTAAGGAGACAAAGCTGAGGGATGTTTTAAACATTTTAATGCAAAGTTAAATTACATAGGAATGAAGCTTGTTACACATATTTCCCAGCATTAGGGAGGTTGTGTCTCAATTGCCATTAATCCAGAAACACCAACATAAATGCATTATGCTTTACACATTAAAAATATGTTTACCATTTAGCAAGATGAATGTAGCATCATGTAAGGAGATGCTCCTTGGTGAACAGAAGTCTACAGACAATTCCAGAAACTGAATATTCACATTTCATCCACACAACAACCTAGCAAACAGACAAAGCATCAACATAGCATAATATTAAACCTCTGGTCAACCTATTTTGGAGGAAAGGCTTCATAATTGCAGCTGAAGGAAGCTCCAGTTTGCATGAGCTTGGGAGAGACCCAATACAAAGTTTCTGACAAGAAAGATGATTTATTGAGTTCATGGAAATATTTAAGCAATCAGATGGGATTGGTTATGGGGGATAAATTCTAGACAAGGGCCAAAAGAAAGTGGAGCTTGTCAAACATAAGTACTGTTTAGTTACTCTTTAGTGAGCCCATGACCTGATCACATTTCAGAATATCTTATTAAGGAGATGAAAAAATTACCAGCAACACAGAGGTGAATAGAAATATGCACACAAAACAAGACCTATAAAACTCTTTCATTTAGGTAGCTTGACTACATGTGAAGATAGGGTGACTGGTGACACATGTTAGTTCAGGCTACAATTCTACCAAAACATTTCATAACAAATTAAAACAGTTACATATTTTCAACTTTGGAATATGTTTCTCCATGAATACCTTTATATGGCAGTTAATCCTTTACCATATACTCTAGGTGCTGAACTGAAAAGGATCACATTAATAAAAAACAATTAAAAAGGTGTCTATAAATAAAGACAATCAAAAAATGCTAAAATCTACCATTAAAAAATAATGTTGTATATACTAAAAGAAATGCGTTGTTTTACGTCTTGATAGAAATGTGCTACACTTAAACAAAGTTCTTTTCAAGGAGAGGACAAAAAAGATATGAAATCAGTATTGAGCAAATAAAATGAATAATTGCTTTGCTTCTCAAAATACCAAGCACCATAAGAACTATTGTGCTTACTGGAACTTATTTGCAGTATTTTCATGTTGCCACAGGTAAGAAAAGGATTAGAGATCTTTATTGTCACTTACACGAGAGCATAGTAAAATTCTTGTGCCACAGATGTGGTGATGATGATGTATAAATAAATACAGCAAATAAGTAAGAGTAGCAGAAGATAAATAATATAGTAAACAACAGTAAAAAAATAAAATAAACAAATAGAAAATGTTATTTTGAGAAGTAAACAAACCAAATGAAAGCTTTAGCTTAATTTAGGCAGCAAGAGCATCTTTTAACAATTCTTTTTAATTTCTTTGTAATTTCTTATATAGGTTGTGCCATGTGTTTGTTTGGAACGTTGTCAAATATATATTAACTGCTTATAAAATATTACAATATTAAAATGGCAGTTTATGCTCACTGTAAATTCATCTAAAAATTGATTTACAGAAACATCAATGCATTTAAAATAAAACTGTGCATATTAAACAGTAAATTCATTTATCTCAATAAATCATTCTATGAACAAAACTAATTATTGGTTATTCCTTTAAAACTTTAGGCATAAAATCAATGTTTTGCAAGGCAAGAAAGCTTTTGATCAAGTTTATTGTTGCAAATTAGTTGGTGTCTTCACAGTTTCCAGTTAGTGAAAAATAATAGACAAATAAATAACTGTGGTCATAAAACAGTGGACTTCAGTGAAAGTCAATGGAAGGCCTTCTCAATCAGCATTCACCTTTTAACTGTTTTAAAACACACAAACAACTGGAAATAACAGAATATTCTTGACCTTTGTCATTTCTAATATGTGAATATATAAAAAAATCAATTCCTGCAATTTTCTTAAGGATACATTACCTTTCGAATAAGAGTGCAAAAAGGTTTTAAGATGTGTCACTTTATATAATGAATCTGACTGTGTAGTCTATATGTGAGAAATGTCCTCAATTTATTTTCAGTCATTGCTTTGTCTGACTCAGTGGTTTATCACGACCATGACCTTAATATGAACACCAGGCAGCAAAGAATTTTGAACTTTTGTTATATCAGAAAAACTGATGGTGTACCTTACAAATGTAGGAAAAAAAACAAAGTTCTCAAAGGAAACCAACCACAGAAAGTGACATGATGCAAACGGCATACAACTTACTGTCCAAGACAAAATGGTGACACTACTTACACCTCTGAGTATATGATTTTGCACTATAAGTATTGAACCCGATTTGATAATTTTTCATAAAATTCAGCTTCTTCAATTTTTGTTAATTACTTCCAGGAAAATCTAGTTATGCTATTCAAAGGTGTCAGTCTTGCTACTGCATGAAAAATGTATGTATTGTGAAATTGCACTCGCCAGTAACTTGATAAATCAGGTAGTTCTTTCTTTATGAACTTGGACTTTATTGCCAGGCAACATAGCTACTTAGAATTTCTCTTGGTGTTACATCCATACACAAACAAGGTGCACAGAATTAAACAACATGACATATAATACAAATCACCATTACCACAGTATATACAGTAAACTCAGATATACTGTATAAAGGAATACAGTAAAATAGAACTGCACTCCTGCCTGGTAATATATTAGGCGAGTCCTCTATAAAATAAACGCAAAATAAATGTGACCATACCAAAACCAAATTCCTTCTACACATGTGAAAACATCATTATCAAACATTCCCCCACTGGAGTTTAAGTATTGTTAAAAAAATAAGATATCCTGTTTGCAACAGTCATAACAACCTGGCTGTATCAGTCTAATTTACTGTTTCTGTAAAGATTATAGGTTCCCTCTATTTTCTCTAATAATAGTATAAAATATCTCAATATAATGCATTCAAATATACAGTAATGTAGCCTTACAATTCCTAAACTCTAAGTTGTTCTTCCTAAAATACCAAAAGAAACATGTGTCTACTACATCATGCATCTTTAGGTTATAATTGTAGCTTACTGATTGAACACAAAGGCAAAGTTTGAATTCCACCTCTCTGGATTTTGCACCTTCAATACCAGTGTCCAAGGCTTTTCTTTGGGTACTTTGTTATTCATCTCACCAGATATTTAGGTCAATTGTTGAGTCTAATTTATTTATATATGAGGGAGTGTTGGTTTATGAGAAAATGTACTCTGTGATTAACTTGTCCTGGCATGGTTTCCTCATTGCACCCAGTGCTACTAGGATGAGATCCAGCCTCATGATCTTAAACTGAATAATTGGATTAGGAAATGTATGGATGGATGGGCAATTGAACAAAATGCATACTACTAGATGAATAACTTTTTTTAAAGAATAATATATTTTTATGACTGTCATTTTCCACTCGCCAAAACAGATCCTTACATGAAAATTACAACAATTTTTTTAATGCACTATTGGGCCAAACTATTTAAAGCTATTTAGGTTAAACACCTATTTGTCTTCCTATATAGCATCTTATCTTCCTGTTGTCACAGCTTTTTCCATTTTGATTGAGCAATCACCCCTATGTTTTCATGGAAAACATGAAATTGAATAGTTTAGACCTCGTGATGCCCTGATGTGTCTTTGCACCCTCAAGTATCATGGTCCAGGATGCTTTTCTCAACAAAGAGAAAACAGAACAGCAAATACAATATTATGTCCCAAAGACACTCCATGAAAATCAGCATTCAACCCCCATCTAAAGAGGAGAGTCATACTGTTGTACCGCCCTTTCTAAAGTGATTCTTTACATAGAATATAGCAATTAAGGTAAAAACAAACAGCATGTTTACTTTAGAATTACATTAATAAGTTCAAGTCAAGTTCTGAAAAAAGTTTTAACAAAGAGAATTAGAATTTTACCAATTTGAGATAATAGAGTACATTACTTTCCTACCAAGTCATAAATTGTGGATTGTGTTTCTTCCAATTAAGTAGAATGTTGCTGTTAATGCATTAGGAGTTACTTTAAATCCATGGTTATCTATTCTGCTTGAAAGATGGAAGAGAACCAAGAGATGAAATGTAGTCACAACCAGAAACAAGTCACAACCGAGAAGAAGAAACCTGCTGCATCAAAGCCTAATCACTAATAAAAACCAAAGTCAGAGGAAAAGCCAAAAGTTCAGAAGTCAGAAACTCTATTTTTGCTTGAGTTTTTTTATCCAAATCACAGCTAAGAAGGAGTCGTCAAGCTGGTATTAATAGGGTAGTGCTGATAATGTAAGATGCAATGCCATCCAAAACCACATTTCTTGTCAATTGGTGAACATGGCAACACCCATATGCAAAACAAAATAACTTTGTGGCACAGTGAAATAAATAATTATTTTGATCAGGAAACATTACAATGCAAAAGTAACTTCACAGAAATATTCCAGAAATAAAGAAATCCATATTCCCAAGTATACTTTTGTTTAGAAAAACCATTCTAAAAGAAATCCATTTCTAAAATGAATATTAACCAACAGTTATTCAGTAGATATACAAGTATTGTTGCACAAAATGGTTTTAAATGTAGTACATACATAAGTTGACTCTTGCCCTGGCTGCTTTTTAGACAGCTTTAGAGGAGCTATATGTGAACAATGAACAACATTTAACTGAATTATGACATGCTTGGCACATATTCAACTAGAATGCATTTTATGAATGACAGAATTACATTCCTTTTAGATCAAGACAGGCCAAGTTCCTTAAGATTTTCTTTCTATAGCTGGAGATGCTCTCTAAATCCTTATCCAGACTAACCAGTAATACTCAGTGATATACAGGTGAAAGATGAGCAAAGTTGGGCAGTTTCCTTTTAGCAAAGTTTTAACTGTTATATTAAAAAATGTTTTGCTAGAAGATTAAATTAAGAACATAACAGTTCAAAAGATGAAACTATATTATGAATGCAGATATCTCTAAATGTCACAGTATGTAGCAGTTTCATAGATTGAATAGAGCATCACATAAGGAAGGTTACTAAACAAAACAACATAACAACAACCTCAATAATTTATATTTTGTATAGCCCAAAATCACATAAGGAATGCCTCAAAGGGCTTTAACAGGTCCTGTTTATTGACAGCCCCCATCAGGTCTTGATTCCCTAAGAAATCAAGAATATAAGCCAAACACTTGGAAATTACCCTTCTCCTCAAGAGATACCCCATTCTTAACTAGTACAAAGAAGGGTTAATTACCAGTACACCACAATCTTTCCGATATATTGTAAGATGCAAAATTAAAAGGGAACTTGCTATACTACTTGAGTAGAATATGAGACAACCTGATTCCATGTCTCAGTATTTTCTTGAATTATCGGAATACATGAAATCTAATTATAGGGCAAACCTAAGGCCCTCAAAGTGAAACATCCCTTGAATTCAGGCAAGGTTATATTCAAGTTGTAGTACAGTTTGTGATTTTTTCTTGCACTTGTTTATTTTATGCATCACATTTTCCATCAACAGCTTATTCTGCCTTGCTGTTTTAATATATGATATATTGCTTTAGCATTTCAATATACAACTAAACGTCTTTATTCTAGCAGCCTCAGGTACCTGGCAGGAACCAACCAAGGCTGTGTAACCTACACAGCATATGTACACACAGTCTCAATTAAAATGTGTGAACAACTTTGACATGACAGAAGACACCAGGTTACCACAAGAAGACCCATGCAGACATGCTGACAATTTGATGATAATCTTAGAACTCAGTCTTGGGATAACAACAGTAAAACTTGCCTATCACTAATTTATATAGAACTACAGTATTCTACTTATTGGTGCATCCACATTTTTGTCTAAATATTCAATTAATCTTTATTTGATAAATATTTAAAAAAGGGAAGACAATAATTATACATCATACATAGTATAAAATGTGTATTAGCAACATGTTCAGGTTTTGTTTTTGCTTTATTTCTGATGTTTCTGGTATAGGCTCAGACCTCCATAAATCTGTGCTAAATTAAGAGGGTTCCAAAATGGGTAAATTATCAAGTGACTCTTATTCTGCATTTTACATTTCCGCAATGCTTTCTCCTTAAAATAAACACTGATGTTTCCTATAGGTGAATGGCCCTGCATTACATTGTTTCTTTCTCTCTCTCTTGTTCCTTTAATCTTTAAAAGAACTGCATGTGAAAATAATAATCTGACACCTACAAACACAGACTGCAATAGACTGTATGTTATATAAATTTAGCATTAAACATTTTAAAGTATTTTAAAATGAGGGACATTGAAATGTGAAACAATTATCTGCATATTATTTTCTAAAAATAGTACAACATGGAAAGTATAAAAACATTAGTAAGATTTAAAACTATTTAGGGCACAAATTCACTGATTTTTCTCTGCTTCTCTTAGAGACAGTAGCAGTCTTATTAGACTGAGCAGCTCAGATTAGACTTCTCAGGATATACTCAGGATTAATCTTCCAGTCTTCCAAGAACATTCCCAAGTGCCCACACGTATGCGTAATCAAAGAAATGTAATTCTCAGGTCCCCCTCCACTCTTCTCTACCCTTTATAACTCCCATGGAAGATACCCAAGGTTACATTCTCAACAGGCACCTTAACTTCTCAATTGCATGTCCTTGATGTGGAAGATTAGTGTCTGTACTGTGAGGTCCTGTTGCCAAACTCTTTAGCTTGTTATCTTGGGCAAGTCCATTAACTCAACACAAGAATTTAATTTGGCCAATAAGAACAATGCTCTCATTCTTTGTATTACCACACATGACTAGAAAAGCACTTGTTGGCCAATCTCATGACTGTCTCTCCTGTCAGTAATGAACGAAATGTTAGTGGACAAAAACCTCATCAAACTGATGAAATGTCTAGCCCCTCTCACATGCATACAGCAATCCAGGCTTTATGCATAGAAAACCATCTTTTATCACGTGCCTCACCAGGACCTACAAAACTAATTTATCTAATTTCAAGGGTACCCAGGTACCAGAAGCAATTGCTTTGAGTTGCATTAATGTGGCCTATTACTACTATCAGCACAAATCTTATTATTCCCATACCATTCTGAATATTGTTCCATGTGGTAGGTTAAGAGTATTATAGAGACAAAACATCATCATAAAACTTAATTACAGGAATGCACGTATGAACAAAGAAAAACTCCATCCCCACTCTTTAGGTACCCATCTACATCCAAAAGAATATGATTCATTCACAAAAGTCTACTTTATTTCTAGGTGAGGTGAAGGCAGTGCATGTGACAATTTCACATGTAGCTGAACCAGCCAGGAAGCATGGGATTACTTTGCCACAAATACCTTGCCAGCAAGTACTGAAATATGGAGTAAATATCTAGCTAATATATAAAGCTAAATGTGTGTTTTCGGGTTTGTCCAACATGCATATTAAATGGATGAAGTGGAAGCATCTTTGTGTAAACTGAATTTAGGAGATGTCGCTAAGTCAAAAAATTTCAAGCCAAGAAGTAAAAGGACCAATAGTTAAGAAAACTTTGTATGAATAATCCTACTCAGGAAATGGTGTGGAAAAATGTAATAACCAAAAATAAAAAAGAGTGCATACCTAAAGCCAAATCTTAAATAGAAATCAAAAAGCATGACTAAAATACCTGGAATTCAAAAACAATATAGAATGAAAACAAAGCTCTTTTGGGAGAATTCAAACTTGGAAAACCAGGCTGTGCATGACACTGACGTTTATACTTTTGACTAAGTGATATCACGTGCCACACACTTCCGGTTGAACTTACCTAGCAACATCAGGTCATTCCTAGATATACAATGCAATTGCCTACACCAGAGGTGCCCAATGCGTCGATCGCAATCGACCAGTAGATCACAAAGGTAGTGCAGGTAGTTCACGTTGCATTCAAAAAAAAATTTTTTTAAACGTTAGTCTATCACATATCCTCCCTATGGCATTTGCCACTTGATTGACATACAGGGCGGCCAGTCTGTGATCTAGTTAGCCTTCCAATTTATATCGACTAAAGAAGGGATTTTAAAAAAAATTGTTTGGGGAGGGTATGGGCTGGATGCGGAATTGAAAAAGGATTTTTTTTTTCTCACAATGTCACAATTGAAGTGCATTTGTCTAAACTGTCAATCTATCATTGCTATTCCAAAGAAGGAAAATGTGAAAAGCACATTCGAACTGTTCATAAAAAGTACGAAACTGACATCCTTCCAAAAAGGAAAGGAGAGGGAACTAAAATCGCAGTTAATCGTACAGCTATCATTTTTCACTCGGCTGAATTCAAAAGCTCCTTGACTGCATTATTCGGCTGTACTTATTTATGTGAGTCAGCCTTTTCCCACATGACAATTATTAAATCCAAATACTGTAGTGACCATGAATGTATTGAATTGTTATTGTGCCATAAAGGTTATTCAGTTATGCAAGGTACGACAACATACATTTTATGTATAAAGTATACTCAGTACATATACATATACATACATATACATTAAATATATATATATATATATATATTTAATGTAGGTATATCTTTTCGACCTGGTCATTTTAAAAGTAGCTCGCAAGCCGAAAAAGTGTGGGCACCCCTGGCCTACACAAATAAAAAATTATTTACCTTATACTAGAAATAAGAGGTTAAGTGAGCTGTAGGAGAAGGTCACTTTGAATGTAAATACCTAAAAGACAACAATCAAGATACAGATGAAGAACAAGCCAGGGCTATCAATAGGTTATAAGATAAAAAAGCTTGCTTTTTAGGGAATGTGTGCACCCAGCGAAATAAAAATACCACTCACCAGTTTGGCTCCAGGAGTGGGTCTCAGTATACCCTTTTGTTATTATGTGAATGATTTTTGGAAGTCCACTTTTGGATTGCCTCCATCTGGTCACTTCACTCATTCCACATATTAAGCCTTACCAAAAACATAAGGCTCTCGAAAGCATAACTCTTTCGAAGAAAAGATCACAATCCTAGCAAAGAAGACTATTCACCTATTAGAAATAATTTCACATTTTCATTGAAAGGGTACCAGTTTCCCACTGTTAAAACCAAACCTGTATAAGAAATCGAAACTTACTAAGTACATTACTTACTGAGTGTTCAGCTCTATAAGACAGCGCTTGTTATAAATGTTATAGGCAGGTAATTACTGAGCAGCTCACATAAAAATGTATTATGTTCCAAAACATTTGTTAAGGATTATTGAATAACAGCAATAACCCACTACAATTTTTAAGGTTTAAACTTTAACTTGTGCATTTAATGAGCTTTGACAATTTAATTTAACCAATTTCAGTTTTATTTTGGCCTATTACTTTTGTTCATTTATGTGCTTAAATGTTCATTTCTGAAGTTGCTTTATGTTATTAGACTGCTGAATTGTTTTTTTTATATATATTACAGTGAGCCATCTGCAATGTTAGCCATCTACTTAACCTTGAGACATGGCAATCAGTACAGAATGGTAATGCAGCCATGTTATAAAGTATACCATTACACTGTCCTGCCCTATTATGATAATTGTAACAAAACGATGAGATTATGTGGAAGACACCTTGTAACAAAGCTACAAATAATTATTCTTATAATAATAATTATTATAGTGCATTTTAAAGGTAAGGTTTATGTAAGAGTATTCATTAAGAGCAAACTTCAATAAGAAATATTTATAAAGAGTCAAAAGCACAAAAAAGCCTTAGCAATTCTCTATAAAAGGAAACATCTGATATGAATTTCATTATGTTCTGTATGTTTTTATTTACTTTGACATAACATATATGACTGGTTTTTTAGAGGCTTCACTTTTAAAAAAACAGGAAGGCTTATATATTGCAGCCTCCCAAGACTTCTCTTTTTCCCACTTCAGTCACAAGTTTATGTGTTGTTTGTTTAAGATGACAAGCAGAAATAAAGAAAATGGGGTATACCTGGTACCTCAATACCGGAAGTTTCATATATTCATATCTTGACTGTCAATATGAAAGCTTGTTGCTGGTCAGAATACTCTACATCTAATATAAGTCAGCAATAGAATCAAAGCTAGTATGTGTGTGAGCAACGATTTAATTAAAAGTAGGACTGATATGTGCGTATTTTATTCCTGACTCTTGTCACTCTTTTATTATTTTTTCCACTTGACACCCTTGTATATAATTTTCCCTTTCTTTAAAAGGACTGTCATGCTCCCTCACTCTTGTTGGTTGCCTTCTCTCTAGCATCCTGGGGGAACAATACATGATTCCTTCAAGGTTGTACTTCTTTGGCTTTGCTGCTTGTACCTTTTGCCCTCCCAGGGTGGCAGGCACATTTGTGGAAAATAATATGCTTTTTTACAGTGCACATTCTCACATACAGGTGCACAGATTTCTGTCTCTAACTTACTTAATGCTTTCTCTTTTTCATGCGACCTTTTCCTGCCTGGCTCCCATACTCAAAGCACTTCACAAATATGCAAAAGAATATGTTAGGTGCTGTTATACAATGTGTGATTGATAGACAAGCACACGTGTGTGAGAGGCTTCAGGGCTCAAAGGATACCAGTAATTCTTCCCCGAGTCAAGGTTGGCACTGTCATCCATCCATTCCCCTTTTTTGATACACTAGGAGATTGATGGCATGAGCAGCTCTGACATCACTTCTGCTTCCTCCATCTGAGCCCGCCCCTTCCACCTGAGGCAATATAAAAAGACACCGCCACCAAAAGAACTCAGTCTAATGACTCACATCTAAGAAGATGACATCTTGCAGCACTGGCTGTTTATTTTTATTTGTTTGGCCAAAAAACATGCAGATATTTGGATCTCACCATCTGGTGCCCCAACTCTTTATTGTTATTGCTTGTTTTTCTAATAGTATAAAAGCACAAACAATGATTATATTAATTACACAAGATCAAAGTCAAAGTTCTGACTAGAATAAAAAAAACAATAAGCACAAAAAGAAAAAAAAATCAAATAAAGCCATGAACAAATAACACAATTTGTGAAAGCTTACATTGGGGAGTATACATGTAGATGTTATGTTCACCTATGATGATAATAAACAATAAATAGCACAAGATTTTGTTATCAGACTTAGAGTTAAACACTTGAAAGACCTCTGCCATTCAATGGCTATTTACTTGTTGATTAAATCATATTTAACAATTCCAGGCAGTCCGCCACCTTGACTTGATCTGCAAACTGCTGCAAAGTAAACACATCAAGATATAAACTCATCAAGTTCCAAGCTTCTGAGAAAAGCATTAAGTCTTTTTGTTGCTGCTATAAAATATTAAGTAAAAATAGCAATAAAAATATAAAGCTGCCATGAGCAGTCTTTGGAACAATGGGGAACCTAATATTATATATCAGGGACGTTCAGAAAGTTTCCACACTTTTTTTAACTCTATTTATTAAGAATTTCAAAAACAAATTACATCAATTTTCTACATAACCACCTTCCTTTGCGATGCAATTTTCACAGTGTTGTACCAACTTTTTAATGCCATGTGCAAAAAATGTTTTTGATTGAGCGCGTAGCCATTGATGCACCGCTGCTTTCACATCAGGGTTCTTTCTTCATTACACATGGCCATGGCTGTAGCCAGACGTCCACAGCGCTCTGCATCCATCACACTAGTCTGGCCATTTTCGAACATCTCAATCCACTCATAGACGACTCTATAAGAAAGAACTTTATCCACATATTGAGCACACATGCGGAGATGAATTTGTGCTCCCGGCACACCTTCTGCCCACAAAAAACGTATGAGAGAACACTGTTCCTCTTTGGTGCAATTTATAAATTTTGCAGCCATCTTCACCTCAGGGTGACAACTGTTATACTAAACTGCAAGGGCAGCCGGCTTGCCAGACAGAACTAGTCACATGACACTCTCAGACACAACCAATTACTGCTCACTTCTCCTGCTTTCAATGCTTCCAATGAAAATATAAAAGTACAGAAATTTTTGAACGACCATCGTACTTTGATCACAACCTTGTAAATTTTAGAAGTAATAAGAGACCAATCAGGTTTTTCTGACATATAAAATCATTGATTGCTATCGTGGTCATTTCTCTCAAAAATGCTATTGCTAATTATAAAGTCAACCTAATTCCTTCTTGATCAAACTTTCCATTAATCAATATAAAACTCATTCTATAATCTTAACAGCTTCTTGTTTAATTAGTTATCTTTTGAGTCACAGTGTGCCAACTGCTTTCTGAAAATGCTGTTAGATAATTTTGAATTCTTTCTTCACATCTGTTGTATCACTTGCCTCATTAAGGAGGTGACATTTCATAAACCCATGCTGGTTATCATCAATAATATTGTACTCCATTCATACTTTGCCTCTTCATTATTATTGTTATAATTATTCCTGTGTGCCAGAATGGAAAAATGTGCAAAGAAATAATTGGATTGTTTGAATTCAAATCTGTACAAAGGCCTAATTGCACAGATAAATACATGCATGGTGAAATTGTTCACTTGAAAAAAAAAAAAAAGACATAGACCTTTGTCACTATGAGTAGGAAAGGAACACTCCCGTAAAATGCCACATGGCTAAACTGACTTCTTGCAATTAAACTGCGATGTGTAAGCCTGATTAAGCCTTTTGTGAGCCCATTAAAGGAGAAGTAAGTAAAGGTAAAGAACATCTTCAAGAAAAATTATATATTGACAATTTACTCCCTGGCGTTTAAGTCTTTGTTTTTTTGTTTTCCAATTTCATGCAAAGTGTTATTTATTGCCTGATCATTCTTGTTTGCAAGCTTTGTTATTGCTGTTGTGCTCCAGGGGTTGTCTAAACCTTTGTATCTCCTGACATATATAAAGAATCCTGGGCACACTGCCAGCTGAGCCTCATGTCTTTGATACTTAAAAAATAAAGATAAAACTTTAAATGTGGTTTTCTTTTTCTTTTTAATTATTCAACACACCATTTAAAATATTTGCATGCTGGTCAAATAAAAAAAGTCTCTTTAGATGACTTTTGATCATAAACTTCACACTCATGAGCAATATTTTATAGCATTTTACCTGTGACATGTTGTTATAATATATAGATTTTAACAAAGTAAAGTAAAAACTGTTTTCTTTAATTTATTTCTTGTCCTTAAGTAGGGAGGATTTATTTGCATCTTTGCTACATCTTAACGTTCAATTTGTTTACAGCATGATATTCTCAAATTCACTTAATCCAATTCAGAGTCACTGAGTTTGGAATCTACTGGGCATAACTCACAGAAGCACTGAGATAAAAGGCAAAATTCACTTAGACGTCAATGACGTGTTAGATGCCAACCCAAGATGTTGGGTTAATGAGGTTATGAAAGTCGCAACATAAATAAAAATTATTATTATTATTCATTTTGTAAATAAAATCAACTGTAGAACTTGTAAGAGGGATAACAGAAGGACCTGAAGACATTATGCTGTTTTAGGTAAAATTAATATGGATTTATCCTTATTTGACTGGGATTACTTTAAAACAGCACAAAAAAGGTTCTAATAAATTATTTAACAACTCAAAAAGGTAGGAGGGATGTTACCTTTGCTGTTCTCAGTAAGAGTAGAAAACACAGACATTACCTGGAGATACTATTAAAAGGTGGAGCCAGAATGTTTAAGAATTCCTAAATAAGGTGGATACGGTCTACCTGGAAGAGAAGGAGGAGGCAGTGCCAGAAGGGTTGGGGTTGGATTGGGTCATCTCTATGGCTGTTGTCAGTCCAGTGATTAAAAAGCTTGATAATCAGAAGGTTGTGGGGATATACTGTATAAGGCCTTACCAGAATAAATTAAAATACTTAATGTTGTTTGGATGTTTTGAATAATACATGTGAATGTTGGGGCAATTTCTTGGGAATGACAGCTTGCAGTGATGGTCCCTACTTAAAATTTGCAGAATGGAATTAGGTCAAGTTTGTTAACCTTTCCTGTTAAGGATTTTCATTGGAATACTATAAAGCCACAGTCAAAGTTTGACAGCATCCATTTTGGGAAACTAACAGCAGCATCTGCTCTATTTGCAGATGATGTTGTCTTCTTAGCCTCATAATTGAGGGTTGAGTTAATTGTGACATTGACCAATGAATCAATGAAATGGTGTCAGTTTTTCAGGCATTGTATCAAACTTTGTGCCAAATACTTTGAAGAAGACTCAGACATATCAACCAATCTACATCTAATCCTTAACTATGGTCATGATCTCCAGGTAGTGACCTAAACAATGAGATTGTAAATACAGCAGATAAGGTTTTAGGGCAGAGTTGCTCATTTTAATTTCCATTACAGGATCTGGATCTAGGCAAATAAAGGAAGCTTGGTGTGAAACTGCTAGTTTTCTAGATTCTCAGTCAGGGTGGTTTGGGAATATACAGTAGTTACGTTTCCCTCTAGTTTCCATATTCAGGAAGTCTACTAATCATAGCTCACTAGATAAACATCCAGGGGGAGATCCTTGACTACTGTATATTGTGTGATTTTTCAAGAATGAGTGCAAGCAATTTGTCTGGCCTGATCAGTCCAACTCAGAATGTTAATAATTAATAATAATTCTTTGCATTTATATAGCACTTTTCTCACTACTCAAAGCGCTCAACAATTGCAGGTTAAGGGCCTTGCTCAAGGGCCCAACAGAGCAGAGTCCCTTTTGACATTTACAGGATTCAAACTGGCAACCTTCCGATTGCCAGTGCAGATCAATAGCCTCAGAGCCACCACTCCGTGTTGCAACCACAACCTTCACTAGGATAAATGGAAAGCAACTCCACATTCTTACAGTGATGTTCAGATAGAACAACAACTTTGTTTTATTAACAAGTAATGTAGCATGAAAATGGGCAAATTGATTCATAGATAATTACTTGACCTACTGAAGAAAACTGACTTCTGCAGATTTGGGCATTATAACTACTAATGGTGTGAAAGCTGTTGTCAGGGCCCAATTGTGCTAAATTGCTTAACAGAATTAATTTTATTACATCTAAGGACTCATTTTTATTTTCTTAAAATAAAATCATATCAGTAAAAAATGTAAATGCACTGGCAGAAAGTTACGTTTTTCCTTAACTTGTTTGCTAGAATATTGCTTATAAATTTATAAGTTATAAGTATTGCTTCTTGATAAATTTGGCAGAATTATGTGAGTTTTCCAGAGTGGGTGTTTTTGCAAATTAGCCAGTATTTATTTTACATATATTTAGCCTTTTACTTATTTTTCTTTCATTGAATTACACTGGCAGCTTCAGGAAACTCATCTCTGTAAATGTCATGACCCAGTGATTCACAATTTTACTTTCTTTTTCTTCAATTCAGAAGTGATATTATCATTTGTCAGGTTATTTTAAACAGGGAAAAAAATGAAGGAACTAATGTGGATTCCATCCAGTTATCTTTTGCCAAACTGTATGTTTTTTTCTTTTTGTTATCACTTTTTTTATTTTAGAACTGACCACACCTCCCACCCTGCAGGTCCTGCAAGAAAATAACATCATAGAATTATATTGTATACTGTACATAAAAAATGTGCACAAGCCAATCAAGTGTAAACCCCATGTATGATTTCTATGGGTATGTAAAGTTTTAATAGGTACTTTATTAACACGAGCTGCAGAAAGTTGTAAATGAAAGAGACTATAAGATGAAATAGGCTAGTAACAGCTATTAACTAATTCAAGTTATTTGCATCTGGATACAAACAACAATTTAGCTGCAATTGTATCCAATATAATAGCCTTTTTCTGGAAAAAGGACAGCCCAACTGAAGATGTATCTACTTAATAAACGTTTTGTGGAGATAGAGGGAAATAATACAGATAACAAATAACATACATCTGAACAAAAGGAGTAAACAGAAAGACAAGACCAAAAGGTGTGCATAAAGGTACCATATAAATTAGTATTAGTATGTGAAATTTTTTATATGCCTTGCACTATCAGCCTGATTTTGGGTTGGTTAGGCAGACCCTTTGACACTGCAGTGTTCTACACAAACGTTTGCTCAATTCTGCCTCATGCTTAAAGCATATAGCCCCTTAGTTGTATAATTGTTTGTGATGCACATCTCTCAATTTTGCTGTAGACATCATCATTATCATTAAATACTTTGATTACTTATCTATAATACTGAGCAAAAAGGTGTTTATTATTTGATGTTGATGTAAAGATATCTTTTAATTACTGTCCTTTGGTGGTGTTTGAGAGATCTTCATTTTGTGTGATTTCTAATGGTATTATTTGACTAACATTTTGTCACCGATGCTGGTAGTCTAATAGTGTGCAACGTAATGTCTCCATATCACGCCAAGTTTACTGGAGACTGTCTCCTTTCTCAGCCATCCTCCTATGCTGCTCTTACCACTCCACTCTCCCTTGTCTCGTACTCTGCAACTCCAATAATCTTTTTTCTGCCATCGATCACTCCGCCTCACTGTGCTCACTTGCAGCCAAAGGCAATACTATCCCTTTCCTTAACTCCAGGAGTAAATCCAAGCCAGGATCCTTCCTGAGATTGCCAGCGTCCACCAATTCTTTTTGTTAGCCATTCCAGAGTGTCAAGAAGACAAAAATAAGTATTAGCACACTAGAACAATCTAGACAAGAACAGACCATTCATTCCAACAAATCTCATCAGTCATATCCACTTAATTCTTCCAAAATAACATCAAGTCTAGTTTTGAAAGTCCTTAAAGTGCTACTGTCTACAACGCTGCTTAGTAACTTATTCCATGTGTCTGTAGTTCTCTGTGTGAAGAAAAACTTCCTAATGTTTGTGCAAAAATGACCCTTAACAAGTTTCTAACTGTTTCTAATGTTCTTGTTTTTTTAAGTAACTGTCTTGATCCACTGTACTAATGCCCTTCATAATTTTAAACACTTAAATTATGTCATCACTTAATATCCTTTTGGTTAAACTGAAAATGCTGAGCACTATTGGATTATAAAGCTTGAGCATAACCTCCTTGGACTTGTACTCTACACATCGTGATATATAATCTAACATTCTGTTAGACTTCTTAATGGCTTCTGAATGCTATCTGAAAGCTGATAGTTAAGAGTCCACTATGACTCTTAAATGCTTCTCATAAGGTGTATTTTCAACTGTCAGTTCTCCCATTGTGTATTCATAACTGACATCTTTACTTCCTACGTGTAATATTTTACATTTACTTACATTAAGTTCCATCTGCCACACATCTGCCCAAACTTGTATGCTGTCCAAGTCCCTCTGTAAAGATTCAATGGATTCTTAATTATCTGCCAATTCACCTAGCTTGGTATTGTCTGCAAACATAGCCAGCTTGTAATTTAAATTCCTATTTAAACCATTTATATATAGTAAAATAGCAGTGGCCCTAGCATTGACCCCTGAGGGACACCACTTTTTAACATCAGACATAAGGTCCCTTACACCATAACCCTGTGTTTCTGTGTTTGAGCCAATTTTGTACCCTTCTACAAACTACATCCTGAATTCAAAACTTCTTTTAGTTTGATGCCCAACCTCTCATGTGGTAGTACCTTATCAAATGCTTTCTGAAAATCCATATACATAATTTCATATGGACCACTTTGATTGTATCTTTTTGTGGCAACGTCTTAAAAAAATCTCCAGCATGTTAGTAAAACATAACCTCCCGCATCTGAACCTAGACTGACTGTTCAATAAAACTCCTGTTCTTGCCATGTGTTGCTCAATCTTTTCTTTAACAATTTCTTCCATTAATTTACCTGTAATGCATGTAGTACTAGGGTGTTGTACCATGTTAGCCATTATGAATGTTGTTAGAAGTCAAGCAAAATGACAACTTTTATTGGCTAACTAAAAAGATTACAATATGCAAGCTTTCGAGGCATCTTGGCTGAAGAAGGGGCCTGAGTTGCCTCAAAAACTTGTATATTGTAATCTTTTTAGTTAGCCAATAAAACCTGTAATGCACATTAAGCTTTTGGCCTATAGTTACTTAGATCTGTCTGAACACAATTTTTATACATCACGGAATGATATTTGTCATTTTCTAGTGCTTTAGAATTTCCCCCGTGATCAGTGACTTCCTAAAATATGCATCAAAGGTACTTGCTTGTACTAGCTAACCTCCTTAAGAACTTGAAAATCAAAGATGCAAAGCAAAGATCTAAACATCCATCCATTATCCAACCCGCTATATCGTAACTACAGGGTCGGGGGGTCTGCTGGAGCCAATCCCAGCCAACACAGGGCACAAGGCAGGAAACAAACCCCAGGCAGGGCGCCAGCCCATCACAGGGCACACGCACACACACAACCACATGCCAAGCACACACTAGGGACAATTTAGAATAGCCAGTGCACCTAACCTGTATGTCTTTGGACTGTGGGAGTAAACCGGAGCACCCGGAGGAAACCCATGCAGACATGGGAGAACATGCAAACTCCACGCAGGGAGGCGATCTAAACAAGGATTTTAAAATATTTCTACAAAATTACATTTTAAGCAAGTTTCAAGCATATTTATAGCCACAGTTCCCAAGATGACCACCATCTTTTTATCAATGATGTCCCATTCCATTCAGTTAAATTGCATCATGCACACAAGACATGGCTGCCTTAGTCAGTGACCAGTTACCAATCTGTCACAGTAGATCAAAATTAGTAGATTCAAAACTATTACTTGAGCAGTGCAAAAAAAAAAGTTAGTACACATTTGTCGCTAAAATAATATGTTACAGGTAATATACAAAATAGCAATTTGTTTTATTTATTGCATATTATGGATGGAAATATTTAATATGACCCTAGTATTCCTGCTGCCCACCTTTGGCAGCTGTTTAACAACCTTTCCCAAGTAAATAACTCGCAAATAAAGCTTAATGTGTCTTTTCAGTATCGGCAATTACAAAAATATGGATGATTACCAAGTTGAATTTGAATGTGGCAAAAGTGAAATACTTATCCTTTAAATGTAGTGATTTGTACCTACATGACAGAAGCAAAATTTCGAAAAGCTTTCTGGAGTAAACAGCTTTATTTTCTTGATGCAGAAACATATGTATTGCCACTGAAGATGGTGTCATTTCAAGGCTGAAATACTTATTCCATTTAAGCCAAAAGATTTTTTGTTTTTGATGCACGCTTAGAAATGACTGTGGAATGCATAAAACAGTAATAGTATAAAAGTCAGCTATCAACTGTTAATAAAAAGATCAAAAACACTTTAGACACATCGCAGTACAAATGTAACTACAAAAATGAAAAGCCAAATGATAGCTTTTTTTTTAAATTGCACATTTGTCATTTGAAATCTAAATTATTCTTACTGTAACTGTAAATAATGTTAATTTAATATTAAATACCATAAACTTGCTTATCAATAATTACCCATGATAATTATTTTAAATGTCACCATAGTATTTACTGTATATTAAGTCTGAAATTTCTGGGTAAATGTTAGAGTCAGTCTAATAAATGTGTATGTTGCATTTTCAAAATAAGCATTGTGGTGTCTCCCAAGTGGTCCCCTGTATTTGGTTCTTTAGAAGAGCTGCTTTACATTCAAAGAAGCACACAGAATATAGTTGAGCACTTTGTTGCTATGGGAGCTGGGAGGGTTCTGACTCAAAAATGTGCAAGGATAACCATACCTCAGTTATATAAGGAAATTATGTCTTCAGCCTACATGTCTTTAGTTGCTACCTTTTTCTATTTTATAGTAATAAAATACATATTTAAAATGAATACCTCTATGGTTGTTTCAGATGAGCTATTATTAGAAATATTGTATATGAATGTTCTTATGAACAATCTAATCCACAAATATTACTTTGCACATGCCAATAGCAAAAACTACAAAAATCACATGTAACTTCAAGACATTTTTTAATTATTTTAACAAATGTTTGCTTCATAAATAAGCATTAATGCCTTTATTCAATAACCCTTTGATAAGGACACATATGTGAGTATATTGCCTGTATATCCTAATTCTGTATTCTGGGAATTGCATTGCTTCATAGTAAGGGATCAGTCAGCTCAGGGTTGCAATGTGAACTAGGGTTCTAGACAACACTGCCTATTGATAAATTATTTGATTAACCACTGTATCAAACAACTGAGTAAAAATGGATATAAAATCTGGTAACATTTAGAAAGGTATCTTTTTAGGTTAGGAGAAAAAAAGGGTGACTTTTACCCAAGGGAGAAATATTGGCAGCTATCTGACTCAAAAGCAACATGCCTAGATGTGTCCTTAAATAAAAAGAAATAGAAAAAAACACAAAGTTACTATGTAGTGTAATCTCACCAGGCTGACAACAGCCTGAAAAAATTGCTAGTTCAGTGACCTAATTAAAAAAGTCTATAAGGACTAACTTCTATGAAATCAGAATGAGTACCTGCCTACCTACCTAGCTCCAACTGAGTAGAAAAAGAAAATTATAATTCATGTTTCTTTATGTTAGAACAAGCAGTAAGACAAATAGTCATTGTAACACTTAGACTATAGGAAAAGTTTTCAGTCCTAAAAAGGGGTGTGACAGTCTAAATTAGAAAATATTAAATTCACTGTGGTGATCAAAACCAATGGGATGAGAAGAGAACCTAAATGAAAAAAACTTTAAAGCTAAAAACAATTTAAATTGCTCCAGGAGGTAATACTTTTGCACTAATGTGCCTTTCTATTTAAAAAAAAACTAACTGCAGACACCAACTGAAATGAATGTCTATTTTGCATATTCAGGACTTCAGTCAAAAGATTTAAAAAGTGAGGTTGTGAAAATAAAAACATTGAAAAATAATAAACTTTCTTAAGGATTAACAGCACCCCCTCCTTATTAAAAGGTGGCTGAAAGTAAGTGATGTCATTAGACTTTTCTCTATATTTTTCTTTCTGCTTTGGCGTTACACTGTAGGGATAAATATTAGAGCAGTGGTTAGCACTACTACTTTATAGATAAAACATGTTGGGCTCAAACCCAATGCTTGGTCATTGTTCGTGTGGATATATCTGTATGGAATTTCCTCTAAGTACTGCAGTTTTCTTATCACATCTCTCCAGATATGCAAGTCAAACAATCTGGTGAATCTAACTTGGCTGTGTAAGTGTGTGTGAGTGGGCCCAATATTAAATGGACACTCTTCCAATGCTTCTTCCTGGCATCTGTTTTGTGGCGCTAGGATAGCAGCAGCTACCCCAGCAGACTAACACACTGACATAAGCAGCTGTTTAATGGTCCTTAAAAGGGCCGCTTATTGTCTCTAAGAATGGACCCTAATCAGTTGTTAACTTTGAGAAACACCGCTCATCCTCTTCGTCTTCAAGGTGTTTAAGGGACATAATACACTTGCTTTTACAAAAATACGAAATGGACGTTATTTGTATTATATGTTAGACTAGCAGAATACCCGCGCTTCGCAGCGGAGAAGTAGTGTGTTAAAGAAGTTATGAAAAAGAAAAGGAAATATTTTAAAAATAACGTAACATGATTGTTAATCTAATTGTTTTGTCATTGATATGAGTGTTGTTGTCATCTCTCTCTCTCTATCTATATATATATATATATATATATATATATAT
>JANRMT010062833.1:15150145-15187977 GCA_026402145.1 Polypterus bichir lapradei
AGAATCAACTTTTCTCTTCGGCATCGTGTGGGCTAGCTTCGCAATAATTTACAGTATCATAAGCTAGACTTGATTAACGTGTTAAGTGTTCGGCAAGGCAGCTGAAGCGCTGCATTATGGGATCTGTAGTTTATTGTGTTACCAGCGCTTCATATACCCGGGCCATTAATAACAATAATACAGTATATAAAATGATCTCGCGGGCCGGATATAATTACACGCCGGGCCGGATGTGGCCCGTGGGCCTTGAGTTTGACTCATATGGACTAAATAGAACTTGAAAAGAAATATTTTTTGGAATGTGATCGCGCAAGTCAGATCTAGCACTACAGTACATCGAGCCTGCGTGCTATTGTGGTTTTGCTTGTGTGCTTCAGTAAGTTACCGTCCCCTCACTCTTACTTTTTTACCGTTCATCTAATGAATACACTGAGTATGGCTTTACCAAAACAATCATTGATCGCGAATAAAGTATCCATTATTCATGAAGCTTCAATAGGTGAATAGATGATCTGTCTTTCTGCGTTAACCACATGCGTTTTCACACGTCTCAAACTAAGGTGATGCGAGGTTAAAATAAATCGAGAAGCGCGCGTACATACTTAGTGCATCCCCTCTCAGGAATCGAACCTCGGACGTGGGCGCTACAGGCGAATGCTTTACTATCGCGCCACTGCGTGTGGTTTATCTATTTGAGCGTAGCAGTGTAATTCGGTTTTTGTTCAGCACTCTTTGGAACTGTTACTTTTTGTCTGCGCACTGCGTCAGTTCACGTGAGCCGCTGAATATGGTTTTATATGTCACTCGCTCGCTTCTAATTGTTTCGCTGCCTTCTTAATTATATAATGCATGTTTTCTAAAGCGCGTTTTGTAGCTCTTCCTGGCTTTCTACGTAATGCGTGATTACGTGAGAGGCGTGATGATGTCATACGAAACTCCGCCCCTCCAGCTCAACTCCATTACAGTAAATGGAGAAAAACAACTTCCAGTTATGACCATTACGCGTAGAATTTCGAAATGAAACCTGCCCAACTTTTGTAAGGAAGCTGTAAGGAATGAGCCTGCCAAATTTCAGCCTTCTACCTACATGGGAAGTTGGAGAATTAGTGATGAGTCAGTCAGTCAGTCAGTCAGTGAGTGAGTGAGTCAGTGAGGGCTTTGCCGTTTATTAGTATAGATATGTACTGTACCCTTATATGTCTGGCAGCACAAATAGTTTATGTGCTTTAGGGCAGAAATAAGATAAAACACCAGCTACAGACCACGGACATAAGTATGATTGGGCGTTACTAGATAGGGCGTATGACAATGGATACCTGTAATGCCACTGGATATACTGTATAATACTAATTAGCCATGTGCTGTAGCCCAAGATACTAAACAAGACTTAAAGGAGATCTCCTGTTTCTCCTCCACTCCTTAGAAAACACAGGAAATGCTGTGAAATAAAAAAACAAAATATTTATTACTGTTTATAAGGTGCTTCTTTCATCTTGACAGAAGAAGAAAGTGTGAAGCATCTGCACAGCTGCAACTTCAAACAATGGAATGAGCCAGTCCCACACAGCTGCTTTGTGGCATGGCCAATGTGTGTACCAAGTGTGTAGCTCTATGGTTGGGAGCATGTGCTGATTACAGTGATTTATATTTTATTAACTTATTGCTACTTTTCTTACCATTTGTTTTATTTTATTTGTGATATTCATTCCTTCTGTGTCTTTTGTTGTTTGAAACTTAGTGGATTGGTTAGCACTGCTGCATCACATCTAATATCACATATTTGGCCACAATAATCAGTCTAGCATAGTTGGCTGACTTTTTCCTAGCCCCCATTAACACTTAGAAGACCATTCCACCATTATATTCGATTTAAAATTGATCTAGTTCCTCATTCCCCATTGACTTTAATGCATTTCAACGAGTTTAGCAAATATCGCAAACATAAAGTGAATTCCGCAATATTTGCTCATCATTACTGGTCACATTGTGATGTCTAAATAAAATTTTATTAAAGGTCAGGAAAGCAGCAGAATTAGTGTTAGGTTTAAAATGAGTCAAAAGATCTCTGTCATGTGTATTCATCAATGGCCAAGTTGTAGAGAAAGTGAAGAACATGATGTTTCTTTACACCACTATTTCTTGTATTCTAACGTAACTGTCACAAAAGAAACAGTGCTTTCTGGGAAAGGGAAAGAAGTTCAGAATGTTATATTAAACAATATCAATTTCGTGGAGGCCTGTGGAAGAGTGGGTCTGCGCCAAAGCAGTATGGGGTTCATTTTGAAATAAATAAATAAATGAATAGCCAACTCGATTTTCATAAGTGTGCATTCTAGCGTGACTGCGGGAGGTTGGTGGGGTAGTTGAGGTGGAACACACCTGCACGTGAGGGTATGGTCTGTCTTGATTGCTCCATTGGCTTTCCACGGTTTATGATTGAGGCACTACACCCAGGGGGGCATATAAGGGATAAGCCAGCATGGCAAAAGGGGAATCAGATGAGAGAAAGATCAAAAAGGGAAAGGTGGTGCTTTTGAACACTGTTTGTTTCTGGAGTTTCAATAAAAGCACTTTGTCACTTTTTACACCTATCCATGTCTGCAATGTATGTGTCCTCATCTGCCCAGTTCATCTCGGTTTCATGATTATCAACAATGGTGGGTTGGAGAGACTTCCAGGTGCAACAGGAGCATGGAGAAAAACCGCACCATCACAAGGCTCAATATTGAATGTATGTGACCCTTTACATCACAGTTTTGTACTGCAGCCAGGAATCAGCTCAGGCAGGATTCAACTCTGGACAAAGACATATCAGGTCATCACAGGGCATACTCAGACCATGCCAATCCACAAATACAATATCTTGTTAGGAAATTCGATCCAGGCATCTGAACATGTAAAAGCACTAAGGATTATTGTAATGGTGCTATACTTAAGTATGCCCTTTGATGACCTGATATCTTGCCCAGAGTTGAATTAACAGTACGACACAAACAGTGCTAACTTGTATTGTAAACAACATTCCAGTATGCTTTGATGAAGGAAATTCAAAAATAAATATTTGTTAGTTTTAAGCGTAGTGTTTGACACCATTGATTATTCTTTTATTAAATAGGGTGGAACATTACATTAGCTTTTCAGGTACTTTGCTTACATTGTTTATTTTCTATTCATCAAATTCATATTAGAATGTACAGAAATTTACTGACAGTACTCAGTCGTTATATTCAGAAGTTAAAAATGGTTTTGCCCAGAGTTCAGTGTTCAGACCTTTATTGTTCTCATGCTTCCACTGGGATATATCATTAAAGAACATAACATTAATTTATGATACCCAAGTGTGTTCTTTTTTAGACCAAATGATGTTTCTCTGATGATATCCATATTTAGATATGTCAATGAGTTATCTCTAAATACAAAAAAAAAAACAAAACACAAATGCTATTTATTGTGGGAATTATACAGAACGTAACAATATTCTGTCACATTTTAACTCAGTAGGACTAACCCATTATTTTACAGAATCAGCAAATTATTCAAGCCTTATCTTTGAAACTAGAATGTTGTTTAAAACACACATTACAAAACTATACAAAACATGTGCTTTCTAGTAGGGTTGACTACTAGTGGCTCACAGGCTGTTCAAAATGTACTTCATGAAGCTTTCAGTTAATTGAAGATGCTGCCACAAGAATCATTACAGGAACTAGAAAATATGAGCACATAACTCCAGTTCTCAAGACCTTACACTGGCTCCCAGTTAAGTTTAGCTCTCCTTACCTATTTGATCTTATCATCACTAAAAAACCAGAATGCACATTAAGATTTCAGGATAATGGCCTTTTATAGATTCCAAGGGTTGATAAAATAACTATGGGTTTAGTTATATTGTGAACACTTTGCCTGCTTACATAAGAAATGCCCCTTTAGTCCCATCTTTTAAAATCTACACTGAAGACTCACTATTTTAATGAAGCATAACCTTATTAGAGCTTCTGATTAGCTTTTTGTATAGCATCTGTGTTTATTAGTAATTTGTACTAAAATATAAGCATAACAATAATTATGATCCATTATTAACCCACCTCTGTTCTGTTTCTCTTTTCTGTATCCTGCTGTGACACTTGGTGCCACTGCTGTACTGCCAAGTTGTCTTCCTGAATATGGAAAAGACACCTGAAAAATACTTAGTGCCCTGGAATCAACAGATACAGAGATTATTTTTTCCATATTAGATGTCCCAGCATTGACTCTATTGTAGAATGTCCCATTTGACCAGTTGGCTAAGGTCTCCAGGACTGTGACTGTGACTAACTTTGTGTTTGACTTTGTATGTTATAATTGATGTGGACCCTCCAGAGGTTTATTTTCTTCAGGGACACTGCTGTTTTCTTCTCCTCCAATGTCATATGCCCATAGTTCAACAATTAATTAATGGAAAGATAGTGCTGGGATCTATTTATGTTAATCATTTTCAAAATATGTTGTGTCTTTATATGCTCACTATGTAATTAATAAAGTTTGTAATTGTGATTTTGCATGAGAACTTATCACAGCCTTCTTCGCCTGTACTCACCAAACAGTGTAAAAAAATTTAATTGAAATAAATTGAAAATTTTTTAAAGCCATCAATAAAGATGGCCCAACCAAATTCTTTCATTTTAACAGTGAAGCATACAGTTGATGGTTTCTGTGAAATATTATGGGAAGTGCACTCAAGCCATGCTGGAAACCAGGGGGCACTTTTTCAAAGAAATGTGGAAGAAAGTAGCAAATAGAGTAGTTGATACAATATCACCATTTAAATATTTGAATGGAATATGGAGAAAAGTGTTAGCTGTTTGATAAGAACTTCTAACTTGTAAAAAGTATTGTCTCCTTATGTATCATCACAAAAATAATTAGAAGTGCTGTCATACTAAAATATTCTCTTTTAGGCAATTTATTTCACCACCAAACAAATGTTTAGCTTGCCTGCCTTTTTTGAATAATTTATATTTATTTTTATTATAAATAATATCTCTAGGATTCAGCATTGTTTTTGTTGTTGCTATATTTGGAGATGACTGGGCCTCTGGGGCTCACTCATTTAGTCAGAACATTGTCCTATTAATGTCTGGTTGCATACCAAATTAACCAGGGGTGCATTTCTCAAAAGTTTTTTTGTCACCCTAAGTATTATTTTATATTGTATTGACAACTGTTTGTTAATTAGTGAGTGTTTCCCAAAACCCTCTTTAACTAATATAATACTCAATCTCATTTTGAAATTAATGAGTGAACTGAACCAGTCGTTATTTTTTAACATCAGTCTTTATTTAGGCTTTTATATCTGATTCTGTCCCAGAGAGATAGAGGTTGCCCTATGCAGGTCACAAAAGGCACACCAACAATGTTATCAGGACAATGTAATGGCAATAACAACAATAATAATAATAATAATAAGCTGATGTTGCAATATATAAAATATAAAATTTTAATGTAGGCTATAGATTAGCACAAAAAGCTTTGTCATTTTAACACCTGTATACAGTTTGAGCACATTATGAGTTAACTAATCAAACTCACTATGTAATCATCCTTTAAAGTGAGAAGGTGAATCACTCCTTAGTATCATCAATGAGAATGGCAGCTATCCAGAGAATTGTATAACTCACCTGGAGACTCTGTTTGACAGAGCACCATCCGAGAAGCCAAGACACAGGTCTAAATGCTATTTTGCGGGTAAACATGAACCCCATGGACTATCTTAGTAATCAACAACTAACAGAAAAATACAAGTTGCCAAGATGTGAAATAACAACATTTTTTGGTCTGGTACAGGACGAATCGGAAAGAGAATCATAACTGAATTGTGTCCTCAGTCCAAATGTGCATCTTCTGACGGCTCTCCGTTTGTACACAACCCATAGATTCCTGCAGACTGTTAGTGATGCACATGGCTTCAGCAAAGCTGCTGTGTTCAGATCTGTCATTGTAGTGACGAGATTACTTTCGTGCAATGCACACAACAAACATTGAGATTGTGGGTTGAAGTAACGCTACAGAGTAACTCACTTTACCTGCCTGTGCTTCAAGTTTAAAAACAAAAAGAAATTTTTTCCAACTCCTTTTGAAGTTCTGTTAACTCATCTTTTGTGTTTCTTTCTTTTTCTCTTTGCTGCTTAACATTGTCCTTTTTTGCATGGAAGCCATGTGACATTTTGGGCCCATTTATACATTTTCTGCTCATAAGTTAAATTAATGTATAAATTATTAATTATATTTAAATTTTATTTTATGTTTTTAGTTTTTTTTTATTATTTGCACATGTCTGGTGTGACAACATAACATATATTTAATCATTAAATACATGGGATTGATGCTCCTGTTACAGTTGGTTAGCTTGTCTGAGGCAGGGCAGGTCACTAACTGACACTAATCTATAGTCAGAGAGACAAGAAAAAGAATATACCAATTCAATTCAGCTTGTGGGGGTTTTAAGAACCTCCCATAGACTATGCACTAATATATAGTCAAACATTTACCATAACTTAAATAACCAGCAAATGGCTCTTACAAAAGCTATAAACAAATCCATAATAAGTTCCAAGAAATAATTTTGGAGTTTTTTATATATGTGGATAAATTTCAAAGTTCATTGAATAATATTGATAAGTATCTTAAAATATTAGCAAATTATTAAGACTACTTTTTGCTCTTCACTGACTAACAAGTTTTATTTACATGATTGTGGTTTTTTTTTCTAAAATCCCTAAACACTTCCTTTCCCATATGTTAGAAACTGGAATACAAATATGAAAAAATCATGAAATTCATTTAGTGCAATGGATGTTCTTGCAGTGCCTATTCTAAACATTATCAATAATTCATTATTGCATAGCACAGTACCTGATGCACTAAAAGTGTCAGTCATTAAACCATTACTTAAAAAGTCAAACCTAGACCTAGACCTAGGCGCTTTCTAAATAAACAGGATTCTGAGAAATTAATTCATGCATTTATCTCTAGTAGGATTGACTACTGCAATGCGGTGTTCACTCGCTGCTCAAACTGTTCTCTATACAGCCTCCAGTTAATCCAAAATGCGGCTGCAAGAATTATTACAAGAACAAGAAAATACGAACACATAACTCCAGTTCTTAAATCCTTACACTGGCTCCCGGTTAAGTTTAGGGCAGATTTCAAAATCCTCCTTTTAACATATAAAGCATTAAATGACCGAGGTCCGGCTTACTTGTCTGAACTTATCATGACTTACAAACCTGAGCGCACATTAAGATCTCAAACTGCCGGTCTGCTTATGATTCCAAGGATTAATAAAATAACAGTGGGAGGTCGAGCTTTTAGTTACAGGGCCCCTAAACTGTGGAATGGTCTGCCTGCTTCTATAAGAGATGCCCCTTCGGTCTCAGCCTTTAAATCCTGGCTGAAGACTCACTACTTCAGTTTAGCATATCCTGACTAAAGCTGCTGATTAACTGTACAGACTGCATCTCTGTTGTTAGTCATTAGCACTAAAACATATGTAACATGATAGTTAGAATTGAATACTAACCCTCACCTATTCTGTTTCTGTTCTCGGTACTCAAATGTGGCAATTGGTGCTACAGCCCACCTGCCAAGTTGCTTGCCTGCCTATGGTAAAGTCATCCCTGATGGAGGATTGCAGGAATCATGGGAAAGAGGGGTCCTTTCATCGGATTGGCTGACCCAGCACTGTTTTAGCCATGGAATGGCCAAATGGGGGAGGCAGCTTGATGGATGAGGTCTCCAGCACTCTAAAATATCCAAATCTTATTATCTGATATCATCTACTGTTAAATTCTGCTACGTACTTCTAAAATTTTTAGTTTTATGCTGTATTGAGGATTTGTTCTGTTCTATGTATTGTATTGTATTGTTTTGACCCCCTTCTTTTGACACCAACTGCACGCCCAACCTACCTGGAAAGGGGTCTCTCTTTGAACTGCCTTTCCCAAGGTTTCTTCCATTTTTTCCTACAAAGTTTTTTTTGGGAGTTTTTCCTTGTCTTCTTAGAGAGTCAAGGCTGGGGGCTGTCAAGAGGCAGGGCCTATTAAAGCCCGTTGTGGCACTTCCTGTGTGATTTTGGGCTATACAAAAATAAACTGTATGGTATTGTATTGTATTTAAGAAAGCAGTAAAATTTGTCCATATTTACTATTAAATGCCTGCCCATATGATTTAACTGAAACGTGTTTAACACTTTATGTCTCAATTCATTTTTAATTTACCAATTGAATAAATATATTAATTATTACATACAGCAGAAAAATATTTTTTCTCTATATTTATTATCCACTTACTCTGTACAAATTATCAGTGAACTTACAGATTTAATGAGTGGCGTGCTCTTGTACAGCTAAAAAGGTCAAGGGAAATTATTTACAAGATTTTTATTACTTTTAAGAATTTGGTGGCACTTTAAGTTTTCCTCAGGTTGAGAAGGTAGTAAAATGTCATTTTCAGTACAGGAATATAAATCTTAACCTGCAAATTACATATCAGTTTTACAAGCATGTTGTAAACATCTCAAGATTCAATTTTCCAAATAATATGGTTTAGTCATCTAAAGGTGAGAGTTATATTCACAGAAAACATTGTGCTTTGAGATAGAAAGCTTTCTTTTTCCAAACATAATTATTTTTGGGGAAACAATAGGTTGTGAATGCAGAAGAGATGCAAATGTGTTATTAATTTCACAAAAACTGGCATGTGGTTTTACTGTAGAAAAATACAGCTTGGCGTCTTGATTTAGAATAGGTTCAGGCTAGTCCCATTGGTGAAATTCCCAAGATTATTATTTCAATCCATACCATTTCTGGCTCAGAAGCATGATATGAATTATAAGAGTAAATGTGAATTAGTTATGTTTACTATTGTCCACAGGAATGCATTAGAAAACACTATCTTGAGATATGCCGCATGAAAAGTTAAAGTAAAGCAATAAGTAATGAAAATACACCTGTACATTTTTAAAATTAAGCAAACCATATGTAGCTTTTCAGATATAAATCTTCAGCGTTTCTAAAGGCAGATCTGGCTGGAACTGGAATTGTGGCTTTCATAACCTGATTCTGCATAGGTGATGAACTATATGGCACAAATAAGACTGAGTACAGTCTTGTGTGGCATTAACTCTCTGAATAATGGCAGCATCCTTTGGAATAAACTGTTCCAGTTATGATAAAATAAACAAATGCCAGTGGACTGAGGGGTGGGTGTAGGGGGATTAAGTGGTAAACTGATTGTGATGCTGATAGATGGCAGCAGGAAAGCATGTTAGGTTACATGTGGCCTCCCTGCAAAATACTAATTTAATCAGATCTCTAAAGAATTTCCTATTTAATTGTAAGTTAGAGTAGTTGGGGGAAGGTTCGGAGTATGGCACCAGGAGTTGCCGAGTTCATTAAAAAAGTTAGAAGTGATCCTGGGAGTCCTTAGAAGAAGTAAGCCTGGGTAAAGTTTAAAGACTTGTGCCAGTTAAATCTGCAGTGAGCATGGAATTGGAAGTATAGAGACAAGCAAGGGCTCCACTGACAGAAGGAAGACAGGCTAAACTGGTTTTAGAGAGAGGAACAGGAGGTATGGAGTAAATAATTCATTATTATCCCCTAATTGTTTAGGAAAAAGTCCCAATAATACCATATCCATTAGTTTAGACAGTTAGGGTAAAACATGGTCTCACTATGAATTTCTGTAGTATTCACAGGTAGTAATTCCATTTGTTTTATGTACAAAATGTCAGCTATGTTCTGGCTGAACTTATGTTTTACCGGTAGAGGCAAGTGAGAAAGCCCATTAACACTGACATTGAGAGCAGCCTTCTTATATTCAATGGTGTACGTAATTGTGGGCTGCTAACATTAATGCCCATCTCTGCATTCTTGCAGCTGCCATACAGGATACCCCTTTCTGTGGGATAAAGATTGTTGTACTGTAAGTGGAGGACGGTCTGTCAAGAGAGTGAATTTACGTCCATATAGGTGCTGATGGAACTTCCTGACCCTAAACACTATCCCAAGGGCTCCTTGCTCAATCTGTGCATACGAGGTTAGACACAAAAACAGCCGGATTGGTAAAAAAAAAATATTTATTGATGAATTCCAGCATTCTAAACATTGTCACCTTCTATATACTCCCCTTCCTATCCATTAAAGAAAAATGTGTTCCATTCAGGTCACTTTTGATTTTCAGGAACAAGTAAAAATCACAGGGAGCTAAATCGGGCGAATAGGGAGGATGATCAAGGACAGGAATGTTTTCGTCAGTCAAAAACTGCTTTACGGAAAAAGTATTGCGCGCCGGAGCGTTGTCTTGGTGAAGCAAAACCTGGGCGTTGAACGTCTTACACATTTTCTTGTCCTGCCTTGAAATGTTTGTGCCACTCAAAAACTGGTGTGCGAGACAAACTGTTATCACCGTACACTGTTTTTATCATTTGATAAAAGTTTCTGTGGCAGGTTTGTTCAATTTTGTGCAAAATTAGATGTTGACTTGCTGTTCGATTTTTTTCACCCAACATTATAGCGGCAACTCGTGTAGTGATTGTTGTGCAAATTCTGACTGGGCTATTCACAGGATATACCTTGCCGGTCAGTGGTTTGAGGGGGTGTGTAGGATGGGATATAGTTCTATGATTCACGTTCGTCTGACCTCCAGACAGTTTTCCAGGAAAGCCCCAAGCCTAGTCCGGTTATTTTTGTGTCTCACTTCATAAATCTGTTCCAGTGTTCTGGATGCAAAGACAATTGGTTTCTCTTCACCATTGGGTAAGACATGTGAAATGACAGCTCCAACACCATTTGGAGAAGCATCACAAGCCAGTTGGATGCTTTGCTGTGGATTGTAGTGTCTTAGAAAAGTTTTAGACACCAACTGTTTAAACTGTTCCTTAGCTTTCTGGAATGCAGCTTTACAAGAGGATGACCAATGCCAGCATTTGCTTTTGCAGAGCAACTCATTCAGTGGGGTCAAAATGGTTGCAAGATTGGGTGTGAATCACCCATAGTAACTGATGAGTCCAAGGAAAGATTTCCGTTTAGTTACATTGTCAGGTGCTGGAACATCTAAAATAGCCCTAACCTTTTCAGGTGACTTGTTCAGTCCTTCTGTGTCAATTTTATGAGCGAAGTATTTCAAATTTTTATTATTCTTCCAGATGGCCCAATACTCCAAATTTTGTAGTTGCTCTGCATCATTACAGTCTGTCACCAATATTCTCCAAGTAATAATGCACATTGGGAAGACTTTGTAACACCTGATCCATTGCCCATTGAAAGATGATGCAATCCCAAACAGTAGACAATTATAGCAGAACAAACCCTTTTGGGTTGTGATGGTGAGCAATTTATGCAATTGTTCCTCAACCTTTATCTGTACGTACACGTGTGCCAATCCCAACTTTCTAAAACTCTGTCCCCAGCTAATGAGGTGAACAGGTCTTCAGTACATAGAATTAGATAGTGTTCCACACAAATGGCAGTGTTCAAGGGGACTTTAAAATCAGCACAAAGCCTCATGGGACCATCTCTCTTTACAATCGGCATCATAGGGGAGGCCCACTCACGCTACTGCACTTTAATGCACCCAATTCTATCAGGCAACATAGCTCAGCCTATACTTTGGGACGCACGGCATAGTACACAAGCTGAGCATGAGAGAACTTTGGCTTATGTTGTAATTTCAAAAAAATGACTGCTTCAATGCCCTTCATTGTCTACAAATTTTTAGCAAAAACTGCAGCATGCTTTTGTAAGACAGCCTTGAATGTAATTTACTGTACTGACTTTATTTCTTGTCAGTTCAACTTGATTCTTCTGAGCCACTCCCTACCAAAAAGCTGTGTATAATTTCCTCTTACAACATATAATGGGAGGACAGGCGACTGCTTGTTCAAAGTGACTTTCACATTAATAACTTCTTCAGAAGATATTGGTTCCACTGTATAAGTATTCAATGCCACATCAGTTTTGTTGAAATTAATGACACCACGGCACCTGTGTCCAGCTCCATTTCTAATTCTGTGCCTTCTGTTTTAGGTTCCATGCTAATGTGTGCCTTCTCTCCTTTTTGGATCAGCTTATACAAGGCTAATTCTTGATGCTTCACTGGACACCTCCTGCCATAAATCGCGATTTACAGGTCTCTTTCTAGGATAATCCATTCGTCACTGTGAGTTTTCTTTACATTGCACCCTCTCCTTTCTCCTTATCATGTCCCTCTGTTTTCATACTTGTGCTGCGTGGCTCTTCTTACCACATTTATGGAAATTTTCATCTTTCTACCCACAATCACTGTCACTGTGATTAACTCTTCAGCATCATTTGCATTTACTTTTCAGTGTCTAGTCTGAAACCAACAGCTCATTCACTTTAAAGGATCCACAAAGCTGCTGTGATTCACGTGCCACCATCTCCACTGTAATGGCAATTTCAACTTTTTTATAGGTCAGCGCTACTTTGGTTAACAGCCTTTTCTGTATCACTTCATTATTTCCTCTCCTCTAAGTAAGTGTCATATTCGAAGTGCTCAGTTTCTTTAAGACAACAACATATTGTGAAACCGACCCCCCATCCACATGGTTACATTTGTGAAAGCAAAACCTTTCTGTTATCACCAGGTGCTTTGGAGAAAAATGCTACTGTAGTACTGCTTTAATCTGGTCAAAAGTTTTGTCCTTTGGTTTTTCTGGTGCTAAAAGGCTACATAGCAAACCGTAAATCATGCTTCCAATTATACTTAATAGTACAAGCACCAGCCTGTCTGCCTCAATAACATTAGCAGTTGCAAAAGTTTCGAAACGCTCGATATACAGTGCATCCGGAAAGTATTCACAGCGCATCACTTTTTCCACATTTTGTTATGTTACAGCCTTATTCCAAAATGGATTAAATTCATTTTTTTCCTCAGAATTCTACACACAATATCTCATAATGACAATGTGAAAAAAGTTTACTTGAGGTTTTTGCAAATTTATTAAAAATAAATAAAACTAAGGAATCACATGTACATAAGTATTCACAGCCTTTGCTCAATACTTTGTCGATGCAGCAATTACAGCCTCAAGTCTTTTTGAATATGATACCACAAGCTTGGCACACCTATCCTTGGCCAGTTTCGTCCATTCCTCTTTGCCTCTCAAGCTCCATCAGGTTGGATGGGAAGCGTCGGTGCACAGCTATTTTAAGATCTCTCCAGAGATGTTCAATCGGATTCAAGTCCGGGCTCTGGCTGGGCCACTCAAGGACATTCACAGAGTTGTCCTGAAGCCACTCCTTTGATATCTTGGCTGTGTGCTTAGGGTCGTTGTCCTGCTGAAAGATGAACCGTCGCCCCAGTCTGAGGTCAAGAGTGCCCTGGAGCAGGTTTTCATCCAGGATGTCTCTGTACATTGCTGCAGTCATCTTTCCCTTTATCCTGACTAGTCTCCCAGTTCCTGCCGCTAAAAAACATCCCCACAGCATGATGCTGCCACCACCTTGCTTCACTGTAGGGATGGTATTGGCCTGGTGATGAGCAGTGCCTGGTTTCCTCCAAACGTGATGCCTGGCATTCACACCAAAGAGTTTAATCTTTGTCTCATCAGACCAAAGAATTTTGTTTCTCATGATCTGAGAGTCCTTCAGGTGCCTTTTGGCAAACTCCAGGCGGTCTGCCATGTGCCTTTTACTAAGGAGTGGCTTCCGTCTGGCCACTCTACCATACAGGCCTGATTGGTGGATTGCTGCAGAGATGTTGGTTGTCCTTCCGGAAGGTTCTCCTCTCTCCACAGAGGACCTCTGGAGCTCTGACAGAGTGACCATCGGGTTCTTCGTCACCTCCCTGACTAAGGTCCTTCTCCCCCGATCACTCAGTTTAGATGGCCGGCCAGCTCTAGAAAGAGTCCTGGTGGTTTTGAACTTCTTCCACTTACGGATGATGGAGGCCACTGTGCTCACTGGGACCATTTTTCTGTAACCTTCCCCAGATTTGTGCCTCAAGACAATCCTGTCTCGGAGGTCTACAGACAATTCCTTTGACTTCATGCTTGGTTTGTTCTCTGACATGAACTGTCAACTGTGGGACCTTATATAAACAGGTGTGTTTCTTTCCAAATCATGTCCAATCAACTGAATGTACCACAGGTGGACTCCAATTAACTGCAGAAACATCTCAAGGATGTTCAGGGGATACAGGATGCACCTGAGCTCAATTTTGAGCTTCATGGCAAAGGCTGTGAATACTTATGTACATGTGATTTCTTAGTTTTTTTATTTTTAATAAATTTGCAAAAATCTCAAGTAAACTTTTTTCATGTTGTCATTATGGAGTGTTGTGTGTAGAATTCTGAGGAAAAAAATGAATTTAATCCATTTTAGAATAAGGCTGTAACATAACAAAATGTGGAAAAAGTGATGCGCTGTGAATACTTTCTGGATGCACTGTATATGGTCCATTGCTCCACATTTTCATCAAAATCATCCATGCACCTCAGCGTTGCAGCCATCTTGCCACAAATTTTACAGTGAATAAAAGCACCTGCTGTAGTCACAAACAGACGTATTCACACACCGGGCATCAAACCATTATCCTCGTCACCAGTTTGTTATGTCTGGTAATATGAGGCTGATGACAGGTAGGCATTCAATAATAGACAGGAGGCCAGAAATTGTGTTTTTAACTGAACTATTGTCTTTACTGAGAGACAGCCCAAAAACTGGTTCAAAGATATCACCCACTCCCCATTGCAGCGCCACCTACTGCCAAACATTATTACATTCATCTCAATACATAACAGTATACATGTAAAAGACATTTTTTTTCCATTTAGACAAGCAAGGAGAGGACTTCTTTGTACTTTGTTACTTTATATTACTGGCACTTGTGTTTACCTCATATTCAACATTTATTTTTGTTAATAAAACACTTTTTTAATTACATGGGCTTCGTTGGTGTTCATTTTGTTTTCATTCACAGCTATGTGGCACCTCTTACAGGCCACTTTATCAAACTCATGATATCCCAGGGTTTAAAGGAAAACTCCACCCAAAACTTATCATTTTTGTATTTTACTTAGCCCCCATCTCCCACTGTTTGTGGTAATGCAAAAAAAACTTTTAATCCCATGTTTTCGTGGATAATGGAGATCACAGAATTCTTGATTTAATGGACTTCATTGGGGACACTGCTTGAATAAAAGCAACCAGTGTCAAAATATCCATAAAGTCATGAGTGAAATGAATGCTATGTTTTCTAATGATAGTTCCCAATTGAAGCATGTAAAGTAAAAACTGTAAAGATCCAAATACTGAGCCCTGCAGGGCACCATTTGTAACTTCTGAATATAAGACGAAGTACTGTTGGTACATTTCTTTATATACTGAAATCAAGTTGATAAACACATACTAAACCATGTAAGGATCCTGCCTTAGAGCCCAATGCAATTTTCCAAGCTGTGTACTACAATAGTGACAAATGGTATCAAAGGCTCCACTGTCACTTGACTATGCTCAGCACATTAATAACATCATGGCTAGTGGCAATCAGTTTACATGCTATCCCCTCAGTTAGATAAAACTACTGTGCTTCGATTACTAGTGTAGTAAGTTTATATAATAAGTAGGCCTTGAAAAAATAAGAAACAAAACAAAAGTGAAACCAAAATGAGAAGTCTCCCAAACCTTTGTAACACCTTAGGAGGTCTATAAGTAAATATGCAGTGGAAATATTTTACAAAAACATATAACAACTCCTGTGGTGGGCTGGCGCCCTGCCCGGGGTTTGTTACCTGCCTTGCGCCCTGTGTTGGCTGGGATTGGCTCCAGCAGACCCCCGTGACCCTGTAATTAGGATATAGCGGGTTAGATAATGGATGGATGGATATAACTCTTATGACACAATGTGCCATGGTAGCCAATGAAAAGACTACTACTAGGCAGGGTTCTTGTCAATGATAGGGTGGTCTTCAATTTAAAAGCTCATTCTTGTTTGAACATACTGTACTATCGAACACAAGATGATTTTCCAGAGATATTGTATTTAACAATTATGGTCAAAATACATGGGACACTGTGAGCATACATCTGGATGCCTAACGATGGATTATGTTTCATGAGCAATCTGAGATTTTTTTCACAGACATTTTAAAATTGTTTGCTGCTATTCAGTGTGGGTCCCAGTTGAAGACCATTGAATTAAAAGCTTTGTGATCTCTGTTCTCTGTGAAATCATGAGACCAAACTTATTTCTTGCCCATTACTAGAAACAAAGTAGTGTAAGTAGCATATGAAAATGTATAATTTTGCCATTATTCAAATAAAGTGAATAAAGGGCTTGTTATTAACAAAAAAATTAAATATATTCAGTAAACATTTTTGGCTATTTTGTAAAGATACAAAGATTGTATTTGTCATGGTGTGGTTTATTTCTATTACTACTCTTTTCTTCTTCTCTTTTGTCTTAATTCAGAACACAGTTTAAATAGCCTTTCTTTATTTTATTTTTCTATTCAGTAACTGATGGAGAGAATTCTATGATTAATAAAGCAAGTTTCTGAATGCATGTCCTTCTTCATTTTTTATTAGATTAAGTCTAATCATTAACATCCAAATATACGGTACATTTTATTGAAAGAGGGATTTGTTGGCACAGGGTAAGCAAACATACACAGATACAGATCCATATGAGCACCTGATTGGAAAACTTCAGGAATAGCTTTAATTTAGTAGATGTAGAAACACTGCTAAGTGTTACACTATTGGTAAAGAAGATCTCATGTATGATACTGCAACCTGAAGTTGAAGTGGCTGTAAAGAGCTAAGAAACAAAATAAAGATGCTCTTCCAGAGGAAACCTGAGTCTGGTGGTCTATAGTGGCCTTAAGCTTTACTTCACTCTTGAGCTGTTTTTGGAAATTAAATTGTCACTGAGTGCTGCTTCAAGGCGTCCTACCCTATTTCACCAATAATAGAGTACTGGTATCTAAATCCATTGATGTTACATAGGACTTTGGAATATAGCTGACAACTTTACACTGTATAAAAATCCACCATGACATCAGGAGAGGTTTCTATTAGTCTAAACTGAGTTACTGTATCTTTATATGTAGAGCTTATTGAACTCTGTGCCATGACATATTTTCTTCATACTCATTCTAACCTAGCATGATGTTTGGGCATTTAGACGTTTAGTCACTGTGTGTATAAAAGTACAACAGATCTGTATGTATTTCAATAAAGAAAAGCATCAAATAAATTATGAATGACAAATTAAATTCACTAAGGTCACATCCTTACCTAATTTTAATTGGGTTAAACTGGTATTGCAACATACCCTCATTTACATTGTTTTGATTAAGATTTTACCTACAAGTCTTGGCTTTTGCTTATTCAACATTTTTTTAAGTATAGGAGCCTATGAATTTTGACATATTAATATTAAACTTCAAGAGAAGATCTAATGAGAATGTACATCAGTTATTTTTTTAAGGATATTGTTAAATATGTCCAGTCTTATTGGTCGATCAGGGACTGAAGTTTGGGTATGCCTGATACACAATGTTAGTAGCAAAAAAATTAACATATCAGATGAACATGGATGTAACAAATTATCCAGCAAATTTAGGCTCATCATGATCTGGTAACATTGAGGTTGTGTCGTGGTTTCCTAAGGGCTTCATCCCTATCTGAAGTGTGTTTTTTTCTTTAAAACCTTTTTTGTTTTTTATGGATTATTTTGTAAATATTATTGGTTTTTTTTGCTTTTGTATGTTTTATGTACAGTATTGTCAAATATTGTATTTACCAATTATGTTTTTTTAATGTATGACATTAAATATTTATGTTTAGTTCTTTAAATTAATTTGCTTGTAGTCTATGTTCTGAGCTAAAGAGGTGGGACTACCTGATGCTGCAGCTGTGGAACCACCTCTGGCTATTTCAGAAGCATCTGATGAAATGGCTATTCTGATATTAAGGTTTATTTTGTCACTTGAATTGTGATTTTTTTAAATTTGGACTTTCTAAAACATTGATTCTTGTGTCAATGAAGCCGTTTCTGGATTTTCAGCTATTGGCTATATGGCACAACTATTTTGGCATACCTATCTTGTTTCATTTTGCTGATGCTCTTATTTTTTGTGCAATCCTTTTTGAAATTACATAAGTAAATATTTTAATATTAAAAGAACTTTGTTCAGTTTTCTTGAGCCAAAGGCTGTTCAGATTTCTTTTTCCCTTTATTTGTGACATTTAGCCTGTGCCTCACTCTTGGGCCTGTATAGGCTGTAATTCTACCTCTTGAGTTTGAGGCCAGGATGCCTGGGTTGGTGAGGCCTGCTGTGTTGGTGCAGATCTACAGTAAAGAGCAGGTCTGGCCTGTGCTTTTTTAGAGGCCTTAACTTTTTTGAACTTGTGAGCTGGTGTGATCATTACAGCTTTAGGAGTGGGTAGGTTGTTAACAAGTCAAAATGGAACTGAAACCCAGCGCTCAGAAACACTTCTGTTGAGGATGGAAATATGGCTGAGATGATTCAATAATACAGAATGTTAGAATCACAAAACCTGCATATTCAGCAATTAAAGTAAGACGCCTGTCAGGTATCAAAATTTCCAATATTGTGACTAAATTGTACCACCTGTTCAGCAGAGAAGTGTCATGAGGCACTATAAATACAAGTTTACAGCAAGAAGAACACAACTCCTATGTGACTCAAACCTAAAAGTGATTGCTGGCCTGGCTGGACCCTTACCAATATTATATGGCGGGGATGGATAGTGTGTTGGTGGATTAGTTAACTATGACACTATTCTTTACTGGACGCTCCAACAAATATTTTTATCTTCCTTCGTAAGTAAGAAAAATTAGTCAGAGAAGTGACTTTGCTATAATTTCACATAGTTTGAGGGGCTTATTTTAAATATTACAGATGGGGTCCACTTGTTGTCTTTTTAATCTGACCCAGCTGTAAATTATGATAAGGGAGTGCTGATTTTGATATTCATAATGATGTGGAAACAGCACACCTGTACAAAATATTTAAACACCTGTTAAGTTAAATATTGTTTTGCAAAAATTTCTAAAGGTCATGGTTACTATCATATACTGTATTTGATCTAATTATTAATTGTTGTGTTGAGATTCAAAACTTCAGTATTGCTCCATTAGAGAAAACAATCTTTCATCATTAAATTAAGTATATTTGACTTATTCCCACTCTCAGCTGTAGAATTACAGATTACACCACAAACACTATGATGTAAAGACGACAATTTTATATTAACATCTACAGAGAACAAAATAGATGAATAGAAAGATAACTTTGACAATCCTCTGAAAGAGGTCTTAGATAAAGTTACCCCATTCAAAATAAAAAGTAATTAGAGCCCAAATTAAACCACTTGTACTCTAATTATAATTCCAAACACTAGAGTGTAAATGGAAAGCAAAACAGTTATAGGTCTTCCGAATAGCATGGACAGACAATGTTAAAAGATACAGTACTGTATGAAAAAGCTTTTTTTTTATATGCTCTGAATGCTATTCCAAAGTAGTTATAGAAAGCAGAAATAATGTATTGTGTACAACAAATGGGAAGAATGAAATGCCTTGCAAAATCTCTAGTACGGTCATTTTTGTGATACTTACTTCGTTTCCATTAGCAGCAAAGATAATGATGAAATTCATAATAGAATATACAACATTTCAAAGTAACCTCACAAACCTCACTACTGTAACATGGTGTAGTTCTCCTTGTGGACACTGCCTTAGTAATTTTAAATTTATACTACAGAAAATCATAAGTTTAATTTCTAAAATGAAGCCTTCTACTTTTCCTTACACCCAATTGCAAAAAAATATCTATTATTTATATCGAAAAAACAAACATTATTCTGCAAGTCTCCATTCGCAACATAAAAGACAGATGCATAATGACTAGCAAAATTACAGACCCTGTACCTTCTGAAGTATCTGGAACAGTAGCTGCTGTGCAGTTTCAGTTTGATCTTATTTATGAGAATTTATTTGAAAACTTTCAGTCCAGCTTTCTCACTGGTCACAATACAGAAATGTCATCTTGTTGTTAATTCAATTTTAATGACTTCTCATATTGCAAATGCTACACTTACATTGCTGATAGATTTTAGGTACACACTATGACATATTTAACCACTATATTGTGCTACACAGGCTTGGAAAATTGGCTCTCAGGCACTGTCCTGTGTTTTAGTTCATACTATGTATTACTTGTAAAGATATAAGGAAACATTATACATGTATAATATTTGTTAACTAGCGGCGTAGAATTCTTGATGAGTGAACACTTCCTGAAAGACACAGTTGTCCAAATGGGGAGGGTTTAAGGATACAACTGTCAGTGAATGAAAAGATGGAACTCTGGAGAGAGCAACATACAATTGTCCGTGAGTGAAAACAGGTTTTGGCAGATACAGGCATATTTTTTTGAAAGTTTGTCCTTGTGCCTTATTAATAGTCATTGCAAAATGCCAATCTAACAGGAAATTGTCTGCATGTAAAAGTAAAAGGCAAATTAGAATCTGATGGGGTCAGGGAAATCCGGGGAATAAGGACAGTTTGTATAGTAGCAGATGTGATAGTCTTACACTCCAGTACATTGCGGTGAATGCTGGTAACAGAAAGTCTAGTGCCATTACAGAGACCTTTTGCTGGTATGAGGTTCCTGAGAAGCATGATGACTGAACCAATTTTAATTTTGAGTTTATGCAGAGGCATGCCAGTGGGAGTAAGACTATTAAGAATTTCTTCCAGGAATGCAAGTTAATCTGCAGGATCATCTGTGATGATGGAGTCAACGCTGGTGAAAGTTACTTCGTCGTTAGGGATAAGTTTCAGCACCTGTTCATTAAGGTGTAGTGAGTCTTCGTTCTTGACGCTTAATATAGCTTGCGTACTGAGTTATTCCAGAGTGACAGTTGAGAAGTTGATGTCGCCATATAATTGCCTCGAGAGCGATGTTGGAAGCCTGCGAAGGGTGAGAGTTGGTGGACGGGGCCTTGTCGTTCGTTCCCCATGACGTGGGAGGAGGGTAAGAGTGGGCGTTCGTGGCTCTTTCGTGCGTAACTCATGTGCGGGGCTCTCTGTCTTGCGTGCGGTGAAAAGTCAACGTGGCTCAGAGGTGCATGTGGACTTTTGCACAGATGAAAGTGACTGAGGCTGTTTTTGGTGAGTTGTTGCGTGCGGGCACATGAGCAGGCAGTGCACATACCTCAAGAGCGATACTGGACGCGGGAGGACGATTACAGCTGGCATGCGTGGCTCTGTCGTGCGTATTCTATGATGCGGTAGGAGGGTTAGAGCTGGCGGGCGGGGCTCTGTGAGTTGGCGGGCGTGGCTCTCTGTCTTGCTTGTGCTCACTGTCTTACGTGCCCTTAGTGAATTATATATATAGATGATTTATTAGTAATACTGAAGTGTTACCAGTATATGAGTTATCATATAAAGACCTTTATAACTATTCCAATAAACATGGATTAATATCTGCATTCTTATTAATGACTTATTAATAAATGTTTATTATACTGAAGGTACTGAAGTTTGACAATCACATTATGGTCAAACTCCTTTCCAGCCATGCATAAACAGAGCTCCACAACTGCCTGAACAGATGTATTTCTTTGTTTATCAAGGGTCACTTCTTACAGATGAGCTCATCGATTTTTTTTTCTTTGTTCCTCTCAACAGTCTGTTTGTGAACAAACAGTACAGGGCTGATCTGTGATGCCTGTATTCCTGTATTTAAAGTGTCTCTGGTACTGCAATCAAATCATTTAGTTGTCTCCTTCACAATAAATTCAGCCATCACAAGTTGGTAAAAGAACATACAGTATCCTAATCGGACATATTCTCACACTGAAATGAGTTATGCAGATGATGTCATTTTGCATTCTCGTCTGAGATGACAAAAGAAATTATTTCCATAAAATACCACATACTTAAATATTGACAGATATTTCTTGGTAGTTCCAAGGCACTTATTACTTTTGATGTAATTTTAAATAATACTACATTTTCTTGTCTTAACATACTACAACAGAAACTGGCTATGAGTGACTGTAGAAAGAGAAAAGAGAAAGAGAAAAAACAAACAGTTGAAAATTTTAAAGGTTTCTAGAAAAAGAGTATTGTATTAAAATATCAAAATTAGAAGAAGAACCATTCTAAATGTTTGTTTTATAACAGAAAATGACCTGCTTGTGTATAGGAATGAAACATTCAAACTATAAGTTTTTTTGCTAAGAATGGTCATGTTCAATTTACATATGTGAGTATGCCACATGATGTATCCTTCCTTTTTATTTCATATATTTTTATTCAAATTAAATAAATTAACATCTGCTAAACATCTACCTTGTGTTTAGAAGCAGTTAATAAGTTGGGAAGATTGTCTGTTAAGGAAGATTTTTAAATTCATAGTTTAGAATCACATTGGTCTCTTCTTTTAATCATGTTTTACCATTCCCGAACCTTACAGTTTGTTGAACAGAGAAAAACAAATCACTTGCATTATTAATAAACATACATCTAAAATGCTGGTGCTGATTGAAACCACAGTCAGGAAGCAACAAGCTAGGAGTCTATCTTCATTTTTTATACATTACTGTCTAAACTTCCATTATGTTGATAACCTTGTTATTACCGTACAGTGATGGTGATGATTATTGAGTTTTATACCCTGAAAGGTAAATAAAGCATGCTAAAAACTGCACTAATATTATGTAGGCTTATTAATTGTGGGGAATTATAGATTATTAAGACAATATTTACTTAAGATACAACAGGATCTTTAGGAATTTTTCTTTCAAATCACAGGCAAGACTAATAATTTCTTTTACTATACTTTATATGCCAATTAGGTCTTTTGAACAGGATACCCTATCTTAGTAAACACTGCAGTTGTTGATGTTATATAACAAAAGTTTTGCAATGTCCACCAGTGTGTCTTAACCTGCATTGTGTGAAATTAGAATTAAATTACTTTTAACAATCAAGAGCAAATTTGAGTTTAATCTAAACCTACACAACAAGTATGAAATATTAATATCCACCACAATGTCTAATGTTTGATGTTACAGAATGCTCCTGAGAAGCTTGTAAGATACAGAATACTTCAATGAATCAGACCTTTATATACTACCTTAAACTGCTCATACCATTACAGTGCATGAAAGAAAAAATGGTGAATGCTGGTAGAGCTCATTCTTCCTTTAAAATAGGATCAATGTAGTATGCATTTTGGCTACTGTAATGATGAAGCTACAGTATATAAAATACCAAATCAACTAAGTCACTACTCAAAATTAAGTTTTGAATTAGCTAAAGTGCTGGTCTACTTTTGTTTTTGTTTTTTTCTAATTTCTCTGTGGTTATGTTCTTCCCCATCTGCTAAAAGTACTGTGCAGCTGCCTGTGATGTTTGAATGAATGCAGATATCCCAAGTTCCCACAGTGTCAAATCTCTTAAAACAAGGCCTATAAAAACAATAAGGAACTACTTAAGAACATTTGTGTTATGTAGAATTATGTAGAATGTCTTTTGTTATGGAAACCCTACATATTTTTTTTTTTTTTGCCTTATTATGAGACTCATCTTTAGAGATTTAAAAAAACAATTCTATATATAAGGTCTCTACTTCGATATTAGTTATCTATCGTATGTAAGTGCGTATTTTTTTTAATAATTTGAACTTGTTTTTCTTTGTTGTATCTTTGTCTGTTACATCTTGTAAAGCACTTCAGCTACATCCTATATGTGAAAACGTGAAATAGAAGCAAACAACTTGTTATCGATCTCCTAAACAAGAAACAGACAAGAATTTAACACACATCAATCAGCAAACTCTATTCATGCATCCTCATAATCTGTACAGTGAAAGCAAGACATTCTGTCTAGAGGTACCAAACTATCCATCCATCCATCCATTACCCAACCCGCTATATCCTAACTACAGGGTCATGGGGGTCTGCTGGAGCCAATCCCAGCCAACAAGGCAGGAATAAAACTCTGGGCAGGGTGCCAGCCACCACAGACTTTATAAACTAATCTTTAACAAAATATTTTCAAAAGCAGAAATATTTTTAATAATTTACTTCTTCCCACAAATTAATCTGTGTTGACATAGCATCTTTTACTGTACTCCATTAGAAGAAAAAGCAATCTAGCAATAAGCAAACTATTCACAAAAACTGTAATTTTTTTTTTAATTTTTACTTTCAATCGTATGTTGGCTATTGTTTAAATATATTAATTGTATCTGTTGAATTACTTTGGAAAAAGTGGATAAACTACAGCATAGATAATGAAGGTGTCTGGAAAAGAAAGAATAATGATAACTAATTGACCTTAACGATGCTAATCAATCATACAGTCTGTGTGAGGTGTAGGCCCAGAACCAGGCTAGTTTAGTTTAGTTTAGCTGGAAGTAAAACACATGCTAACAGATAGCATTGTATTCAAAACTAACAACTATTCTCCTTGTGTATTATTTGTATGCTTGTGGATTCACAGAATAAGAATAAATAGCACATCACCTTCCAATGTAACACACCTATAGCACAGCTGACCTTGTGTATTTCTCTGTGTTATTTATTTATTTATTTATGCACTAAGTTATGGGAATACAGGAATAAAATGGTAAGAGTGCTTAAATTAAAATATTGTATCTGGAAGGGACAATTTAATTTTGTATAAAGTACCATTTATTCTAAGTCCAGTCAAGTCAATTTTATTTATTGGGCACATTTAAAACAACAGGATTTGATCAAAGTGCTATACAGTATACATAAATAGACCAATAAATATATAAAGAAAAATAAACAAGAAATACTCTCATGATAGTTTAAAAAGCCAAGGAGAAAAGATTTCAGTCTTAATTTAAAAGCGAGTAAAGTTGGTGCAGACCTAATAGAGAGGGGAAGACTATTCCAAAGCTACTGCAAAGGCACTGGGGGGAGCTACTCCAAAAGCACAGTCACCTCTAAGCTTACATCTAGGATTCAGTGAGACCAGCAACATCTGGTCAGAAAACCAGTGATCACAAGGGAGAGTATGAGTATGAAAGGTCAGTAAGATAAGACAAGACTAAATCATTCAGACACTTAAAGACAAACCATAAGATTTTAAATTCTGTGCTGGTGAACAGGACTAATAACAGACAAGCAAGGAATGACTGGATTACTCCAGTGTGTAACGTGTTGCAATAGTCAAGCTGAGAAGCTATTTTTCAAAATCAGCTACAGACAGAAAAGGCCTGACTTTAGCTAAAACCCTGAGCTGATAGAAACAGCCTTTAGCAATGGAATTAATTTGTTTGTCAAAAATCACACCGAGTTTTTGCAAAAAGGTCTACAATAGATTGTCAGAGGCCAAGTTTATTTGCAGGAGCACAGATAAGGTCAGAGAGTCCAAACCACACAATCTGTTTTTTTGTAAATAGCACTGAGAAAATTTAGTGACATCCATATTTTAATGTATTTCAGATATTCTAGTAGGGTTTTAAGAGAATATGTTTTGCTTTGTTTCAGTGGAAGATATACAGTAAAAATAAACAATAAAAGGCAGTGTTATACTTTTAAAAATGAAATATGGACAGCAAAAAAGAACAGGCCCAATAGGTTCTTTGAGAACCCTACATGTGAGAGGAGCTGAAAGGAGGAGAAATCGCCTAGGCTGACTGAAAAACTTTTACTTGTTAGGTTTGACTCGAATTATTCCAAAGCACTTCCTTGAATGCCTACGTATAGCTCAAGACAGGCAATGAGGGTGTTGTGGTGAAATTTACCAAATGCTGCAGTTAGATCTAACAGCAAAAAGAAAGGATTCAAAGAATCACCTACTAATAAAAGATCATTTAGAACCTTAAAAAGGTTTGATTCTGTGCTGTGGTGTGCTTGAAAACCAGACTGAAATACATGAAGAATGCTAATTTCTCTTAATAAAGTTTGCAGTTGTAGAAAGACAACTTTCTCCAGAAATTTAAAGTATGAGTTGTCTAAAGTTTAAAAAATCTGTACAATCCAGATTAGGTTTTTTTTTTTATCAGTGTCTCCACCACAGCATGTTTGGAATAGGCTGTTAACTATTTATAAACTGCTGAACACTAGACCTAACCATGTTCAAAAGCATAACTTCACAAGTAAAGACTAGACTGTTCAATAGTGACTTTGCAACATATTTAGAATTGTTAATGATGCAGGTGATGTCTGCTGTCTGCACAATCTTAAATCAGGATGTTGAGTCTGCCCAAACACCAAGTGTCTGAACACACTGGTCAGTATATTTTTATCACTTGTGGCTTTCAATCATGCATACTCCGCATTAAGAAACATTCCTAATTTTCATCTTTGAATTACACTCTGAGAGGAACAGTCTGGCACTCTAATATCAATGTTGCCAGTGACCAAAGGGAACCTGCCAACAGAAGGTTGAACAGTTGCAGCTCAGTGCAAAATCAAAGAAATGTTCCTTCAAAGAAATAGTTTAGGTATGGATGGGTATTTAAGCGGCACACAATTGTCTGCATTTGAAATGATGACATACATGGCAATATGTGCTTCCTATTTAAATAAAATTCCTTGTTTCTAAATGTATATTTTGTATAAGTTTTATTTTATTTTATGCTTGTTGTCATGCATGTGCGCCAGAGGGTCAGCTTCCAGCCGTACCTAAGGTATGTGTTATCACCCTAGGATAAGACGGGGCTTTGTCACTAACAGTCTTGACTCCTTTCTCTTTCACAATGCTGAGAAACCACCTATTGAGGACAAGGCAGCCAGAGAAGTCCCATTCCTTCCGTTCTGGCCGATATACAATGTAGACATGCCCAGCAGGTGTGGTCTTATTTGGACCTGACAGCCTGACTGCCAGGGATAAGTCCAGACTAGTGGGCAAAAAAAGGTTATTAACTAATTGTTTATTGCAGCATTTGGCAAACCAAGTATTTTGGGACTTGCTCTGCCTTATCCCTCACCCTGCCACATTATGCTTTTCATAAACAATAAAAGAGTGCATTCTGTTTGCCATATGTAACTTTGTAATCTGCAAATAGAATATCAGTACATGTGCATTTTAGAAGAGATTTTTGACTTTTTGACATCTCACTATGAATTACACCTTTTTTTCTTTTTTGCATTAAAGTAAAATCTGTGTAACCTTACAATGGACTTGCCAGGATAGACGGTGCCACCCCCCATCAGACTGAATTGGATTCAGCTGATTTGGAAAAGTTATGTTTGGGTATATTAAGATGTATGGAAGTTAAAAAAATTAAAAGACATCATTATGGGTAATTCCTTCAATATCCATCAATAATATCTGATGTCCCAACTCTCACTTGTAAATGAGACAATAAAATAAGGGTTTGCACAAGGTAAGGAACATGTCAGATAGGTAAACAAAAACAAAAAAAAAATCAAAATCAGAAGGAAGTCTCAGATGCTCAGAGAACAGCATCATTATTAATATTTATTAAAATTTATTTAGTTGATGCCTTTAACCATGGTGACTTCGAAGGCCACATACAGTACAATTGTGTGTGTGTATATACTGTATATATATAAATATATATAGTTTGTCTATATATATATATACTGTATATATATATATATATTTCTTTTTTAACAACTGGAACAAAGAATAGTTAATTGACTTGCTCAAGGCCACAAAGTGAGTCAGAATGAAAATTAATAGAATTACTTTAGACACTACACTACAATGCCTACTTACTGTGCAGAAGATATAGAAGTCATTGTATATGGTTTATCAAAAGGTCAATGAAATGTCAATATATTCATGTTATTTCTTAAATAATCTCAGTATTATTGTGATTTCCACTTTAACTTGATTTTTAGGGTTATGCTTTAAGAGATGCACAAATCATTATGTAATTAACATAATCATTTAAAAGGTGAAGTATATCTCTGCTTTGTTCAGGGTATATAGTACTAGGGTGTTGTACCGTGTTAGCCATTATAAATGTAGAGAAAAGCCAAGCAAAATGAAACATTTTATTGGCTAACTAAAAAGATTAGAATATGCAAACTTTCGAAATTGCATACTGTAATCTTTTTAGTTAGCCAATAAAAGTTGTCATTTTGCTTGGCTTTTCTCTACATTCAGGGTATATAGATATGCTTTACTACATACAGTAACTCAAGCCCCTCGAATGCACATCACTAATTGAAAATGATAACCAAGGTACAGTATATGTACTATACTATATATTGAACTGTGATCATGAATGGGGTTTTTGATGGATTAGCACCACGTTCAGAGATGTTTCCTACTTTGTGCTCAGTGCTGTTAGGGCAGGCACCGTAATCCTAAATTGGATTAAGTAGGTTCATGGATGTAATGTTGCTATATTTGTATCCAAGACAATGATGATGAAGATAATATAATTTTAAGATATTGATGCAATTTAGTTTATTGAATTGCATGCTATTGCGTTCTCTATTCTATAGTCTATACTGTTCTGTAGTAGGAAAAAAAACCAAAAACAAAGTTAGGGACCTAATTACATAAAACAAATTACCTGAATAGATACTGCTTCTGAGAGTCACTGCTCAAAGGTAAATTACTGCTGTAAGTGCTTGATTTGAGTTTATCTCTGAATGCTGAAACCATAAATCCTACAGAATTGGCAGACAGGACCAGAGGCATTAAGCGCTACATCAGAATAGTCATTGACTAGTACTTCACAGCATCAGAGCCAATGGAATGCCTTCAGAGGAATCTCAGAAGTTGTACTGCTCATTTTTAAAATAGGAAAAAAACTGGAGTAATGGACAGCAGACTTGCACTACCAAAAGCCTTATACTGTACAAACAATTACAAGACAGTCCTTATTTTAAGTCATTTCAGTTTTGGCATTATATAATTCCTTTCATCATTCTTGCTTTGTAAAACAATTAAGTACTATATTGTGTGTTCTGTATATGATAAAAGTAACAATATTCAAGAGATTAAGTTTGAACTTTTAATCAATAAGTGCCACAACCTATTCAGATATGTGAACATTTACTGTAGCTCAACTTTTACAAAATAAGTGTGCAATTATGTTTTGATTGACTAAAGATTAATAGACATAATTTTGGATTATGCTGTGTAATAAGAGTAATTGATAAAGGATACAAAATAATAATTTTTTTTAAGAATAATTACTTAAGCTGCCATTTTTTGAAATATACAGTAATAATAATCCATAACCACCAATAAATATATTGATATTGTAAGAAAATTGGTTTAGCATCTGAAATTCTTGACTTTTTCTGTATATTAGATATTCTTTTGAATTGCCAACTAAATTGCCAACTTTTTTTAATCTTTATTTTATATTTAATTTTATGCCTTAAAGGCCAGTGTTTATATTCTTTAAAACAGTTCCATACTGACATAATTTGACTAAAACGTTTTTTTAGAAAGTGATAGGTTAAGATTTGCATATTACCTAAGATATCCATTTTTAGAAATACCAGTAGTTAAGCCATTATTTTTCTAAATTCATCTAAAAGCCATAGATGGTTTACATTTAAACTCACATTTCACTTTCTTTCAATTACAATCAGTCTACAGTGCATACAACCAAATCATACTTTGTAGATAGCACAACATAAATCAATAAAAATGCATTCCCACATAAAGTGAATACTTTTGGAAATTTTGAATTATGTAAGGAAAATGTTTAAATTTACAGAAAGAGGATTATAAAACCTTTTAAGCACCTAAAACTGTCAAACTGAAATGTAATAACAAAAAAACTGGAATAAACAGGAAATCACAGATAATATGAGCAGCACAGGTTGTGATTTCCGTTGAAAAGTAACAAGGAACAGCAAATCTGCAATTTCCAATAGAGTTAAAAGGGAGAATGTTTACAAGTGTTAATTCATTGTTAGTAAACCTATATAAAGATAATTTCTTTCTTTCTTTCTCAGTATTTTTTTTTGTTATGAGTTGTTTCATAATTTGAAATTTAGACTTTATGGATGTATTATTTTAAATCCACCAACCCATCTATAGTATATTCTAACCCTCCATAACAGAGGGTCGTGGAAGTGGACTTTTTTTCTGGCAGCATCAGACACAAGGCAAGAGCCAAACCTGGGTGGAACACCATTCTTTTTGAGGGCATACTCACATGGACACACACACCTACCCAAACACTCAAATAAACATTAATTGTTGGAAATGTAGATGTCCAATAATGTTACAACACGTGTCTTTATTTTACCTGGAGAAAATGTACAAGAATACTGGGAGAATGTGCAAGTGACTCATATGTAATTAATGTACCATTACCAGTAGTACTGAAGAAGATGTGCTAATTATATTTCATACAAATTATTAGAGAAAAATCATTTCTAGACAAATAATGATCTGTGCAACAATGAAAATATATTTAACTCCAAAATAATAAAACCCTATCTGAAAATCTTTTCACCCAAAGCCTAAGCCTAACCCTAATTCTACCAATCCATGGATCCATTCATTTTCTGATTGTTTACTGCCCCTTTTTTAATTCAAACACCAAAATCATCTAAATGTTTGAAGCAGAGTAAAAGTTTTTCTAAATATATTAACCAGTTCAGAGAACTCAGTGGGCCCATCTAGTGGTCAGAAGGTTTATTTTTAAATTTAAGGTTAGAAAGTGAAATCTTGTCTACAACATGTTCATATTCCTTTTGTAATATTTTCTAAAACTGTATTTAAAAGCAAATTAAAAATAAAACATCATTATTGAAGTATTTAAAGAAAGAGTTATTTAAACTATAGGAACAATGTGTAGCTCTTTAAATATACTATATCTGAAAACATAAAAACATTAGATATGAAAAAACAATCAATAAATTAATACAATTGAGAATAGTTTGCATTAATATCAAAGTAGAAATAAAGTTGTCTTTTAGCACCTTTTGTGTTACAGAGCCTATATAGATGGCATATATCATCTTACATATTTCATGAACGTGTAGATATCAAGATTTTTTTTGACAGGACCACAGAGCTCAACTTAGACACATTCACAGTGTTTTATTCATGTTCAAAGATTGCCAGTAGACTTCAGGTGTACAGTTGTTGCATTTATTTTCTTTCACATTGATTGTTAAGGATTGCCTGGGATTTATTATGTATTAAAAAATTGTATTATTTGTTCGTTGTAATTAAATTAAATATTAAGAATTAGTTATAAGTAAGCACTCCTAAGGTTTCTTATGTTATTTAGAAGTACATAACAGTAAAAAGGGGGGTCCTAAATATCAACCTGACTACTTTTTTGGTGCATGGTCACATGTTGCTGGTGTTCATGTCAGAAACATGTTTAAAGTCAGAACTCAGAGTAAGCACCCAAACATGATGCACATCGAAGAGGTCCCACCTGGTGAACAAGGTGGGAATCAATCAATTTAAAGCTGGACTTTTATCTACCATACTGCCCTGAGAGAGAGACCTAAATTTCAAAACTTCTAAATATTGTAGTGAATGTCAATATATGTTCCATGCACTTTTACCAAAACATAAATTATTTTCCAAAGTTATAAACAATCTTTGAAAATCTTAGTTATGCTTCTTGTCAGGAATACTAAACTTGTAAACTTCTTACCTGTGCCCAAATCGGTCTTTATTGTCAACACTCCTTTCATTTTCCACTTCTGGACCTTTGATTTCTTGGACTACTGGCTTAACCTCTCTTGTAATCTCCATTCTTGGCATTTCTCCCACAGCTTCCATGTAAAATACTGCCCTTTGCTGATGGCATTCACGGTTTCCACGTATGCCATTGTTGGATGAAGAAAACAGAGAACCATTGACTGGTTCTGACTTTTTTCGAAAGCCACTTCTCTCGTGGTTGTGGTTCTTCAGTCGGGTCTGGCTTGGACCCCATTGCTCAAAACTGTCTGTAGAAAGACAACTCCCAGCTGAACTCTGTGCCGGATGACTGAAAAGTTTCCATCGGAGACGCAGGATGTGCTTTACGTCAAATTCTTTTCTCCCAGAAGCAGACATTTTCCCAGTGTATCGAACAAAGGAATTTTTTTTATCAATTTTAATTATGTTTTAACTCTGGCATAGTTTGCAAGAAAGAAGTTAAAAGCATCTGCTCGATAGAAAACAGAATACTTTGTAAACTTTAAATTACCATTCTATACATCCAAGATGTGAAGTGTATCAGTTTGAAAAAGCTGAGAAGTATATTACATGAAGAAAATCACAATCAGCCAATGAAAACTGGCCAAATTTACCAGTGATCTGTTTTAAATGATTATTGCTTGCTCTGTATATATATTTAAAGATGTAATATCCTCAAGATATGATGGATATAAAGAACAGTTGAAATACACTGCCTTTTGGAAAATCACCTATATCAAAAATATTACAGTTGCAGTTCAGCCAACACTATCTCTGACTGGCTTTTAAACATACACTTTACCTGCTTTAAGCTGCACTGCACTGACTCGCATAGTGATGCAGAAGTAACCGCGCTGAGGCAGATGAGAAGGATAGCTCATAAACAGTAATCAGATTATTGAACGAAGCATCCTCTCTGCTCGGCTAGAGCAGGTGGTTTAGTCTCCCACTGAGCGCAGAAAGAAAAGAGCAGTCACCTATAAGCCTTCCTCCACTCCAACCCCTCCTAGCCGTCTCCTGGGAACTCATGCTCACCGCGGCAGAACCAGCAAATCGCCTGACAGGATCCTCAGGCAGAGTCTTTTCAAATACAAATTCCAGGGGCTGTCAGGAATCTTCAAATGAAATTTCTCTTCTTCCTTCTTCCCACCCTATCCCACTGAGTGACACATGTGTGCTTTCAAACAAAAAAGAGAGAGCGAGAGGAGGTGGGGAGGTGGGGGTGGTTTGCTTCCAGCTTTTGTTTTGAAGCTGTAACAGATTTCTGGGGGACTGTGCTGATGATAGTTACTGAGGCTCTATTTGGAAACAAACAGAAAGGCGATGAAATAAACAGTGCCTGTGGCTAGGCATCACATCAAGATCAATTAGTGAACTTGTCGAGGAACAGAGGTCTTTGTGGGAAATCAACTGTTTGATAACTGTATGCTTAGATTTATAATACAAAATATTACAATAAATGAGATTCAAACAGGAAAGTATTATTGGCTAAAACTGTGTCGTGAGTATCAATATCAATATAGCTGAAAGCATCAGAATAGGTCAGGGCATGAAGTGGAGGTGGATATACAGTTCTCAGTTGTTATATGAATTACCTCAAAAAAAAAAAAAAAATAACACAGATCAAGAGGAACAAGATCTTGTTAAAGATGAATAATCCTAACATGCCTCAAAGCTGCAAGCTACAATATGTAGCTAATGATGTAAGTGAATTGGATAGAGCTTTAAAAATAGACAACTTGTAATAGAATGAAAAGGGATTATTTATTATTATGCTCATGTATTAATAAGGATTGGGTGCATAACGCAAATTGTGTCAACTTACAAGTCAATACTTTTTCCTGAGAATGCATAAGGCATAAGTAATGGGATGGTGTAGGAATTCAGATAATCAAACAGTAGGTAGAAAAAGGTCCCAGTGGATACTTAAAAAGCTGTTGGAAAATGCAAATAAAAAGCCACTGATTTGCTAATAGCAACAAAATAAATCACTTAGCGACATTGAACTTCTAAGCCTGGTTAGTGCCAGAAGATTACCTTTAACATGTTTTCCATTTTGGATACAACTAAGCCGTTGTGGTACACTCCCCACATATGAGGACTTTAAATGTTCTCTGTGCCTAAGAACACAGTAACTTCATGTTAATCAAATGGTAACATTAAATTGGCTGTGCATGATATGGTGCGTATTTTAAACTATTTTATAGTTTGGCCTATAAAAATAACGGAGACCTTGTTTTGGGTGTTTTAGATGTCAAAGAATCTGATGGCCACATTGTTTTTTGAATTGTGTCATTTTATTGATTGTGTTGAAAACTATACGGTTATGGGCAGCGTTATTTCAAGCACCAGTGGTTACAGATGCAGTCACAGGATGCCAGGTGATGTCTTTCAGAAGTCACACTGAATGACACCATTAGCATGATGACTTATAAACCAGCAGTATGGAGCGCTCTTCACCTAAGTTTGTGGGTTCAACCTAATATCTAGTTGCTGTTTGAAAATTTAAAAGATATTTAATTTTAACTCTTTTCTGCCTCTTGAATAAACTTTGTGCCTATTGTCTTATTTTGTTTTTCACTTTATCTTTATGATTCTTGTTTCACATCATGGGCTGTATTTACAAAATCTTGACTTTCTTGTTTTAACCTTGGCTAGTTAATTTTTAAGAAATGTCTCCACATTCCATCTCTGTTCAAAAGAACTACAGCCCTGTGCAGCCACTACAATAAGTGAGTATGTGCAGATGACTATGAGTAATGGGTAGTGGCACAGCTTTCTTGTACTACCAAAAAACTAGATTTGAATCTTAGCGTGTAAATCAGGGGTGGGCAAAGTTGTTCCTGAAGGGCTGCAGTGCCTGCAGGTTTTTGTTCCAACCCAATGGCCTAATAAGAAGCACTTATTGCTCAAGTAACACTTCTGCTTCATTTTAGTTGACTCACTCGTTAAAATTTTGAACCCCTATTACTTATTTTAGTCTTAAACAGCTGTATTCTCATTTTTTTCATTGCTCCTTATTAGCAATAAAATTAGCAAATGACTAAAGAAAGCAACAGTTCTCTGTTTAGTTTATTGCCATTTACACCTGTGTGTATTGATCATGCACTATTTGGTTTAATTAAATACTTGTAAGAAAAGTGAAGAGAAAAAAGTGAAGGACTGAGAATCATTCCTCCGGTTTAGACTTCAAATCATTTGGATAATATCCTTAGAAAGGAAAAAAAATGATATGACATGGCAGAGTTAAAGCACTAACGAGCCATAAAATATAATAATTGGCAAGAATTGCTTTCTAATTAAGCAACTGGATTGGATCAAAAACCTGCAGCCACTGTGGCCCTCCAGGACTGACGTTGTCCACCCCTGATGTAAATCATAGGGAAACAGAAGGGAAATGTTCTTGTGGGTTTTTTTAGAATAATTAATTATCCTCCCACATCTAAAAGATGTTTGATTAATTGGCAACAATAATATTGAACATGTTAAAGATGTTACAAATTTCGAAGAGGTAAATTATGAGTGAGTGTGGGTGTTGCATGAGTGTGATAGGCAATGTGATGACATATCATCTGAGGTTGGTCCCTGCTTTGCTCATGATGATTATGATTTTGAGATACTGATTTATGATTTTGAGATTTATACTGGTAGTAACGAGTTAAATATATACAGAATGTAAATGGATTGATTCAAAATAATGAATTCTTTGACAAAGTCCTGAAATAAAACAACAATTAAAAGACAAATTGGTTGGGAAAACGAAGAAATGCATAGGTCTGACTTTTACTAAAAATGTGCATTACATGTACAAGCATGTTTTGAGACCAGTGGGTGTATGAGAAGCTGCAATAAAATACCAATCCTACCTTCAATAACCACTGTTATATTTTTACACTGCCCTCTTTGCAGTTTTTGTATACCATCATTTATTATTTCTTGCTTGTTTTGTGGTTTTTATTGATGTAACCATCATGATTAGAATGACAGACTATAATTTATTCTGTATGTTGTCCTTTTAGTGACTTCATTCATCTTTATGTAATATGTACATGCAAATATAAATCCATCACCACCTACCTGACTACTTAATTGTCTGAAAACATATAATTAGATTTGTCCTTCTGGCAAAATAAAGAGTCTACTGGAAGAATTAATACCACAGACTGTGCAGTTCTAGGCATTCTTGTTTTGACTTTTGTATTTAGTTATTTATCTCCAGTTTCTATGTACCCATTGTGATGTACTATTTGTGTTATTAAAAACTTTTTATCTGTTTTGTCAACCTTTGTCTATCTTGTCAATATTTTATTAGGGGTCAGCTCAAAAACACAACTATTGTCCAAAACAATATAAAAATATTGTAGCTTGTACTAGAAAAAGAATCGTTTAATGTGTCAACTATATAAGCATCATGTTTAAACTATGAGATAGGGTCAGAAAAACTAAAAAACAAGATGATGTGAAGATCAAGCATCACACGTTTAATATAATCAAGAACCTTATAGAGTATTCTGGTACCAGACAGAAGCAAGGAGGAGAAGTGATTTGTATTGCTTGTTAGGCTAACTTTTGTAAAAAATATTTGAATAAAATGATAAAAACAGAATTGCTAACATCTGAGTGAGCCTAATTTGAATCTATGTATCTACCTGACCTTTAAACATTTTCTCCAAAAGCCATCTTGCAGCAAAGACTATTGTGATGAGGTGCTGCCTTCCTGTGACTTGAGAGCTGTTTTTTTTTTCAAAAAGTTAAATCAGCATTAAAAGTGATGCAGATTGCTATTTGTCTTGACTGTTTGAGTGCTTTGTCATCCTGCTGTCTATTATATAGTGTGTGTTTATTCCGCAGAGGAATCATGCAATTAGTGAAGACTGAGAAATATATAAAAAAAAAAGAAGTTTCATATCCCTAGATAGGATGCCAGTCTCTTGAATGACAATCACTGTCACTCTTAAAGGGACAAAATAAAGTAGCCAATTAATGTAACAGACATGTTTTTGGGACATAAAAAGAAAACTAGAGCACCCAGGTTACACTTCCAAACCCCAATCACATAAATGCAGTCCTATGTTCAAATAAAAGATGGTTTATAATCCAAAAATATTTCATTAGTAAAAAAGCACAAGCAATCTTTCTCACAATTCACATCTTCCCACAATTCCTCTCCTCACGCCACCACACTTCCCTCTTCCAGTCGAGTGTTGCCTTCTTTCCTCCCAGCTCCGGCTTGCCTGGCCAAGGGAGTGCGGTCCCTTTTATTGTGTACCTGGGAGTTATTCCGGCACCAGGGCTGTTGCCTGATGGAAGTACTTCCAGGTCATACCAAAGTCCATATACTGTGGAGAGCATCTCCCTGTAGCGTCCCCTTGCAGTACCCACAGACCACATCAGGGCTGTGTTACCGGACTACAACTTCCGACATTCACAGCTGGTTCCCGAATGGGCTTCATCATGGAGAGCTGCTGTCATCTAGTGCCTGAGGGAAATACAAATATCCCTCTTAGACAGTCCTTTCCTATTCTTTTCTTTTATTTCAGCCAGGGAAGGTATTTAGTACATGTCCAGTCAGGATGCCTGTCCATTGATTTGGGGCTTCCCATCTGGGTAAGGAATCATCTCCTCTGGTTTGGATGTCCATCCATCCTGGGTTTGTTGATGATGTGGTTGGGGATTAGGGCTCCTTTAAGACTTGTTTTGAGACTGTACCAGGGTAAATGGCTAATTTGCATGCATAATTAGTGGTGTTGCACTGTCAGTGCACAGGGATCAATGTTATATATCCGGTGACAGTACTTGTAATATTCTCATCATGGTTAGCTAACATACTCCTAACATATTGCAAGTTTTTTATATATTTTTGTTAAATGCATGCAGGGTGGAAATCCAGCAGTGTTTCTCAGGCTTTGTGGATTCGTGACCCATTTTTACCTTTTTAAGTTCACTGACAACCCACGTACAGCAATCAAAAGGCCAGGTTTGGGGCTGAGACAACTGTGAGTGGAAGAGTGTGGTTTCAAATTGGTGAACTAAGTGCAGTTAGAGACTGGAAAAATGTCATGCAGCACTGTCAAGCACGCTGGTGGCAATGAAGATAGATAGATAGATAGATAGATAGATAGATAGATAGATAGATAGATAGATAGATAGATAGATAGATAGATAGA
>JANRMT010062833.1:15197297-15247983 GCA_026402145.1 Polypterus bichir lapradei
GATAGATAGATAGATAGATAGATAGATAGATAGATAGATAGATAGATAGATAGATAGATAGATAGATAGATGTGTTCTTTGCACCAAGAAACAAACTTCTCCACCTGACTCTGTCTCATCCCCTTTATAATTATACCCATAAGTGCAGAATCATCTGAGATTTTTTGCAAGTGGCATGATCTGGTCTTATATTTGTAGTCAGAGGTGTACAGAGTGAAGAGAAAAGGAGACACAATGGTTCCTTGTGGTGCTCCAGTCTTGCTCACATCTGTATCAGAAACACAGGATGTTACTGAAGACAGTGGAGACAGTGGTGCTAGCTTTCTTCAGGTGAGAATAAGCCTTATGAAGTAGAAAGATAATTGCATCCTCCACTCCTACCTTTGTCTGACAGGCAAACTGCAGTGAATCCAGGTGTTATACCACAAGAGGACTTGTATAGTCCGGTACCAGTCTCTCAAAGGTCTTCATGATGTGAGATGTCAGTGTCACTGGTCTATAGTCATTAGGTGAAGAGGCACCTGCCTTCTTTAGAACAGGAACAATGCAGAATATTTTCCACAGTTGTGCCACTTTCTGAAGCCTTAGGGACAGACAGAACAGGTGACACAAAACACCATAAAGTTGGTCAGCACAGGCCTTAAGAACTTGTGAATGGACTCCATCTGGTCCCATAGTTTTTCCTTGTGTGTAGCTTCCTCAGTTGTCTACTTACTTGGTCTTCAGTTATGGATAGTCCACATTAATGGTCAGCGGGGGACTTGTCGCTAGCCATTCCAGTTGATGTTGTAGGAATTGTTGATGCAGTAGGGATGTTGTGGGGAGACTCATCATTGGAAGAAGGTGGGAGAGGAAGGAAAAATCTATTAAAAAATTGGTTCAGGGCATTAGCTTTGTTCACATCCCCTTCTGGATCCTGAGCCCTGGATTGTTTCAGTCCAGTAATTATACCCAGTCCATTCCAGACATATTTCACATTACTCTGAGTAAGTTTTTTCTGTTTTACCTTTGCAAGGATCCTTTCCTTCACTCAGATTTTTCTTCAACACACACTCTATGTCCTGCAGAGATAAGAAATTACTTTCAGTAAATGCATGTTGGTTTCAGTATGGTATAATTTCAAAAAATTTCAGAATTTCAAAATAACCAGCTGACAATCCATATGTAACGAATCTGAATCAGCTTCTAAAACCTCAGCTTAGTGCAGAGGTGAGGTTTACTCAGGAATCAACCTTGAACAGGAAGCCACTGCATCAAAAGACCAAATTCTGCACACGCCTACTTCTGAATAGCTTGTCATCATTAATCATCCTTACATCATGTTTTTGAACTATGGTAGGGAATTGCAATTCCTGCAGAAAACTGATAGGAAAACGAAGATCAACAGAAAATTTAAACTTAACATAAAGGCAACTAAGCACTAATTTGAATTAATAACCAAGCACTGTGTGGATCCCAGCCTCAGGGGATGCACAAATCAGCGTGTTTCTTTGTGCCAGCCCCAAGCCCAGATAAATGGGGAGGGTTACAGCAGAAAGAGCATCCTGTGTAAAATTTTGCCAGATCAATATGCGGACAACAATACGGATTTCCATACCAGATATTTTGAGGCCCGGATTAATAATTGGCCATCACCAGTACTGTTAGTCAACAGGGTGCTGGCGAAAATTGGGCTACTGTTGGCCAAAGAAGGAGATGTAGAGGCAGGAGGAGAGTAAAGCGAGTGCAACTGAGGGTAGGAGCTTTAAATGTTGTCAGTATGCCTGGTAAGGGGAGAGAGTTAGATGATATTATGGATAGAAGGAAGGCTGACATTTTGTGTGTGCAAGAGACTAAATGGAAGGGGAGTAGGGCCAGGTGGATTGGAGATGGATTCAAATTGTTCTATCATGGTGTGAATGGGAGGAAAAATGGGGTAGGGGTTACTCTGAAGGAACATTATGTCAAGAGTATTTTGGAGGTTAAAAGAGTGTCACACAGAATAATGATTATGAAGCTGGAAATTGAAGGTGTGATAATGAATGTTGTTAGTGCATATGCCCTGCAAGTTGGGTGTGCAATGGATGAGAAAGAAAATTGGATGAAGTGATGGACAGTGTACTCAAGGGACAGAGAGTAGTGATTGGAGCGGATTTCAATGGACATGTTGGTGAAAGGAACAGAGGGGATGAGGAGGTGATGGGTAGGTATGGTGTCAAGGAGAGGAATGAAGAAGGTCAGATAATAGTGGATTTGGCGAAAAGTTGTGACAGGGGAAAGTGTAGTTAGGTAGCATAGGATGGTGGTCTGTAGGATGACTTTGGAGATCAAGAAAAGGAGGAGAGTGAGGAGAGAGCCAAGGATCAAATTGTGGAAATTGAAAAAGGAAGACTGCAAGGTTGAGTTCAGGAAGGAGGTAGGACAGGTACTGGGTGGAAGTGAAGAGTTAATATACAGCTGGGCAACTACAGCAGAAGTTGTAATAATGACAGCAAGAACGGTGCTTGGTGTGACATCTGGACAGAGGAAGGAGGAAAAGAACACCTGGTGGTGGAATGAGGAAGTACAAAAGAGGATACAGAGGATACAGAGGAAGAGGTTGGTGAATAAGAAGTGGGATAGTCAGAGAGATGCAGAGAGTAGACAAGAGTACAAGGAGATAAGACTTAAGGTGAAGAGAGAGGTGGTGAAGGCTAAAGAAAAAGTATATGATGAGTTGTTGGAGAGGTTGGACACTAAGGAGCGAGAACAGGACCTGTACCAATTGGTTAGACAGAAGGACCGAGCTGGGAAAGATGTGCAGCAGGTTAGGGTGATAGAGGATAAAGATGGAAACATACAAGCAAGGAGAGTGTGTTGAGCAGATGGAAAGAGTGCTTTGAGAGGCTGATGAATGAAGAGAATTAGAGAGAGACAGAAGGTTAGATGATGTGGCAATACTGAATCAGGAAGTGCAACGGGCAGTGGAGTTTTTAATGAGATTGTTTAATGGAATACTGGAAAGTGAGAGGATGCCTGAGGAGTGGAGAAGAAGTGTACTGGAGAAGAAGTGTACTGGTACCGATTTTTAAGAATAAGGGGGATTTGCAGAGCTGTAGTAACTATGAGGGGATAAAACTGATAAGCCACAGCAGGAAGTTACTGTATGGGAAAGAGTAGTGGAAGCTAGGTAAAGAAGGGGGGTGATAATTAGTGAGCAGCAGTATGGTTTCATGCCAGGAAAGTGCACCACAGATGCGAAGTTTGCTCTAAGGGTGTTGATTGAAAAGTATAGAAAAGGCCAGAAGGAGTTTAATTGCATCTTTGTGGACCTGGAGAAAGCATATGGTAGAGTGCCTTGAGAGGAGTTGTATATGTACAAGGAAAGTGTGACAGTGGTGATGTCTGCATTACGAGTGACAGATGCATTCAACATGGAGGTGGGATTATATCAGGGATCATTTCTGTGTCCTTTCTTATTTGCAATGGTGATGAACAGGTTGACAAACAAGATTAGACTGGAGACCCGTGGAGAGGTGGAGATACAGTATGTTCTAGAGAGGAGAGGAATGAAGGTTCTGACTGTGTTGATGGATTGGTTTAAGAAACTTTCCCTGAGTAAAATGAACTCAAGCAAAATGACACCTTTTATTGGCTAACTAAAAAGACTAAAAATTAAAAACTACAATATGCAAGCTTTCGAGGTAACTCAAGCCCCTTCTTCAGATAAGATCTAATACAGAAACTGGAGTTACCTGTGTTTATATACTCATTGGAACAAATAACAACATTGAAAAACCTTTAAGTGAGATATCTTAAATGTAAAAAATGAATAGACACCTTCAGGCTAAGATTCGTTTAGCTTTAGAGGAGAACAATGTATGGTCAAGATCTTTGGATGAGATAACTGTCCAACAAAGTCTTTTGAAGTTTCTGATGAGTTTTACAATACAATGTGGGTCTGTAGAAAGGTTGTCTGTGTCAGTCCAAGAGATGCAAACAACTTTATATCTGGCCATAAAACTCTTGTCTCTATTTATACCATGTTGTAATGTGTTAAATTTTAGCATAAGTTTGACTTCCCATTCTTTTCTCTCTTGCTTTGTTCTGAAGTTGCCCATAAGCACAGTGACTTTAGGTCCCTCTCACAGTGTCCAGGGCTGTCGAAGTGGGCTGCTACAGGAACATCTGTGTTGCCATGCCTGATGTGGAACCTGTGTAAATTCATTCTTTGGCAGAGTGTTTGTGCAGTCTCTCCCACATAGAGTGCAGTGTCAGGACATTTCATACAGAGAATTAGGTAGACCACATTAGATGATCTGCAGGAAAATTACCCCTTTATGTGATGTTCTAGTCGGCAGTGTGGTATAATTATACGGTCTGTATTATAAATGTGAGCACATGTTTTATATCTTTTCTGTAGGCAGGGAGATGTGCCATTTTCTGTTGGTTCACTTAGGGAGCTTTGGACAATTATTTGCTGCAGGTTTGGCGGTTGTCTGTATGACAGGAGGGGAGGTTCTGGAAATACATTTTTCAGCATTTCGTCATTCTTTAGCATATGGCAGAAGATCTTTTATAATTTTTCGAAGTGCTTCAAGATGTGGGTTATAGGTGACAACAAGCGGGATGCAGTTCTTGTTGTCTTTGTTTTTATATTCCAGAAGGTAGTCTCTGGCTATTGCAGCAGCTCTTCTTATTTGAGTGTCTGTTGTTTTGAGGTATAACATTGTCTGATGAAATATTGTCTTACCTCCTGCAGTTGTTTATCTACGAATGTATTGTATTGGTTGGCTATAAATAATGGAGCGCCTTATGCTGGCGGTGGAAGCTATCATTTCTCAGTTAGGTCAGTCTGTCTGTCAGTTTGTGAAAAACAGAAGTTAGAAGGGTGTTGTCTTTCAGTTGAATGGTAGTATCAAGGAAGTTGACTTCTGTTTTTGAGTAATTCAGCTTCAGGTTTATGTTGCGGTGGAAAGAATTATATTAATTATGAAAATGGAGGAGGTACTTTTCACTGGAAGTCCAGATTATGAAGCTGTCATGTATGTAACGGAGATGCAACATTGTTTATAAGATGCATGTTGACATAAAATCTTCCTCCAATTTTGCCATAAATAGGTTTGCATAGTGAGGTGCACACCGACAGCCCATTGCAATCCCCGTTTGTTGCAATTAGAAGTCTTGTTCAAATGAGAATAAATTATGTGTCAGAGTGAATTTTATCATTTGTATAACTGACTCTGTGGGTAAGTCATGTTGTTTGAGGTACATCTCACATGCCAGTATGCCATCATCATGGGAGATGTTTGTGTTAAGTGCCTCAACATCCATTGTGGCCAGTAAGGTTCCCTCAGGTAAGGGGCCTATACTGGACAGTTTTGTTTAAGAAATCAGTGGTGTCCTGGATGTAGCTGGTTGTATTGCGGGCGAGGGGTTTAAGGATGAGCTCCACCCAACCTGAAGCATTTTCTGTAAGGGAGCCAATTCCTGAGATTATAGACCTTCCTACATTCCCTTCTTTGTGGATTTTTGGAAGCATGTAGAAGTAACCCATCCTGGGGTTCTCAGGAATCAAACTGTTTACATGATCAGAACCTGAGTAGAACCAAATTAAAGTAATGTGATCTAATTTAAAAGTAACCATTATATTGCATTGCAGTGTGGATTATTAAAAAAGAAAAAAAGTATTAAACGTTTTGTAGATTCTCTTACATGAAAGTGGACCCATTCATGCAGCAGGAAACATTACCTCCTCACACTGAAGAACTTCGTCCAATTGATTTCACCACTGCAGTGTTATCTTTGCAGAGCTGGGATATTCATGTCGAAACTGATTTCTTCTATGGGCTGTAGTTTAATTGGAGTCTTCGTAACACTCTAGTTCATGTGCTGCAAAAACAAACCTACTTCTCAAATCTACTATTACTTAAAAAGGCCTCTTTTGATCTTAATAATGCTCATAAAGCATCAGTAAAGTGTTTATCTTTGCGCTATGTGATGAATTAAGCACCTGCAATATACTGGTAAAATGACTATAAAGTATTTACTTGTCTTTACTGAACTATGTTATATCAAGAGCAATATATCAAACTTAAGCTACCGCTGATGATTAAAAAAATTAAGTTATTTTAGTAGGCCACATTGTAGAGGTAAATAAGTACTTTATTGATTCTATATAAGTACTAAGTCTTGCTACATAACAGTATATGAGAAATAAATGCATTTTTACCCTAACTAAGATGAACTTTTACCAGAGACTTTAAATGCGTCTGAGAATTAGAGGATTACAGGATTGGAGCCAACAGGGGAGAATTCACCCCAAGCCTCACCCTAATGAGCACCCCACAAATTTGGAAAAAACTGATAAAAATTAAAATCTATTTAACAACATTCTGGTACATAATATTATAAAGACTCTATAAATGTTATAAACACTAAATATAACACAACAATACAGAATGCAGTTCTGAAGTATAGAAAAGCCACATTTTAATTGTATACCATGTTGCCACATGACTGTTTTCACACATGCTATCATGGCATGAAATGGGTAAGCATATGTCAGGCATGCTGGACTGCACTAACAGCGCCAAAGACCTGTGTTTACTTTAATTTGAATTCCTCTTGCACATTTTTTGCTTCAAGTCAACTAAACATCTCCACCTGGTAAATGCAATGACAAAGTGCATCAAGAAGAGCAAAATGATGAGGGTGTGTGGAAGGTTTGGTATATAAGGGTGAGGTACCAGCATGGGAGCAGAGAAGGATTCTGCATAGGAAGATGTATTAAGGTATTTCTCATGGTCATAACAGTGAGAATTTTATGTAATTGTAAGTTTTTGATTGTCATGAGTGTGCACATAGGAGACAGTTTAAGGGCTAGAGTGATGGTAATTCTCCACCAATCCAGTGTGATAACATTCTCTCTTTCCCTCCCTCTGCAGACTGGAAAATTAACAACACTCCTTCATCAATGTCACGTCTGGTGTCCATCCACTTGGACCCACCTCTTCCTGCCCGGCTGCCATATGACTGGAAGACCTGCCATCTTGTGCTTTCAGAGTTAGACTTCCGTCTGAGAAGACTGGAGTTTTGTGTTTTCATGCACCTTATTTTGGAAACAAAATATTTTCAATTATACAGGGTTTGCCGAAGGGTGCCCCAACACTCTGTCTCTGTTATATTATTGCATTTTCAATTTCCTTCTTTGTTGTTTTACATTTGTGTATTTTTACACTGTTAACAGTAAACTGTTCTTGCAGCCACATCTATGTCCTGCTGTGTCTTCCTCCCGAACCTATTACAGGGTGGTCACTTATATATATATGTACAGTACACAAACCTGGTTTTGGACCAGTTATAAGACACACTGTCATCCCACTATACATTCTTTATAAATGTAAGGTTTGGCTAGGACTCTGGAGCATATTACATTCTTGAATTCTGCATAAATAATATGCTTTCATCTATCTATCCATCAATCTTTCTAACCCGTTTCATTCAGTGACAGTTCCAGTGATAATTTTTTTTAAATAAATACAAAAATAAAGTGCATGAAATGCTTGAGTTTTCCAGTCTGAAACTTTCACACTTTTAGTAGGCTTCAATGAACTTTTTCTGCACTGGGTAAGGTGAATGTGAAATGCAATTTAACGGTAAGTTACACAGTTCACATTATACTTATGTAATCTGAAATAATAATTTTAAAACAATATAAATAATACATAAAATAGCAAGATAAAATATAGTGGCAAATTATTTTGGCATTATCAATCAATCTGTATTACACAATGCACCTCTAATGAAAACTGCGATCAGTACGGTATTTTACAAATGTACTGATAGAGTAGAAATTAATAGGCAATTGTACCATTTATACTTCTCTACCATTCACCTCTTTAATTATTTTCAGCAATAATAAATAATGTTTTTGATTTTTCTTTATTTGACATTTTACTTCTCTCACTCTGTGCTCTTAAAAATAGTGGAAGAAACAATTTAAATATTTTTGGAAGAACTGATGTATTGTTTAAGCTCAAGTACCTGGTCTTCATGTAATCTGTTTTTTTTAGAAGCATTCATATAAATAGTTTGTAACCCCATTTATTTGGTTTGCCCTTTATGTGTTGCTTCAATCTAATAAATGCTTGGTTCCTACCTTCCTTTCGTCAAAGGAAATGTTTTTGTTCGGCAGAAAGGTTTACAAGATGATACCAGGTCATCCTACATGGGTTTTACTTTGAAAAAGCAGTCAAAGCCATCTGTTCTCTTCTTCCTTTTTTCATCATTGTCAGGGTCACAGAGATGAAGAGACCATTAAACTGCAAGAAATCTGTCTCTGGACATTACTGAGGATGTAAATGAAAAGTTGTAGCCATGCTTTTTGCTCCAGAAATCTGTCACATCCTTTGTTTTGACTAGGTCTGTGTAAATAATCAAGGCAAAGTGCCAAAAAAATCACACAGAGTGAATGGAGTTATATTTTTTCCCAATCCAGGGAGTTTGCATTCAAATTAGATTTTACTGTCAACCTATGGTGCTCACGGTAATACATCCACAAAACAGTTGAAACAACTGTAAAGGAGAATAGCTCTACTCTATGGCATGAGGATGCTGGGATGCAATATTTTCCTGAGGTAGAGTATCACAATCTTTATCTGTTATGCAATGCCATGTTTCATGGTCTTTAGGTCTACCAGCAGCTCAATAGGTTTATTTTTTGTGACCTTCCTAGTTTGTGAGGATGTTGCTGATTGACTAGACCTTGAAATCTGGGTAATGGCTGGGCCTTTTCATCTGGTTTGGTGTATGGTGTTTTTCATGTAGATTGTGAGAGAACTTGAGACGTTGATAGGCCATCACCCACAACAGATGTGAGGAAGGGTGTTTTGCCATTTTTGGGGACACTCCCAGTCTTTATGAAAAGTTTCTTTGTGGAACAGACATGTCTATAAAATGCAATAAACAACTGTAAAAGGACAATAAGACAGCCTAGTTACAATGACTATAAAATATTCTTTTTATATAAATAAAACAGACTCTTTTGTATAAAAGCTATAAATGCCTGTGTATAGTCAATTTCATGCAACACCAATAAATTGAGATGAAGATGTATCCATTGTAATATATATACAGATATACATATTATTCATTGTAAAATATACATGGTGGCTGCTTGATGATGGCATTGTCAATATAAATATAACATTACATATAATAATTTCAAGTAAAATCGATTTGCACTGACCACAATGAAACTAAATATGAATTAAACTGTTGTAGTAGTTTCATACATTTACTTGCTCAGGAACATTCTCATCACCACTGCTTTCCCTACCAGACTCATCTGCCAGTTCTCAGTCACTGATTTAGTGTATTTTCTCCAAAACCTCACTTAAAGTGTAAAATTTTGGATGACTTGAAGCCGTTTAATCAGAAAGAATCTTGTAACTCCAGTGAGTAGCTTCTAATGTTGGGCTGTGCTACACACTCTTCTGCTGCTCCTTTTGCTACGTTGCTCCATGTCCGGGGTTCTGTAGGTCCATTATCATGCTAAGCCAAATTTAAGAGGTCACTTTCCTTAAATTAACTACTTAAATAATGAACTTAGCAAATTTCAAGGATTCTTCTGTTTTCCCTCTTTCTGCACCTGTTGATCAGAAAGGTCCTTTATTAATAAAAAAAACAATAATTTATATTAAGGATATAAACTAAGCAAGAAAAGAGAGAATTTAATCAAATCCCTACATCTGTTTTGACAGAGCTGGCCATTAGTTACTCACATCTACAAACAACTCGTAGGTGCAATTTCATGCTTCATGGTTAATATTTTCTCAATTCCATATCTCAGATGAGCCCTATCATCCTCTCAAATAATTGTTTTGGCTGACAGACATTTAATTTCTTCCCTATAGAAGGATTTTGTGTATGGGCATTGTTTCTTGATTAACTTTTGCTCTTTAATGTCTCCCAGTTTTCTTTAGACTACTAAAATCATTGTTGTCTCTCTACCACAGAAATGTCATTATAGTTGCTTAAAGCTACTTGACAATATTAAACATATAATAGACTTAATGTATTTTCTTGTGAATATAGACCAGGAGTCCTCAATCACAGTCCTGGAGGGCCGCAGTGGCTGCAGGGTTTTGTTCTAATCCGGTTGCTTAATTAGAAAGCAATTCTTGCCAATAATTTAATTTCATGGCTTGTTAGTGCCTTAAGTATACTATGTCAGGTAATTCTCATATCCTATATTTTCTTCCCTTTTCTAAAGATATCATCCAAATAATTTGAAGGCTAAAATGGATGAATAATTCTCAGTCCTTCACTTTTTTCTCTTCACTTTCCTTCCAAGCAATTAATTAAACCCAATAGTGTATGATAAATACACACAGGTATAAATGGTAACAAGCTAAATGGAGAAATGCTGCTCTCTTTTGTCATTTGCATGTTATTGCTAATTAGGAGCAATTAACTAATAAACCAAGAATACAACTGTTTAAGACTAAAATAAGCAATAAGGGTTTGAAATCTTAACGAGTGAGACAACTAATGTGAAGCAGAAGTGTTACTTGAGCAATAAATGCTACTTATTAAGCAATTGGGTTGGACCAAAAACCTGCAGCCACTGCAGCCCTCCAGGACCGTGATTGAGGACACCTGATATTGACCACTATTTATAATGGAAAAAAAATACATTTCTGAAACACACTTAATCATGTATGGAGTAAATTTTTCTTCATACAGTATAGAATATTAGGCATACAATGTTATCAGTATGTTATTGATTGCCAGTTCATATCTCAATGGGAATGTGTAATGTTACATCATGTAAAAAACAAATTCACTGATTCATACGTATTGATGTGGTTTTAGTTTCAAAGGTGTGGGGAATACTCTGCTAACTTCACATAATACAGTATCTCATATACTAGGGGGCGAGCTTGCAAGTATTTATTTTACTATACTTTTTATGATTAATATCAATAGTGAATGTCTTTGAGTCAAGTACAACACATGTTTATTCTATAAATTAAAATTAAAATAAATCTTTTGTGTGAGTAGTGTTTTTACATATTTAAGTTCTAAGTGGTTATTTCAGTATGTTATTTTTCTGAAGCATATTACCACTTTCATTTCTTCTTCTTCAAATTTTAATACCCCAAATAAATCTTGTGTTAACCTCTAATTGATGAAGACAGGCCTGTCATCAGGGAAATTGTCAGTTTCAATAGAACAAAAGTTTTCCTCTTGAGCATTATGCTGAATGCAATTTATGTGTAACTAACCCTTGAATGCTGTCTGTATTTTGGTTGACAGCATGTAAGCAGCATTGATCTACCCTCCAAATTCAAACATAGTACAATTTCCCTCTATGAATCTTCAATAACAAGGAATTAACAATAAAAAAGTTAAAACTTTCTGGGAATTTAAATTTTTTTTCATCTTATATCTATGATTAAATAAATAGTTTTAATTTAATAAAAAAAAAATGAAACTTAGCAAACTGCCTACTCCAACAGCACATTTGCTGCAACAATTTCTTCAGCATGTGTTTTGAGTAAAACAGGCGTCTCCTTTCTCATGTCCACATTTGCTTTTTGAGTGGACTAAAGCAGCAAATGTCTTGTACCCAGACATTTTACAAAGATGTGGCTTATAACCAAATATATCCTTCTCTCCCATATAGAACATAGCTAGCAATAAAAAATGGTAGTAAAACTTTAGGGAAAAAATGTCACAAGAAGCAGAGATATTTAAGGTCTTTGTTTTGGGAATAGATAGAGAAGTAGTGTCAGACATTTAGTAGGATTGCTGCATAAAAATCATTACTACACTTTTGATAGGTTATTAGAAGGAAGATAGATTTAAAACCAAAAGAATCAAATAAAAAATGAATTAGCTTTACTTAAAGATTTTCTTTTTTAAACACTAAGTCTATCACATCACATTTCTTTTGTTTGAGTCAAACTACAAACGCATCAATGTGCATACCTCCACCATTTATAGTTCAGCCATGCTGACATCACATGGTGCCGATGTACTAGATATTTTTCAATGGAATATGGAAAATAATGGTAATCACTAGAGCACATAAACACCAAATGGTGTCATAATGACATTACAGTTAGAATAATAAAAAAATTAAAGCAATACATATAAATTAATATCCATCCATCCATCCATCCATTTTCCAACCCGTTGAATCTAAACACAGGGTTACGGGGGTCTGCTGGAGCCAATCCCAGCCAACACAGGGCGCAAGGCGCCAACCCACCGCTATAAATTAATATGTTAAAGTAAAATGTCAGAAATTGAAAACTATCATGAATGACAAGAGTATGAAACTCAAAATGATAAGAATAAACAGCAAGTGAGAACACATATAAAGATACAGAAATGTACAAACAAAGCACAAACAATATTTTAACATACTTTTGGAACTTGATAGCCCGAACCTTCATCACTCGATAAAGTATAAAACTTTCAAGCTGTTATAATCAGATATGATAAAAATTGGCATTACTATAATATGGGAATTTTGCTATGACATTTATAATTTTTTATAGTAATTTACTTTTATCATAATATTAGTGACTTCGCCTTTATGCCAATTTTGTTTTTGAAAACGTTTCTCATGCTTCACTATTTCCTGTTGTTTTTGATGTCCCAGAAATAAACTCTCTTTAACAAAAGAGAAAACTAAAAATGTTTCCATAAAAAAATTAGAGTTAAGATATTTTGCTTGTTTTCTGGACATCTACTGTATTGTTTTTTGTAATCAGTTTTTACTTCCATGAAAATGGAAGTTCGGTGTTTTGGTCAAAAAATTACTTTGAGTTAAGCTTAGATTCTGATTCTACAATGTTCAAAATGTTGAGGGAAGTTAATTTTAAAGTGGTCTCTATACAGTATATACCGTATCTTCTAGACCAGTGCTTTCCAAACTTGGTCCTGGGGGACCCACTGTGGCTGCAGGTTTTTGTTCCAACCAGATTCATAATCAGTGACATCACCTGATAGCACTGATCTCATTCAATTAGCTGTTTTTTTCTCTTATTCTACATTCAGAAAAGCACAGCAGCATGATTTTTCATGTATAAGACATTTAGTAATATTTCTGCTTTTGCTATAGATTTAAATGCTTGACTATTTTGTTGATTTCATTATATTTTGCCCTTTCTCTGTGCAGTTTCCCCCCGTTGTATCTTATTAATGACAATGAAAAATGAGCAGAGCAAACATGCTGGCAGACAACACTGAATAATCAAAGGCTGCAACTACTTTAGCATCAGACCCACTAATTAGTAAATAATGGATTAACTAAACAATTACAACACTTTGAAAAGTAGAATAAAAATCAAGGTGAGAAGAAAAAAATACATTATTCCTATATAATTGCTTGGCACAATTAAATTTTTTTTTACCAATTCTAATTTCTATGTTGTTCTCCAAACACAGAACTTGGGAAATAACATTTCACTTAATTAGCCCAGGAGTCCAATTAAAAACGGAAGCTGGTTGGAACAAAAGCCTGCAGCCACAGAGGGTCCCCAGAACCTAGTTTTCGAAGCACTGGTCTATGAGTATGTGTCTAGAGAAAATCAAAATCAATTTGCACATCTTAATATTACAATTTTTGCATTGTGTAAAGCTTCTCAATGATTACATTCCAACAAAGATTGAATATTTTAGAACAAGCGGTTCTCTAAATAATGCCCTGAATACACAGACCTTAATACAATGAAAATGTCAGAAAAAAGAAATTGTCCTATCATCTTCTAACAAGTTGCATAATGTTTGCCTTGTTACAGGCTCCAGGCCTATTGTGTTTTTTCTCCAGTTTGGCCTAGCACTTACCCCCATATCCTTCAAAAACTGTTTGATCTATAGTATGTCCAATGATAACTGCCATATGAATTGTTTAATGTAAATGGGATTTTTGCAGTCTGCTCGATTTCATCATATAACTATTTTGTCGTGTGGTGTCCTCATTGCATAGATCATTCCGGTCATGATTATCGATGGTGTCGGGTTCAAGAAGCACCTTAAACTGAGAAGAGGGAGCATGGAGCAGAACCCGCATCATCACAAAGTCTCAAACAAAATATGACAAGTGTTTTAACATCAGTGTTAACTTTCAAAGATTCAACAATTTCAAGAATATTGTTTCAATACCCATTTACACAGTAAGTATTAAAGGCACTTTACATAATAAAAGCATATGCAATACAAATATGCAACAACACTCAAAAAATAAAATAACATAAAAAAGACTAAGAAATAAAAGATATAAAATAAGAAATGAACGTAAAAATACCTAACTGGGAATTAAAAGCTTGCTTACTAAATTGTAGTTAGTCCTGAAACATACTATTTTGAACAGCTGTTCCACCATCATTTGAGGCACATGAATGCAAAAATTCCTGAAGAGCAGCTTTAAATTTGAGATTATTTTTTGGCTGTGATCTTGCAGTGGCTGACTTCTTTACCACCAATGGTGTCTCAAGCAAAGATGTGCACATTCTCTCTCTTTTACATTCTCAGCAATTATTGTTCATTTAGAAGATTTTCACAAGGGAGTGAGGTTAATATTGCCATTCATCTTATTTCTTTTTTTAGATAACATGCATATTATCTTTTCATTAAATATGCAAACTATGTTGTACCTTTATCTGCACACATTTTTAAATCTGCAGGATTACTGTCTGATCCAGTAATCTAAAGCTATTTTGCTTTTGGATGCCCCCCAACTGTTTTGCTAATGCAAAGCAGAGATACAAGGATCTGCTCAACAATTGCCACTGTGTGTTTAAATGTGTGTCATGCAGCATGTTATTCCTTGATTTTTCCTTAATAGTTGCACTGGGAACTTTTTTTTACTGTAATTGTAGGGTAACATTTTTATTTATATTAAATGCAATCAAGAGGCTGTGTACAAAGAAATAATATATTTTTACATATGCTCGTGCTGTTTTAGGCTGGCTGATAGGCAATTAGTAAGAACGAAAAGGACACTGGTGGTACTTGGGAATGCTAGTGGTTATAGTACGTAAAAGGTGTGTGTGAGGGAGTTAAATATAATCATTATTTGAACATCTTCAGCAAAAATACCCATAGATACATATTCCCAGTTAATTTAACCACTACAAGTAAGTCATTTGGTTTAGGAAGTCATCCTTCCTGGGATGATGGTCAAACTGTTGCTTAAAGCATACAATAAATTAATAATACATTTATATTGGTATGCACAAGGCTTCAAGGAACTCACTAGCGGTTTATGTCTTTGTATTCTTCTTACTCTTTTACTCTTATGTAACAAGAATTAGGAACATGTATATAATGTTTGTCTTAATTTATTATCTAGGTTAATAACTTGCATATGTTTACATTATAGTATCCAATATGCTAGAGCCATACCATAGCAAATTTTAGTCTATCCATAATTTGCCATTTTATTCTTATTTCTGTATTGTAGCAGTGAAATTACTCCATTGGGTCCCAATCCAGGTTGTTTGTCGTGTTGTGGGTGTGGCAATGTGCTATCAGTGAAGTGAAATACAGTATTACTCATTCCTGGGAAGTTATAAAAATAGAAGATGACCTGTACAACAACAAAACAGTCATATTTTAGTCACTACACCGGGCCTAAATAGGAATAGTTGGTTTCCCCTTTTCAAAATTTTAATCACTCTTTATCTTTACACTTTATTATTGTCAGGTTCATCTTGTCAATTATATTAATTCTTTTCAAGACCAGATTGCAATCTCTGCTGTTGGCCTCTACCAACGCATAGGCTTTTTATTCTTTAATTGTGGGTCTTGATTTAGGGTCAAGGTTTACTACTAAATAAACACAGGATCTAGTGCTCTGTTGGTTTTCTGGCACTTCCAGCTGTTTCCTTCTCAACACACTTAGCTAACATCCTATACTTACATGTAAAAGATAAATGCTGAAGTTTTCCCAAGCAGTGCTCTAGTTAACACCCATAGTTGATTGTAATGTTTTTCATCTGGAGTGACTACAGTTATTTAACAAAATTGGCACAGACCTTAAATGTTACTGTTGGGAATACCTATAGCTGAGTGTTTATTATTACTGTTATCTATATTGACTGAATGACTTATTCCTTTTGTCTATTTCTGTTGTATTATTTTTCTGTGGAAAGAATTCATTATATAATAGCCTGTCCACAAGCAACTTGAAAGATATGCTTTCTTCCTATTGTGATATGACATGCAGATTTGTTTATTTATTTTTATCAAAATTAAAATGGATATAATTAATCTGTCAAAACAAAAAGGAAAGCATTGTCTATTTAGAGCAGAAGGTGTTCACGCTTCATTAGTGCTAGACAACAGGTTGATTCATGGCTGTCTCTGTATACAGTTTGATAAAATAGACATATAAGTTAAAGTCTCCTCATTCTGTGAGCTATATTTAACAAATCTGAGTGTCTTTGTGTGTTTCAGTTTTACCCATAACCCTCCCTGTAACAGGGGGATTAAATGATGCATCCAAAAGAAAAGGTGTTCATTTACAGCATGTGAAGTGCTCAACTTATCAGTCAGACAGGGCCTAGAACTACAGTAGATATCTAGGAGAAAGGCTTCAATGAAGATGCAAAAGCACACTTTTCAGGTATTTCCTGTCTGTTTCCCTTCCTGCTGCTTTTAATCTAGTACTAGCAAGCCAGCAACTAAAAATGACGCAGACAGCCGGCAGACAATAACATCTCTGTTAGTGCCCTTTAAGAGATGCCAACAACACCATTCTCCAAAAGAACACGCCATCCCACTGCCTCTGAAGTCATTCTGCATCCCTTCGTGTGCACCTGAAAGAAGGCAGATATACGCCATTTCATTGATCTTTACTTTAAAATTGATATCTGCATTTTTAGAAGCCGAAAACTAGCAGACCACTTATATTTGTAAAGATGTGGATGGGAAACCTTTACTTCATTCACACAGAAAGCTGATGAAAACACTGGTAAAAATAAACAGTTGTTAAGTTATTTGCATCCTTACACAGTAAATGAGCCAGATCTAAATGGGAGGCATGAGTACAGGCACTGTTACACATGTACCCACTAGTAATGATTGGCAAAATCAGAGTGTTTTTGCAGCAAATATACTTTATTCAATGGTGATTTTATTTACAGAATATGTTTTTGGAAATTGATTGCTTACATAAACATTACCCCATGATGCTTTGCAAGGCCTGTATGACATGACATAGCTGTAGCAGCAACTGTGTGCAGATCTTCACACATGTGTATGATCATTGCTGATCTGTTTCAGGCATGCATAATGTCACCACCCAATCAGTACTGCTGCCTTTCACCCCACATGTGTTTTAAAAAACAATGTATTTTCATTTGAGGGGTACATTAGCTGACAATAATGAGAATATTATAAGTACTGTCTCCAGATATATAATACTAATCCCTGTGTGCTAGCACTGTTTGACTAATTTGCACAAACAATTAGCCATGTGCCCAACTACAATCCAAAACAATCCTTAAAGGAGTCCCCCACCTCTCCCTTACCTAGAAAGAAAACACATGTGACCGTGTGAAATAACAATAATAAGGAAAGATTTATTACTGTTTACAAAGCATTTCCAACTTCTGAATGGAAGATAAAAAGTGCATAGCATCTGCACAGAGATCTATCCTGAATCATCAAAATGAATAAAAATTAATTTATTAGACAGATGCAACCTTATAAACATTAATAGTAGTTACATGTTGATTTCATGATGACAAGTGCTCAAAGGTGCTTGCAGTGGAACAATCATTGTTGAATGCCTTGCTCAGAAAGTTATACATTTGAGGTATGACATTCTGGAAAACACATAAGAACTTTTATTTTTCTCACAAGTGAAAAAAGTGAGATCACGCTTAAATGATAACACGTATAATTGTGAAGTTAGCTGTCCTGGTATTTAAACTGCAACAGCACTATTATATATAATTTAATATATAGTTTAACTATATATATATATATATAGTTTAATTTTGCATACACTGTAAGCATTTAAATAATATTTAGGCCCTTAAACTAAACTTACTTGCTTAATATCATAAAACATTTTATGAAATCAGACTATAATGATAGCATTTACCCATGATCCCTCTTATCCTACCATTGCTAATGTATGAAAATAATGCAATAGTATTACCCAATGAATGTACAGCATCAGTTCAAGATATGGAGAGCTTTTTTAGCACGGGAGGGAAAGGAGCGAATGTCAAGAGTATAATCATCAAGTCTAAAATCATCAAGTGCTAAACTACAAAGAAAGAGATTTACAGAGTTTTAACGCAAGTTTTACTGTAAGCCCATTTGGGAGACGTTTATATTTTAAGTTAAACCCATCTTTAGCATTGCATTTGAAATAACAGTTGCAGTCCTATTTAATTTTACTTTGGCCTGTCTGTGTCTCCTATTCTATACTAGTTTGAGGGTTATTTTTTTATATTATATTGCTAGATTATTATCTACATGCATTTTTGGCCCTGCTCCCCCTAATTTTTATGACAGTGTAATGCACATGTATATCTCATTGTATAGTATATATTTTGATGATGACATTGTTAGTTAATTTCTGGAATTCATTTTAGGTGTCAGTCACAACTGATGTCTGTTAAAAGTTTCATATGTTCATGCTGCACATTTTTGTTTCAGGTTGGAATTTGAAATGAACAAAGATGTTTAGACAATCATGTGGTACGAGCAGAAGAGCCAAATTTTGATTCACATTCAGTTTTACATTAAATATCTGAATTGTTTTTAATGCATATTTTGCATTTTAATGTTGTAAAGACTGCAGTGGGCTAGCGCCCTGCCTGGGGTTTGTTTCCTGCCTTGTGCCCTGTGTTGGCTGGGATTGGCTCCAGCAGACCCCCGTGACCCTGTAGTTAGGATATAGCAGATTGGATAATTGATGGATGGATGGATGTTGTAAAGATAATCTTTTATTGTTTTATATTTTTTACAAAAATAAAGTATTTATTTTTTGTTCACTTTTCAGAGAATGTACAGCAAAGCCTGCATTGCCATACTTAATATATGTGAATTAAGTATAACATCTCATGCCTAGTAAGGATTAATCTCAGGTGTGTTTGTTTGTGTATGTGTGTGTGTAGGTTAGGTTGGGAGGTTTGGTGGATGCTGGGTTTGGGGGTTAAGGTGCAGCAAAATGCATTTTGCTTCATGTGGCATTATTCCACACATTGGCCCTGCCCTCCAAAGGTGGAAGCAATTTCAAGTCTAGAGAAATATTCTATGAGGTAGTGCTGGTGTGATCAGGGGGTATTTTTCGTATGTGGATTACTCATTTAGCCGGATGTAATTGTTGACGATTTGGCATGATCCTGGATCTATCGGTTTTTCAAAACTCTTGCTGGATGTGTTGTCATAGCAGCACATCCAAATCCTCAGACCTGCTCGGAGCAGGTTTGTTATATGTAAACAAGGATTAGCTCACACACTTAATCAGTTTCCGTGCATGGAATTCATTCAGTCATGGCTTTGCTGTTCATGAATGAGCTACTAATTGATATCGGTGTGCAAATTATAAGAAGAGAATTTCATATAGAGAGGGTTTTGCGCGATCGGCAAGATCCTTTATTGCTCCCGGAGGAAATTCTTTTCGAAAGATATTGCTTTACTCGAGGGGGGATATTGTACCTCAAAGATTTATTAGCACCTTATATTCAAAGTCAAACTAGGTGAAGGTGGGCTTTCACAACCATACAGACAGTATGGATTGCTTTGAGTTTTTTTGCAAGCGGCACTTTTTTTATATACTGTAGGCGATGCAGAAAATCTATCTAAAAGTGCAGTTTGCCAGGCAATTCGTAAAGTTTGTTTGCCTCAGAAATATTTCCTTTGGGTTTTCATAGTGTTTCCTGGACACCTGCGTGTGCAGACAATAAAAGAGGCGTTTCATGCCATTGCAGGTACACAGGCAAAAACACCCACAGTTCCATAAAGAATTTCACAATCAGTCAAACCTTCTCATTACCCAGGATTTCCAAATGTGATTGGGGCACATGGGACTGATCAGAGTGGAGTTTGATCAAACATTATTTGGAAAATGTACCTCTTCTCCTGATGAATAATCAGACACAGTGTCTTCATCAAATATTTGACCTTTTTCAATATCTCGTTGGTCAGACACAAGTTCTAGGGATATGACATTCCCTGCAACTGATCCAACAAACAAAAATGCCCTCAAAAACAGAGCGATGGGCATTTTGCTGGAGAGCCAACTCTTCTGCAGGGGTTAGGTCTGGACCGCATGGACCTCCTGTTTTTGCTTGTCTGCCTTCTTATTAGCTTTAAAAGTAATGTTTTTATATTATACTGTTTATGATTCTTTATGTCAACAATTCTTTAAATAGTTATATACCAATATTTACCAGTTTGAAGTATATTCTTGTACTTCACTTTAAACTGTTCCCATGTTCTCCTTGTGCTCACATTTGATCTGGAATTATGACATATTAAATAATAATTAATCTGATACATAGGAAATGAAATGCTGCATTCAGTAAGTACAATGCACACTACTTAGCGTTTAATTTGTCGGCCACTTTTTGCCAGCCGTCTTTTCTGGTTTGGGCTGCTTTTGCAGTGTTACCCCTTGTGCATATTAAATCTTGAAATTCTTCATATCCTTAGAATAAAAGGTCCTGCTCCGCTTGTGTGGAAAAAACAAATGTGCCCGTTCTTTTGACATTTTGTTACAGCCTATTAAAGACTTGCTGATTATGTTTTCTAGACTCAATATATATGGGCTTTTCATTCAGTGCGGGTGTGCGCATTCATCTCGGATGATTAGATCCAGCTAGACTAATCTACTACATAGCTGAGTTTGAAAAACTGACTTATCCCGGATGAGCTTCACGGGCATTAACTCATCCAAGATGAGGCATCTGATCTTGGATGATTTAAGCGACGTACGGAAAATACACCCCAGGTGGTTTTGTTTGTAGATTTACTGTTTTTTACCAGCCTATACAATGATCTCTTTACTTTAATTATCCTTGGTCTGTGTTTAGAACTTTAATGGTTTCCACCTGTGACAAATTGAATTAATCGGGGCAGAGTTTAGAAAGGTACAAACACCTGTGTATATAAGGTCCCACAATTCACTCCGTGTCTTAGGAAAAAAACCATGCCATGAAGGCCAAGGAACTGTCTAAAAATTTCCACAATAAAATTGCGTGTGGCATAGATCAGGGTAAGAGAATAAAAACCTCTTCTAAAACTTTAAGTATTTCCAGGTGCACAGTAGCCTCAATAATTGTGAAAGGGAAGAATTTGAATCCACTTGGGAAGACCTTCAGAAGTTCTCTGCTGAAATGAAAGAACCTTTCAGAAGGAAAATCCTCACAGCAGCACTCCATCAATTAACCATTTACAGTATGGTAGAGCAGCTAAATGGTAGCCACTCTTGACTTAAAGGCGTGTAATGCTTTACAGGTCTGTGAGAGCATGAGGAAAAATATTCTCTGCTCTGATGAGACACAAACTGAACTCTTTGGGTAGAACTACAAGCACTACACCTGCTAAACACCAGGCACTACTTATTAGCTGCATAATACCATCCATATGCTGAAGCATGGTGATAGCAGCCTCATGCCAGAGGGGCGGGGGACCGTGAGACTGGTCAGAATTGATGGAAGGTTTAATACAGCCAAATACAAAGCATATACCCAAGACAACACTGGAGTGGCTTTGGGACAAATCTCTAACTGTCTTTGAGTATCTTTCCCAAAGCCCAGACTTAGACTCTATAGAACAAGGCTGTGCAGCTCTAATCTTTCCTAATCAGTAACCAGTTTTCACTACTAATTGCCTTCTTTTTACTTTATTTTAATAGCCCTATTTTTAAAGATTCCGTTCTCTCAATTGATTCTTTTCTTCATTAAATAACAGCCAATCAAAAATGAGATGTGAAACAAGCCAACAGATGAGCAGATAAATCAGAGCTTCAAACTCCAACCAATTTCACTCTAACCATTTTCTTAATGAGAAGCCAATTATTGCTCTTAATTAAACCCGTTATTTAATACAATGGCATGTTGCAACTCTGATTCTGCCACAGTAGACATTTACAAAACTGTTGATTTTCAACCTTACAGAGACCTTCTCCTTTCTTTATTTTCAGATACTGTGGTTCCTTTTGTGTTTCATTATTGTTTGGCTGTAAATTAAGGAAAAAGAAGCAACTAAAGGGTTAAAGTTAGATTATTTAAAACTAAGGGAAAAGAAGTTAATTAGCAGCAAAAAATGGTCACTAATTAAGAAGATGGTTAGAATGAAAACCTGCAGCCACTGCAGCCCCCCTGGACCGTATTTAGTCACCCCTGCCATAGACCATCTCTGGAGAGACCTGAAGATGGCAGTTTACGGATGCTTCCCATCCAATCTAATGAAGCTTGATAGGATGTGCTAGGCAGAACAGGATTAAACTGCTAAAATTCTGTTGTGCAAAACTTGTACTGACTTACCCAAAAAGACTCAAAGCTATAATTGCTCTCAAAGGGGCTCTTACAAAGTACTGAATTAAGGGTCTGACCTCTACAGTAATATGAATGAGAGGTTTCAGTTTTGATTTGCAAACTTTCCTTAAAACATTTTTGCACTTGTCATTAAGGGTTATTAAGTGTAGACTAATTTAGAACATTTGGAAAATGTATCCATTTAAAATTAAATCTACAACAAGGTAAAGTGTGATAGAAAGTGAAGAGGTCTGAATACTTTTTTTTTATTTACTGTAAACTATAGCTAGTAACCTGCTCTTTGGGACTGTGTGTAGACTAGCAGTAATATGATAAAAGCTAAGTGCAGCCTGACCAATAGGAGAATGGTTTTATTTTTGCATAATGTACAGACATTGTGAGCAGTCTATTCACAAAGTATTTTTTCAAATTTACAGTAGATGACCTTATTGCTTTGCAGCTGTTTTTTTAGAACTTAAAAGCATTTTGAAAATGCAACACTCTAAATGAAAGCAGACAAGTGTCATTAACATTCATTTGTTTTACAAATTTGTATGTAGGAAAGAATCTGTTATTACACTTGTCTTAAATTGTAGCATTTTCTGGGATGGTAAGGTTGTAGCAATTTAGAAAAAATTGCAGAAAATGACTAGTTTATGCATCTTACAGTTTCAGTAAACACACTTGCATTATTGTTTCAGTATCATCTGTAATTTACTTCTCAGAAACCATAACTGACTGACTACTGTCGGGTTTTGTGGTGATCTGGGCTCAGTTTGTGCTTTTTGTCACTTTTATTGCTGTTTATTTTCTTTATTTTCATTTTGAATTATTTGGACTGGCAGACTTCTTGTATTCCAGGGATCAATGATGACAGCCATAGTATGCTGTCACTGGAACATGGCTGCATGACATAATGGGTGTAGACAACTGATTAGTATGTGGCATCAAGGCATGTGGTCCCATACTTTTGAGGGCCATTTTCTCCCACTACAAAGTCGGCATGGAAGAATAATACAATTATCACTCATCTGGATAATCTTGTTTGTTTTTGAATGGAAAAGATGTTTTTAAATGATTTGAGAGGCAGAGATAAAGTAGTGTTACTTGTTTAGAGGGAGAGGGAAAGAAATTGGTATTATACCGACAGGGGTATGATGCACAAAAGTCTATTTTATCTTTTGTTAAAACCATAATATTAATCAGACTAAGGTGGTTTGTCTTCTTTATTGAACCAAAGTTTGAAAACTACCATCTTTTATTTCTATAACTTTCCACCACTGTGAGCTCTCAAGGCCAGCAACATGAAACTCATTAAAAATAATGATAGAAACCTATAAAAATGAAAATAACCTCACTAATATTCTCAGAATCTACACCAAATGAACAGGAACAATTTCTAATGAAACGATTACAGTAAAGGCAAAAAATAACAATAATGATTCTGAAAATGAAACACATCAGTGTTCTGTAATGAAATTTCAGTTGATAAGTTCTTTTTACCAATTGGAAACTCCTAATACTTTCTTTGTGCTTTTACGTGGTATTTTCTTTTTTGCTACATGCTGTTTCCTCTATTTTTGGTCTCATTATGGCTGTTAAAATCCAGGCGACTCAGTCACAGTTTGTACTTATGAATATTTTTATTTTTTACCTTTAAGTGATAGCTGGTCATGACAACTAGAACATTTCTGGCACTTAGAAATTAAATCAATGCATTGCTGTGGCTTTCATTGATTTTTTTTTTTTTTTTTTTTTTGTGATGTACTTTGTAACCTGTTCTTATACTCGCAACACTGATCTTGTACCACAGTGCCTGGTCTGGACATTATTAACCTTTGTGATAAGTCAATCACTCCAGACATCATAAAGGTTTGGGGCAGCCACCCGTATATTATAACCTGGCTGCAAAAGTTTAAGTATTTCAACAGAGATGTTCACAAGATCAAGTCCAAATCAGAACTGCCAGACTGGAGGTAAGCTGGTGGCTTTAAAGGCCCTTAGAGGAAGTGACATCATCGGGGCTGGAACTGGAGGTGATGTCATCCCAGGTGCCGGAACCAGGTGGGATTTCCTGGGAATGATCTGCAAGGAACTGAAAAAGACAGTCAGTACATCCTACCGCCCCCTGGTCTGATGTAGTATTAGAATTACTCAAGCCCTTTAGCTGCCTCCTATTCGCATGTGTGTGATACCTTTATTAGTAAAAATGACAAGAATATCAAAAAGATCAAGTTTGGATGTTAAGTAACAAAAGAACTGAATAGAAATGTAACAATAGTTTGATACATTCAAAAATATGATGAAATGATTTGTGCATATATAGATGTTGATAGCAATGATGTGAAATCTGTTTCTCTAAGCTTTACCAAAAAGTTATATGTTTTGTCTTTGTCTTAAATGTTCTTATTTAACAACAGAGCGCACAGTCAACATCATACATGCATTAACAAGCCTTGGCTGTAGTTTGAGGGTGTGTAGCTAAGCGCGGAGCATCTTAAATAATAATGGAGTCATATGAAGTAGAAACTGAGGAAGCCCCGTTATCTTTTAGGTCTGCTGTCTGGTAGCATTTTGGCTTTCCAGTTAAAAGAGAAAATGGTGAGAAAATAGTTTATAAGATTAAAACCATTTGCAAGCGCTGCATATGTTACAGGAAACACTATGAACATGCTTAACCATGTACAACAAATGACAAATACAAATCACCACCTGCAAAGAAGCAATTGCCTAAAGGCCAAACATCTCTGTCAAATTTATTTGCAGCACTGCTTCCACAGCTGAATGTCAGGGCCAAAGAAATAACAGGGAGTATTGGTGTTTTTATTGTGAAGGGCACAAGACCGTTTTCAGTCCTTGAAAACGAAGGGTTTCAGCTGCTCATGAACATACTGGAGCCGAAGTGCAGCATTCCTTCACACACAAAATTTAGTGGCACTGTATTGCAGGTCCTAGGGCTAAGTGTGAAGGAATCCCTGAAATATGCAGAGAGCATCACAATAACTACAGACAGCTGGACCTCCAGGGTGAACAAAAGTTATATCATGACCACAGCCTAAATTATCACCAACAACTGGGAATTGGTGAGTTTTGTGCTTTAAACTCTGCCTCTTTTTGAAACCAACTCTGAGTGCAACATTGCTGATATTATGAAATCGACTGTTTTGGATTTGGAGCTTGAAAGGGCTAATTGTAACATCACTGTTGTTACTGATAATGCACATAACATGGATGTTGCAGTCAGGCAGGCTGAGCTTTGCCCTCATATGTGGTACATTGCACAAACTCTGAATATGACTACCCAGGCAGGCTTGGGCATACTGCACATTATTCGTCTGCTTAGTTGGCTGAGACGGGTCGTCACTTTTTTCCACTAAAGCCCCACAGCTACAGCTGTATTCATTGCCAAACAGAAATTACTGGGCTTTCTGTCACATGTACTAACAGTTGACATTATAACACAATGAAATAATACACAGGATATGTTTGATTGCTATCTTGAGCAGCAAGCACCAACAGCAGCTGCCCTCATAAGCACAGAGATACAGCGAAATGCACATGAAATTGACATGCTGGATGGCACTGACATTAGTGATGCAGAGGACAATCGCACAATCCATCAAGTCAGCCACCACAGTGCTATGCAATGAACACACTGTCTCTCATCGTGCCACAGAAGCACATGATTGAGCAAAGCATGGCCCCCAAATAAGAAAGACTCAACTACTGTGGCCTGCATAAAAAGTGCAATCCTGAAAGACTTCATGGCCAGATACAGTGGGGATTACGATTTTCTTGTGGGGTGCACTACGATTTAGAAATCTGCCACATCTGGAACCAAGCCAGCGCGTTGCTATGTTCAACAGGCTGAAAGAGAAAGCAAAGCAGTTACAGCGCAGGTGTTTATTTACTCTACCCATGTGTGTTTGTGTCTTTGCTCAGCAGTAAAAAATAAGTTTTGCAAAATGCTAGCAGTATAACTCACAATAGCACCTGAGATAGAAAGCAGACTTGTGACAGTGCAAATACTCATACGTAATGGAACTGACACTAGTCACATATTAAAAGTTGGACATATCATGAATTATAACCAAACCAAACTGCTCCTCACTAGTTAGAGTTTACCTAGAGATAATAACATTTGAATTGCATCTAGTCATTTTTATATTAAAAAAATACCTTGTAACCTCTGGTATTCATAGATCCAGAAAACAGATGGAACAGGAGATAGGGGAGTAGAACAACATGGTGCTGATCTGGAACAACCATCTCCATTATTCTTCAGTTTTTTTTTTATAGTACATTTTAAAATATTGTTTATTTTATGCTTAATATAAGAAATTAGTTACACAAGTACTCACGTGTGGTCACTCGGGGCCAACTAAGCAAAGCAAGCCCCTGGAGCTTCATTCTTTAGTATGTTGCTCTAGCTCTTTTCCCAGCCTGAAGTTTATGAGCTGTTAGCAATTTTCAAAGTTTGGTCCCACTGTTCTTCTAAACATATTGGCAATTCCCTTCACATTTTGAGCCTTCAAAATATTTCTGATACAGTATTTATATTTTTTTTATTAAGCTGAGCCATATCTTTTTTTTTTTCACTATCTTGAAAAAAGTAACATTATTATCTTTATATGTTGTGGTGTTTGATCCCTTTTTTAACTATTTACAGTGCTATTTATAAAAAATTTGCCATGGCTAGTATGCAGTATTTTCAACATTTAAAGATACAGGGCAATCAACATTAGGTCAGATTCACCTCATGTGGACTTTTTTTAGTTTAATTTATAAATAATTTAGTCACTTGGGTATTCACCATTCTATCTATGCTCTTTCTAGAGTGTGATTTACAAAGGAGATGGGCAGGCACAGACTTAGGAGGGCCAAATCTTTTTTTTTTGCATACACTGTATTCTGTCATAAATGGTTATGGTTGCCTTGTCACAAGTTGTGATAACTTGCTGAAACAGTATTGTCTTTTCTTTGGTTATTTTTATTTTTTCCCTTGACTCATAAAAAGTAAACAAGAAATACGTGTGGTATAACTCACGTTCTGGAAAGATGCACAAATTGATGAGTGTTAAAATAAGATTTTTGTGTTAATTTGGAAATTTGCAATAGTTTTTTTTGTGATCAACTTTTTATAACTTTTTTTAACTTTTTACTTTTTTATATGTTTACTGGATTCTATTGAAGATTTCAACATTATGCACGTTTTTGCTCAATGAAATGCCACTGGCCGACAACTAAGTGAGCTATTGATCCAGTTACGGCATGCCTTTGTTAATACTGAACCAGTTCTGCAAATAATCAGCAAGAAACCAGTCTAAATTGCTGCATCTTCTGTTTCTTTCCATTATAAAATATTCTATGTGACGAAAATAAACATTTATATTTTTCTTTCTCTTGTTTTTCCTTTATAAATGTATTTTAAGAAGCATCCTCTTCTCTGACCCACATTACACAAATACCAAGCACACAAAAGAACTCCAAGTTCTCCAAAATAAAGGGAAAAAATGGCAAAATTGCAGAAATTGAAAAACACACCCAGAAACTTCAAAATCTTCACATACTTGGCTAGGACCATTGCTGTTGAAGTTTCTTCTTTACTGAGACTCAGCATTGTCAGGAGAAGTTCTTGTCTTTTTGATCTTTCTTTGTTGCTCAGAATGACAAGTACTGCAATGCACTCTTGATTATCACAGCATTATTTTATTACAAATGAGGCTCACAAGGCACATGATAGCACCCAACCTGCAGCTTCGTATAGCACCATTTACACTACGTGGTGACAGTTACACTTGTTTACCTATACTGGTAATTGGATATTTTTTTTACAATACTATAATACTGAGAAGTCATTATAAAATATAGCATTTCAAAAACAGTTCTACAAGTGTCAGGCTGTTAACCCATAATGAACACTGTCTTCATCAGATTTCTACGTATGGTAATAAGTTTGTCATGGCAAAGTGAAGAAAAATCAATAGAAAAGTGTTAAAAAAAATTAAAGAAGCCAAAAGTCTGAGAAGTGGCACGTTAATGAGGGTGAAATATCTAGATGAGACAGAAGTGTCTGTCTTGAGAATTACAGCGGGTTAGCTGTGTAACACTGATAAGGTTCCCAAAGGCATTGCTACTTAATCATTAACTGACTTAGCGTAGGCAGGCAACATAAAGGCAACATTTGATGAATGTATTACCTATTATATTGTCTTTTAAGATTATTAAAACAGCTCCCCAGCATCTAATTAGGAGACATCATAATTACATGGTAGCAAGGATATCAAGGAGGTTTGTGCTTCACGGAAATATGTTAAACATAAAGAACATAAGCAGCACTGAAGGGGTGTCCATTTTCAGGGCTATTTCCTGCCTTTCGCCCAGTGCTGCTGGGATAGGCACAGGGCCCTGCCACCATAAATTGGGTTTGGATGAATTAAGTTTATTCAGTAAAATTAACTTCTGACAAAGGAGATTTAAAATGTAGGGTTGGTGCTGACACTTTGTATAGTTTAAATAAAGTGTATTTAATACAAAGTCATAAAAATAGGAATCAAAAATATTTGAAGCTGGGCAGTTATCTGCTAAGTTAATTAAATGCAATTAAATGTAACATTTCTTTTATAGGAAAATAAAATTGTGCAGTATAATTTAAGAACTTCAAGAAGATATTGGAGATAGGGCATCAAGGTAACACCCTGTAAATTTGTATATCACTAATTACACAGGTATGTACTTTATTAAACATTGTTTGCATTTTTTACGTTATTTTTATATATTTTTGAATACTGAATTCAAAAATGAAAACCATTTTTCTCCGTCATATAACATTTTATCACAAAACACATTTTTACCTGTTTAAACAACAAGTAAATATCATAATTAAATATTTAATATTTTTATTTTAATGATAATTTGTTTGAATGTAATGTTTTCTAATATTAAAATCTATATTTAAAGATAAATTAGGGCATGCAGAATTCCCATGTTTTCACCATGAGTGGGACAGAAGAGCCAAGAAAATACTTTGGATTCAGAAGGAATGGCAAACTAGAAAAAAAGCTACAGCTTAGTACCAAAAATATCATCCGACCTTGGTGGATACAGATAAAGTGCTGCTACAACTGCTTCATATTAAGCTTGGTTTAATGAAGCAGTTTGTCAAACGATGCAGTATCAAACGATGGAGACTGTTTTATGTATTTGTGACAAACGTTTCTGGGTGTATCTGAGGTTACATTGAACTAAGGCATTTTTGCTAGACCTGATATTAGATAACTGATTTCTGATGCAGAGCTTGATTATTCAATGAAAGATCTCAAACAAGGCAGGAAAAAAAAAAAAAAATCTTGATCCCGGTTCTACCTCGGCACTTATACAACAAAAACGTTCTTCAGAGTCGAGCAATATATAAGGAATTTATTTAATAAATGTCTTAAGATAGCATATCATCACAGGTGTGCTAGCAAATGCTTTATAGTGTATTAATATACAAGAGAACATTTTACATACTTGTATGACTGATAGCATGTTCATCTAATATAAACAGGACCATATATGTGACATTATATCATCCTGTATTAGGTTAAATAGAGAGATACATAATACTTCATCTGAAGGTCAGGGGCTACCTGGAGAGCCTGCATACTTAAATCAACTCATCAAACTTAGAGCAGTTAGACAAAAGGCACTATAACTGAAAAGCTTGATAGACTAAAATGTTACATAAAGGTTTTACACTACAGTACCATTCAAATATGCAATTTCTAGGTTTTCAGGTAACCATAATGATCCAGATTATAAAGAAATGCTGAAAAAGTATTAGCTATGTTTAAGGAATTGGGTTTCAACCTGAGTCTCAAAGTTCTCTATTTGGATTTGCATTTGGAATTTTTCCCTGAAAATCTTAGAGCAGTGAGAGTAACATTAAAAATTCCATTAGGATATCAAAGACTTGGAAAGAAGATAGCAGGGATGTTGGGATATCAGTACAATGATAGAACTGCTGGATGATTCAAAGGAATTTACCAGAAAAATTATATAAACGACAGGCCACCAAATGAAGTTTTTGATCATAAATGTGTAAGAATTGGCAAAAACTAGAGAGGTTGTATATAAAATATTAGCTTAACTAAATATTTTCACATTAAATTCATTTAGAACAATATTGTATACATGCTGTAACCACCAGGGGGTGTTGCAGCACCCGAAACCTCAGACACAAGTTCCAATATAAATAAAAGCTTTATTGATAATAAGACCTTACAAAAAAGTTTTAAAAGAGGAATAAAGCAAAGTACAGTTGTTCTTCTTTCTCTTTTCTTTACCTACACATCTCCCAGATGAGCTTTGTCAATCCTCCACACACAACTCCAGTTTTCCTGGATGAGATTGAACAGCTCCTTTTATCTTGGACCTATAAGTGCTTCTGGTTCCAACCTGATGGAAGCACTTCCAGATCAGTTGGAAGTCCCATAAAGTAGGGAGTGTAACTCCCTGCAGCACTCTCTGCCAGGACCCATAGACCTCAGCAAGGCTGCCATACTGCACTACAGTTCCCAAAATTCCCTGTGGGTATCCGAATGGGTTCCGAAGCTCAGGGTTTTGCCATCTAGTGGGTTGGGGGAGCATATAGCTTTGAAGTGGAGCCTCTCAGAATCTTTCTGTTACACTGGCCCCCTGGCCTATTAAGGGAATGGAACCAATCCTGGCCAGAATGCCAGCCCATGTGTGTGGTCCTTTAAAATGGGTAAATTGTGTAATTTGTTAAATTTTTATAAATTTTCTTCTATACTTACAGTAAATTTGATGTAATGGAAACTTTCTAATAATATTTTATAGTATTAAGAAATGCAAATAAAAATAACTTCATAATTAAAACATTTGTTTTTGCTGAAATAAGTGGGTATAAATTAATTTTTATGACTATTTTAGAATTCTCTGTTTTCACAGTAAATGCAGATCCAGAATTTAAGAGATTGGAAATACTGTATATTTTTGCATACACTAGGAGTTGGTGACCTGCCTAAATTATTCATTTTATTTTCCACACTGTTAGGGTCGTTTGCTAGCAACTTTATTGTTTACTGTATTCATAATCCCTTCTGTAGGACTGAGAAACAGAAAATATATTTGTCAACAATGAAATCTACATTAGAGAATATAGAGAATATATTTTTCAATTTAATGTATTTTATGGTGAAACCAGACCAAATTTCATATATTTAGCAAAAATAAAACTTACAGTTATTTCTAAGCAGTACTTTAAAGTATATCTTTTTTCTTTTTACATACTGTCAGACATGATCATGTAGAGTGTGAATTAAGGTTTGAAATGTGACTTAAGCAGCATTATTTGACACAATTTAATTTGATAATATTTTTTCCAAGTGTTAAACAGAATGACCTATAAGCACATACTTTTTCAGTAGTCTAATGCAGGATTCAGCAAATCATGGACATACATCTGATAAATTCAGTGACATTTATTGTACATGCTGACTACTAAAATCATTGCTATCACATAGGAAGTAAACTAATGTGCAGTAGGCTTACAGTAATTACGTTATCTAAGAGGAGAATATGATTTAATAAAGAACGAATGGTTTTTAAGAACTGCAGTACAGTGTATCATTCTAAGTACCACAGTACTGTTATTAAACCTAGCAAGGACACTACATTACTGTAGCTAGAATTACTTTCTACTACAATTCAGCTAGGCAAATAAAAAAGAAATATATTAGTTTTAAATTTTCTACAGCCTGGTGTAATTTTTCAGGGGCAAAGATCCTTGTTTGTTAGTCAAAACAGTAGTCTAAAACAAAGTAGGACTTATTAACAATAACTCGTTAGCAAACACCATGGTATTATTAATAAAAACAGAAATCCATTTCAGAGACAAATGGGCTAAAAGCTAGAAGTGCAAACTATGGTCACGACATCTACTAAACAGGCGCATCACAATTTCATACAGTGTGTTTGGTAAAGCTAAAGTCAGACACCAAGCACATTTTCTGTGCAGTCAACTGAACCAATATAAATAATGTGTGCAAATAAGCATGGCTGATGAACTGCTAAAATTACAGTGTTTGCATCAGGAAGGGAAGGGGCAGATTGAAAAACATAACTGGAAAGAAAAATATGAAAATGTCAGAAATGGTGTAAAATGCAGGCACCACCAATCTTGCAAACAGCACAATAACCAGAAGCATAACCACCATATTTGTTGTTCTTAATCATACTTATGTATTCTACTATTTGCCTGCTCTTACATCATTATTTCTTTTATAATGAACTAAATGCATTCTCTTTGCATCAACTGAAACATTCTTTAATCTAGGTTCATATGAGCACATTATGGCATTCTTTTTACTGTTCTTAGAATTTAAAAAAAATTCATAATGCATATTAATGATATTAATCTGCTTTAGCTACAGCAGATGCTTTTTTATGTTTTTGTATGAACATGGGAAAGGTGCTATATAAATAAAATGCATTATTCATCCATCCATTATCCAACCCGCTATATCCTTACTACAGGGTCACGGGGGTCTGCTGCAGCTAATTCCAGCCAACACAGGGTGCAAAAATGTATTATTATTGCTTGTGCCATTGTTGGGGTCTCAGAATTGTGCTGTGAATTGCTACAACTAAAAAAAAAGCAACATTTATTTCAATAGCACATTTTCATACAAAAGATGTAGCTCAACATGCCTTATAACATTAGTAAAAATAAAAATATTAACATTAAAAATTGTAGGTGGCCAGGGAGGAGTGGGAAATAAAAATTTAGCAGGGGTTTCAAGGCTAAATGAATGCTAATTATAAGTTACCAGTAACGGTGCACTGCACGATAATGTGCAGTGAATACACTTGACTTGAGCATTCATAGTTTTCATACTCTTTCTCTGTACATTTAGCATTTGTCTGCTCAGAGGTTGATACACTTGTTCCTCCCTGAGCAGCTCTTTTTTTCTCCACTCTAGCGGCCTGCTTCTTGTCTTCTTTCGTCGGACTCTTTTCACATTAAAACTGATTACGTCAGTGTTTGTTGCAATTACTTAGTACATTTTCCTTAATTTTTCAATTAAGCTGGCACTTGAGACAGATTGAAGACTTAATAATGATTTAAGATATGAAGAGGTAGGGGAAGTAATGGCAAAGGGGGTAGGGATGAGAACGGCGCCCGTATGCATGCACTGCACTGCCGTCCTGCTGGCCGCTGCCGAGAGTTGATTCTACAATAAAATAAAAATAAAAAGTGGAATAACCTTGGAGGTCAATCATCACCCCGAAAGTGGATAGTAGACGTCACGTAGTATATGTTTACCAAATTTCAGGTCAATATGTCAAATGGTTTGCAAGCTACAGGTGATTTAAAATCCTGGACAGACAAATGAACAGCCACGGTAGTGTATTATATAAGAAGATATGCAATGAGTTATGTTGAGTCCCAGTAATGCTGCACTATAGGACAGGCTAATAAATAAAAGGAGAGGTGAAATGGGAACTCAATATTTTTGTACTGGGGAACACAAGACTTGCTGCAGGAGTAAAACAGGAAGGAGAAGAAAAAATGCTTATGCTTAGCTATGTACACATCCTTCTTTTTTAGAGTATTTTATGAAAAAATACATAAGAAACAAGAAAGTTGACAAACAAGATCATTCAGTCCTTCAAGCCCCTTTTGTTTTACTAATACCTAAGCTGTCCCAGTAACTCATCCAGATTCTTCTTATAGGTTGTCAAGGTTTCTGCTTCAACTACATGTGTCTGTAGTTTGTTCCAGAGTCCAGCAACTCTTTTTGTAGTTCTGAGTGGACTTCCCCTTAATTTCCAGTGATGTCTTTGAGTACACAATCCATCCTTAAGCAAAAAGAACGCTGCTGGATCTACTTTATCAATATCTTTTGAGCACAAACAACGGCAAAAATGGCACTGACATCTGGCGAGAGACAAAAGCGGATGCGTAAAGCAAAATACTCAGTGGACGACATTTTGCCTATTATCTCTGAACTGGACGATGACTTGTCGAACTCTGATTTTGATACAAATGATCGAAAACGAATGTGAGGTTCCAGCTTCAGCTGATTGGTCCCTGGCTAATCGTGGTACTGACAATGTTTGCCAGGGAGGACTGCCACTTAACAATGATAAGTGGTAGAAACCAGATTACAATGCACTGCGACCATGGCCACTGCTGCTGCTCCAACCACACGGAGACAGTCTGGCAGCAAGCCTGCCGCACATTCTTGGCAAACTGGCAGCCACAGAATGCAGCAATGGATGTTTTATGTTGATTTCTATGTGAAACCATTACTTTTCAGAAGCTATGTTTTTTGGGGAAAATATTCAGCCCTCAAAGAGTTAAATACCTAAATTAGGTCCCCATGTAGTCTCCACTGCTTGAGACTAAAGATGTTTAATTCTCTGAGTCAAAGTAGTCCTGGAATGCACTTAGTAGTTCTGTTCTGAACAGCTTCAAGTGCTGCTACGTCTTTCTTGTGTAGTGGTTACCAAAACTGCACACAATACTCTAAATGTGGTGTTACTAGTGCATTAAAAAGTCTGAGCAAAACATCCCTTAACCTAAATTCAACAGATTTTATGATAAAACCTAACATTTCTTTGCCTGCTTTAACTGCTTCTGTGCATTGCTTAGTTGATGAAAATGTTGCATTAACATATACCCCTCTTGTATGACAGTGTGTCCCATCTTGTATTTATAATTGATGTTCCATTGGCCCACATGCAGCACTTAAACTTTTCTGCATTAAACTGCATTTTCCAGCTGTTTGCTCAGATCTGAAGGTTGTCCAGGTCTTTGTGAATTCTTTTTGCTACCTCCTCAGTGTCTGCCATCCTTCCAATTTTAGTGTCAGCTGTCACAAGTTTACTAACTATACTAGAATCAATGTTATTAATATAAATTAAAAAGTAATGCTCCAAGGACATACCCTTGAAGGATTTCACTGATGACCCTGCTCAGTGTGGAGCACTCTCTTCTTATCTGTATTCTTTGTCTCCTGCCAGTTTACCAATTACAGATGCAGTTTTGTAAGGTGCCTGTGATGCTTACACCTTCTACTTTCAGAATTAATCTTTCATGTGGGACTGTATCAAATGCTTTTTCAAAGTCTTGGTAAATTATATTGTATGCTTTGTTTTTGTCAACTATTCCAGTTGCTTCTTCAAAAAAATCTAAATAATTGGTTTGGCAGGATCTTGCTCTCATAAACTCATGCTGGCTGCTATTTAGAATATACGTATACCTAATTTCATTTAGGTAATTTTGTAATATATTTTTATATTATAGTTTCCATAATTTTGCATGGTACAGAAGTAACACTAATTGGTCTTTAATTACTAAGATCCATTTGTCTCCCTTCTTGAAAACTGGAGTCACATTTGCAACTTTCCAGTCCTCAGGTAATTCTCCTTTCTGATGTGACTTCTGAAATGTGCCTAATAATGGCTTATAGATGATGTCTTTGAATACAATTGATAACATTCCATTAGGTCCAGGGGTTTCATTAGTCATCAACGTAATGTGGGCTTGAAGCACATCTGACTCTTCTATTTTAAAATCTATGAACTGAGAGTTTGTTTTTACTTTTGCATTTGCCTACAGCAATTCACTCTGTTATTTATTAACTGGCCATCAATTGTTTAATCATTGTGTTAGATCCTTGTATTTGTTGAAAGTTTTGAAGTACTTGTGTTGTGTTGAACTGATTGACCTGACTTGTCCTCCTTTCTTTGCACAGCTGCATGAGGACAATAACAGTATCATCCTAACATGTGATTTCACCAGTACTAGATGGCATATACTGTAAGCTGACTATACTATCTGTTTATGGGATTTAGGTAGATCCCATGTATTTCACTTTGCATATTTTTGCTAGAAGGAAAAAACAAAAATAAGAAGATACATTTTACTCCAATTCTTGCCATTAGACTTCTGTTTCTGCTGTCTCATAGTGCTGGCTCTGAGGCTAGGGATTTGTGATTGCTGGTTTGAATCCTGTAAGACACCAGAAGTGACTCTGCTCCATTGGGCCATTGAGCAAGGCCCTTAACCTGCAGTTGCTCCGTCCTGGGTATGACATTAATCTGCGTCCTGCCCTGCAAGCAGGTCCTCCAATTTGAAAAGAAAACCTTGGGGTTGGTGGCAGGATTGGCACAAGCCACTGTAAAAAACCTCACTGTTCCAGTGTGGTGCTGAAGTGTCACCTGTTGCATGTCTGCACTCGGATCTCAATCCGGGTGGTTCATTGTGTAAAACACAACCTGGGTTTTAGGTACCCTGGTCCAAGAAAGGCAGGTATTGCTGTATAATGTTTTAAACACATACATTTCCTTGAGTTGGGTAATACCACAAAGCTAATGTTTATTATGTTTTTTTTTCTGCAAAAGAAATGTGTTAGTGTGAACCAATAAAAAGATTTTCTATTTTTTTCTGATTGTGTTTTGATTATGAGTTTGGTAGACATAATTCCCTTATCTCTCTAGCTCTCTAAAGTCAGACTGCGGTACACTTAAATGGAAACTGTTGATTGAAATAATGGATGGATATTTACTTGCAAAGAGTTATGAATTCTTTTAAAGGCTTGAAGCTTAGTTAGAATGGCGGTCTATGTTTTACACATTAATACTTTGGCTGTTCCCTTTCAAAAATGCATCTGTAAAATGTATTTGTCCATTGTTTACAATTGTATCATTAAATGAAAGTAGATTTACAGCCTCTTGTAAAACTAAAAGGGTTTTGTTTGTGGTTTTGAGCTGTGGATTTAAATTATTTACTTGATACATTATGGTGAACTGCTAACTTATATTATTTAATAAGTTTATCTTGAGACCTTTTGTATTCTCATTATAACACCAACATGCTGAAATGGTGCTTATAATTGTTTATGATTAGAGAATGGATTTTCCCATGGCCAGTGTGCTCATCAAGTTGTCAAGATTCATTTAAATCCTCAAGATACAGATTTTTCACAGTATTCTGAAACTTGATCATAAGTGGGAGCATACATGTCCCTCTTGTAATGTTTTATGTGGATAATCTTCCTTAAATCTGAAGCCATAATACATATTGATCAAAGCTGCTTCATAAGCACAATTTGGACTGCATAAAAGTTTAGACAGTTTTGTCATGTAAGCATCTGCATGAAAATCTGAGAATTTTAATTGATTGCATGTATTTAATTATTCTGGATTATAGATAATTATTCTAGATTTGTGCATCATGAGTTTGTACTGTAATTAAAAAATTAATAGAGATAGTAAAAATTAATGTCTAACTGTTGTGTACTATATTATGCAGATACAGTATAACTGCCTCCACTGGGAAATATTCCAACAGAATACTTTAAAAACAACTTATTGACAATGATGTTTACAATGTAACCAAAGATGGCTGTTCCTAGGGATTGAACAGTGAACTTTCTTTAAAATAAAAGTGATAAAACTAAATCCCTTCATCACTTAAAATATTTATTGCTACTTGAAGTAGAGCTATTTTGAATTTTTGTCCAGGACAGAGTGTCTCTTCTCAGCAGTTGCCATTAATATGATAAAGCTTACCTGGTAGAGACACGGCTGCTTTTTAAAGATATCTGTGAAGATTTTGATAATATGTAGCATTTTTCCAGCAATCTTAAAGATAGTTAAAGAACCCTATACTCAGTTTATAATGGATATCATGTAGACATTTTATCATCAAAATGACACCACCTGCCTGTTATAAAATCCAGCCGTGCTTACAGAATTCTAATTTCCTTCAATGAATATTTTTTTAAGGATGCCTATCAAATAATGTATCTTTACTTTAATCTTAGCCTGCTGCATAACATATCATTTACAGTAAAACACTTACTACAATAAATACAAAAGTGATTTGTTATGTTCATCTGCAGAAGTATGACATTTATACAGACTTCATAGCACATTGTGTTCTGGGGGAACTTGTGTGAATGATCGGGAGTAAGTTATTCTCCTCATCTCAACATCAGTCATTCTGCTCATCTCAACATAAATTTGTCTTTAAAAAATGTTTTGCCATTTAACTAAGTGGCTCCCTCAGTTCTTAATGGTGCGGTTGAAGGAAAAAACACCAGTCCAGTCAATAAATGTTGAGTTGCCAACCCAGCTGTTCCTGTTTACTTGAACATAAAATAATAAACAAAAATATAAGTATTCTAGGACATGGAAGGCTGTGAGAATAAACCTCAAAAGCAAAAGGTACCCATATATGGGCTTCAAAATTGGATTCCTTTCCGGAATGTCAGGTATGTTAGAGCTCCATCCTGTGGTGTTCTCTGCTCACAGAATGAGGCCTTCTTCTGTCGACCCTGTAATTTATAGCCAGAAGACTGGAAGGAGTGGAGTCAGTTGCTCTCACTAGGCATCTTCTCAGCACTGAGAAGGGGTAGGACCACATACCTTGAGGGTGATCCACACATGCGTGACAGTGGCTTATCTCCAAGTATTTAAGTTGTTAATGATCAATCAGGTCCCAGTTATAACTCATAATTGATCAATCACATAATGAATGAAACTCATTTGTGGTGAAACTGGTGACAGATTGTATCTTAATCCACCTCCTTTATTTAGAGACAGATGTTACTTTACGTAAGTTTCCTTTTTCACACCTCTTTTGAACCAGCAGTCTTCTCTGTCTACAATGTGAATGTCCTTATCTATGTGAGCAAAGACTACCAAGTCTTGTCCTGATGTGTTCGCTCATCTGTGTTGTGCCATACGTTTAGCCAACAGCTGCTTTGTTTCTCCAATATACACTTCACTACAATCCTCCCATCACTCTACTGTGTATACTACATTACTCTGTCTGTAATAAGGGACCATTTCCTTTTTGCCTCACCACATTGTTTGGCTTGCTTCTTTGTGCTGTTTTAATTAAAGTTAATTTAGGATAGCCACACGTCAAAAAAGACATCCTCACATGAACTTCTTCTTCCATAGAAGTTGCGTCCATTGGAATCTGTTCTGCACAGTAGTATAATGTTTTGATGACTCCTAATCAAAGTGCAGGTACTTTAAATAATTATCATGTGAGTGAGCAAGGACTTGAATGATCACTAACACCCTAAATTCTTAGTTCCTCTAAGAACTGAGGAAGCTCCTTAGGTAAGCAGTGAAACAGTTTTCAAACGGGAAATTAATGTCCAAATGATCAGAATAACTTGCTCACGATCGTGTACTACCCTGGTTGACTGAGAATATTCACAGAGAACTTGAGTAATGTACTTCTAAAATAGTTTGCCATGTTTAAGCAATAATTCCATAATTTATAGAAATTCATTAATATCAGTTTTTTTGTACTTGTGTGCAAACAATCCTCGAATCAATCTTAGTATAATATCCATATCTTAAAGTTTTATAGCATAATACATGTATGATTTGTTTTTCTTCAACCTTAAAATTCTTAAAATATTTTTTTAAGTTTTCTTTGACAACATAATAAACCAGTTGTGTTAGGATTTCTTGTATTACTGCTATATATTGTGAATTATACACACTTGTCAGAATCTGTAATAACATCCCTCTAGCTTTTTGTTTTTTTGATTATTTTTATATATTTATTTATTTTTTTCACCTTTTTATGCTGCACTAAAGATCTTATTACCTTTTCTCTCTTTCCACCAGAGGACTATAAGTCATTGAAAATACTCCAAAGCAGTATATTTAAAAATTCTGAAAAGTGTATTATGCTTTCATAGTGGGCAGCCGGGGATATTGCTAAGGGTGAGGATGAAGGCAAAGGAGAATTTCTTCCAAGTTTGTATATCTGCTTATGAAGTACACCACTTTAAATGAAAAAGTATGTATTCTTTGAAAATTAGTCACTGTAGAATTGAATATAACCTGAGAAAAAGCAGTATATATAAAATGAGTTGAATATGTTACATTTTGTTATGCTGAATATATACAGTATAACACATTTAATGGCATGGCATGTTGACCTGTATGTCTAATAAAGTTTTCTCCTTTTATGTGATACCTGGCTTCCTTATTTAGGTAGTTATTAAGTTTAGTTATTGTTTTTTTTTTTTGCTCTCTTTTTTTCAATTCCATTCAGTTTATTTCCTTATGCCATACACCTCTCAATGTGCTTAGTGTAGTGTAACTTCACATTTACAAAATTGATTTCTACTGCATTTTATTAAAAATAGAATTACTATTGTTATTCATTAGTAAGCCTTAATAGTTCGATTCCATGCATTTTGAAACAGTGAAAATGAAAATAAAAACATCTCACTGGAATTAAAGGACAAGTGGGCAGATCAGTAGGAAGAAAATAAAATGTCAGAAAAATGTATTTTATTAAATATAAAAATGCACTCTTTAACCATTACTGTATTGTAGCTTGAATTCTGAAATTGATAAGAATCACTTCAGAGACATACATGTGTAATGATACAGCAGAACTTTGCTTTTCAAGGCCATTTAGAAACACAGGAAACTTCTTTGTATCATTGTAAAACCTCAAACCACACTTACTTTTCTTCTAAGGTATACCCATGCTTACAGCTCTGCCTCTGAATAGGAAAAATTCCTCTCCTAAAAATTCAACCTGCTATTACAATCTACAAACAGTATATCTTAAACAAAATTGTAAAGTTCTTATAATATTCTTCAGAGGTTCGTCATGTTTACTGCAGTGTATTGTGGCTAGATAATATTGCAAAGCCAAGTGTCTCAGTTCTCAGTAGCTAGTGTAAGGAGTACATGGACACCTCATTCAGAAAGCTGCAATATTTTACTTCCACACTTGCACATACGTCCTGCAAGAACAGAAAAAAGGCACTTCTCTTGGTGTCTGCTATTCAGCTTAGTTTAAAATAAAACTCATTTTAAAAGAAAAATACAGAGATATGAAAATTACCAGTTTAAGATTTAGAGTGAAATGAAGATATACTCATCAACAGTTCCCGTATAAAATGTGTTTCTCAGACTGTCATTTTGAGGGGCATTGCTTGCCTGCTGTTCACTTTTTGACTACCACTAATACCAACTGTGAAAACAGCATTAGTATTCTTGGGAATACTTTCCATCCTCGAAGGTGACTCTCAGAATTCCATCTACACTGGTATGTTTGTGTATGCCCGGTGCTCCCTATGCCAATCAAGATTAACTCAGCAACCAAAGTGAAACCGACCGATCACACCAAGGACAATCAGACTGGGCACACACACTCACAGGCAGATTATATAGTAGATAACAAATATTGAACCCTCCAGCATATTTTATTTTTATGCAGCAGGGAAACCTAATGCAATTAATTGTGACATGTTGTCATTCATAAAAATGAAAAAAAAATGCTAAAGAACACTCTGAATATGTTTTCTGTTTTTCCATTTACTTAAGTAATCATCAATTTTTATTCACCTCTTTTTTTATACTCCGGTGCAATTAGTTTTTATTAATATTACTAAAACTATTTGAAATAAATCTTCTTGAATACAAGGAAGTTAGTTGTTTAACAAGAAATACTAAAGAAAATACCTACAAATTATTAATTCAACATATAGCAAATTTACATAATAAAAACAAAGAAGCATTCAAAGCAAATCTGAGGTAAAGATTTTTAAAAAAGCAATGTTTTGGAAGGGTATGAAAAGCCATCCCTCAAAGCAAAATATCGTGTACTACTTGGTATTAGGAAATGAAAAAAATATGACATGTTTGTTAACCTGTGTAGAAAAGGTCATCCTCAAGAGCCGAATATCCTTGATAAATGACACTAGTCACAGAATTCACAGTATTATGGTAACAATGAAGGAATTATACTCTAACATGGTTGAGACAGGAGAATCTACAGTATGCATGTATCAATAGGAGTATACTAGCATAGTAAGTTCCATGGAAAAAAATGAAAAGCATACATCAAATCTCTTCTTCAGTTTCTTAGTGGGCTTGTTGAGACTTATCTTAGTGCATGGATTATGACAGTTAACATCTCCTATTATTTATTTAAATATGAATGCAGCAAGAAATTACAAGATAACCAGTAGACCTATACTTTAAAAACTTATTACAATTATAAGTCATTTTTATTAATTAATAATTATTAAATTATTGCTAACCAAACATATTCTTCATATTTATATCCTACCCAAAGGATAATAATTGCCAACCAATCCTGGTAGCCTAAGTAGACTTATTTAAATATAAAAAGACCACACATCATCCAGAGAACACCATCCACATTACCATGCACCGCGACAGCAACATCATGCTATGGGGATTCTTGTTTGCACTGTAAAAGTAGAAAGCAAATGGGTGCAGTAAATTAAAGAGAAATCCTGGGGAAAAATATCTCCGCTGTCTGCAAGAGAGACCAAATACTTGGGAGAAAATTTATTTTGCAGCAGAATAATAACTCAAACCAAACTGCCAAGGCCACACTGAAATGTATTAAAAAACAAAAAGCAGTTTATGCCCTGGAGTGGATCAGTCAAAGCATTAACCTTATTTCCATTGAGAATATGTGGAAGAAGAAGAAACTGTTGTTCCCATTTAAAGTGAAGGAGCCGGAAGATTTTTGTAAATAGGAATAGGGAGTGTTATTGCACTGCCCATTTGTGAAAGCTAGTACAGATTTATCTTGGCTGCAATTTCTGATTCAGTAAGAAGGTTTTGAAGGCTTAGTGTATACAATCTTATAAAACCAAGATGTTGCTGGACTTCTTTTGTTTTGATATTTTAATAATTAGCTTAGAAAGATATTTTTTTTCATTTTTCTTGGCATTAAATTAGTTGTCAATTTTAAGGACAAAATCTCAATTACCAAACACTAAAGGTAACAAATATATTTTATTGCTAATGGTTAATAGTTGCAATAATAAAAAAGAAGGCTAATTGTGCCACAGCAAAGTCACACTGTGAAGCTATTTTTTAATCTAGAACTGACTCTTTTTCTGGCAAAGTGACGTCTAACTACTACAACTAATTATCTTCCCACTAGAAAATAGCAACAGCTGTTCTAATGATGTCAGTGCTGCCTTGGTGATCAGCACTTATTCCCTGGCAGAATCCTATGGTACGTCTTCTTGGTTGTTAAAATTAATTCTCGGGGTAAAAGATGTCAGTTCTTCATTCAAAAAGGTGGACTAGGGAGAGTGTTCAAGTTCAGATGGCGGTCATGCTGAGAATGTACTTGATTTACAAGCTACTACAATAAAACTATATTGTGTCCTTCTAATTATCTCTTCAAGGGTATAGAAACTTGCCTGTCACTCACAGGGGGTTTACTTGCACCTAGCTGCTATATAGAATCCAATGGAAAACTGTTACTGCTCATATGCTGTAACTGCTATTTATGTTTTCAGTCATCTCTCTAGTGTGCTAGAAACCTACATCAAATAAAACTTTGAGATTCAACTGTGCTTAGTGAAGCAGTTTTAAACACACAATGCAGACATAAAAAGTATACCACCTTATTTTCAGATTGAAAGAAAAGTGTAATGGATTGTAAAGTCTTGCTTGGCTGGCAAGTTGGTGCCCAAAGCAATAAGGACCCAGGAATGGCATAAAAATGAAGAAAGTATCAAAATTTACGGTCTCTTTTTTTGCAGACATATATATATATATATATATATATATATATATATATATATATATATATATAAAGAGAGGGAGAAAAAGAGACAGGAAAAACTCTCATTGTTAATTTGAAAGTTAATCAGGAACTGCCAGTGGATTTATTAGGACTGCCCCAGAATTCTTCTGGAGCAACACAGAAGACAAAAGAGAGAGAAAGGGGGGGCATGGAGGACTGCCAAAATATTCTAATGAAATGGCCAGGGTAACATGAAATCTCATTTTTGCCACTGGAGAAGCCTACCAATTGTTGTTGCTGAATGGGAACAGGCAGGAAAGAAAGTAAATAAATGATGAAAAGATGGACGAAACTAGAATCATGATACTTTAGAGGTGGAAACCAAAGGAACCAATAACTACCCAAAATATAAATGAAAATTGTTGTTGAGAAAGGAATGCCATGTTATTAATCTGTAAAAACACATAGCACCTTTGAACACTAGTAAGATTTTTTTTAGGAAGTTAATCTGTAATCTTAGATGCTGCATAACACTTGTAATATCACAAGAATTACTTCCATGGACTGTGACCCCTAACAACAGTCCATAATACAGTGGAACCTCAGTTCACGACCATAATTCGTTCCAAAACTCTGGTCGTAAATTGATTTGGTCGCGAAACGAAGCAATTTCCACCATAGGATTGTATATAAATACAATTAATCCGTTCCAGACCGTACAAACTGTATGTAAATATATATTTTTTTAGTTTTTAAGCACAAATATAGTTAATTATACCATAGAATGCACAGTGTAATAGTAAACTAAATATAAAAACATTGAATAACACTGGGAAAACCTTGAACAACAGAGAAAACTAACACTGCAATAGTTTGCGCTATAGTGCTAGGAACCGCTCGCTAAAAACACTTTTTTTTTTAATGAGTTTTAAGCACAGGGAAAAAAAATGAACATTTGAAAAATCCATAATTTAATAAACCACCAAGAAAAGTAACATTGCCACAATGCACGCTATGAATCAATCACAGTAAACAGAACTGAAAACAAAAACAAGCCTTTTCTACCTTATGTGTCCAGCCCTCCCTCTCTCGCTTGCTCGCTCACTCTCTCTTTCGTGAGCTTGGAGCGCCTGTGTGTGTCTCTTTCTAGCGCCCTCCTGTGTGTGTGTGTGCCTCTCTCTAGCACACGCCTGTGTGTGTGCCTCTCTCTCGCGCACGCCTGTGTGCGTGTGTGCCTCTCTCTCGCGCACGCCTGTGTGTGTGTGTGCCTCTCTTGCGCGCGCCTGTGTGTATGTGTGTGTCTCTTTCTCCAGTGCCTGTGTGTGTGTGTGTCTCTCTTTCCTGCACCTGTGTGTGTGTGTCTCTCTCTCTCGCACGCCTGTGTGTGTGTGTCTCTCTTTCCTGCACCTGTGTGTGTGTGTGTCTCTCTCTCGCACGCCTGTGTGTGTGTGTCTCTCTCTCTCGCGCGCCTATGTGTGTGTGTCACGCTCTCTCTCTCTTGCTTGCTCGCTCGCTGCACTGGAAATGCACAGGGAGAGACTGAACATGTACAAACCGGAAGGGAAACTGGCTTGTTCGTATACCGAGTGTGTGGTCGTGAATTGAGGCAAAAGTTTGGCGAACTTTTTGGTCGTAAACCGATTTGTACGTGTACCGAAACATTCGTAAACCGAGGTTCCACTGTATTGGCACAGAATGACAGAGCCTACCAAAAAAAAAACAAAATCACTGTGCACTAACACAACATAACATGAAATAATAATTAATTCTTCTTTCAGCAAAAATAGAACTGATTCCCTAATGTTCAGAATCACTAATGTGCCATAACTGTGGATCAGAAAAAAATTATTAAAACCAGAAAAAAATAATAAAGAATGCCACCTCATTAGGTCAATAACCAAAAAGGACAAGTAGCTGAAAGTTGCTGTGAGTAGCTGGCTCTTTAATTAATACAGAGCAGAGAGCTATACCTGTTTAAGTGTCATGATCCGATGGCTCTAAATTTTAAGAAAATGTTAATGGCCTTAGAAAGTGGAATAAAACAGAGTGTACTCAGTACCAAAGCCTATTTAAATCAGCTGGTGACAAGGCACACATCACACACATTTTAAGAACAAAGTCACATTTTCACTCATGATCCTTGCCAGACAAGCCTAACACTTATAATCAAACAACAAACACGCAGCCAGCACAGTCTCTCCTCCACCATGTTATCAGGTTCAATGTTGTTCATTGATGAACTTAGGAGATACAGTACTTGTTGAGAGTGAATGCTCAAAAAGCTGTGGGCACAGAATGAATCTGAGGCACACTTTCAGAGAATGTGGTGATCAGCTAGTACACATCTAATGCAAAATTTGCAAAATGTCTACAATTCAGATTAGTCCGTATTAGTTTTAAGACAACCACCTTTGTTGCAGTGGCAAAAAAAAATTATAGTCACATGCCTGAATGACTATTAGAGGGTAATATATAGTATTGTGAAATAAAAAGGTGATTATTGGCACATGTCAAGTTTAGAAAACATACAATGGATCCCCATCAGTTTGCCTTCTGTGCAAAATGATAGATGGAAGAGCTAGATTTCCACAACCTTTCACAAAGCACTAACCCACTTGTAGAAACAATTGCTTGTGGAGGAATGTTGTTTGACTTTAATGTTAAATACAGAAATCTTCCTGAAGGCAGTAAGGATGCTCAAAGGACAGAATTATCTTGTATAATTAGATCCAGGACTTCCTTACTGGTAGGCTTCAGACTGTCAAGCTTGCAGAGTACATATCTAACAAACTAACACCCAAGTACCTCAGGGCTGCAGGCTGACAAAAAATGTAGCAGGGTGATTACTTCTTGCTAAAAACATCAATGACAACTATTTATTTCACTACATCACCAAAACCAACAAACAAATAAATACTACTTGCAACATGCATGAGGCAGAACAAGTAATGATATAAGAACAACCAACGATACAAGCCCAATAGGAAATTCCTAAATCAATTCTTTTAAAAAATGGCATTTGAGGCAGTAGATGGATCAGTTATTAATGACTTTAATGTGTAGCTTTGCACCAGCAATTCATAAAATTTATAATTTCATGCAGTGTTTGCTCAGCTTGACAAACTGTTTTGTATGACAAATGCTAGAGAAAAGAACCAGTCATATACTGTATTAGACTCTTACAAAAAAGAAAGTTACAGTTAAAAATACATTTAAAGGCAGCTGCTGACAAGGTGCATCAATGGAATAGAAAGGAAATGTCCACTTTGAAACAGAATTAATCAGTAAAGGCTACTCCCTCTGCATTGTGCATTAGCAGAGAAGGAAAGGCTTTGCACACTTCCAAGAAACACCCAAAGGTGGACTGATCATGATAATGGTTAGGTTTATTATTTTTTTGTGATTTTCGTGAATGAATATTTAAAATGAGGTTCTATTTAAGCTTTTTGGAACCCAAGGATTCTGAATTTAACATTAGTTTTTGGCTTAGTGATAAACTGAAAAAATGTAATATTTTTAGCATTGGCCATCTTTGTTTTTCTATGGGCGCTGCCATTTCAAGGCAAATGCATTTGATATTTCCAAGGTGATCCTACTTAGAATTTCATAGACAGCATATGTAGTCTTAACACAAGAGGCATCAATTGATCTACTTATATTTTGTCGACTTTCAAGGATCATGGCAAACCTGACATGGTAATATTGACTGCAAATCACAAACCAACACTGAAAAGAAAACATGTCCAACATATTGGACACTTGCACCTGCTTATATCAGGGAATTAGACATGAAAATTAATCTAACATGGATATTCTGGAAAATCCACACAGTAAACGCAGGTCTCGAGAGCTGCCAGGCAACAGAGGTAGCCATATTATCAGACTAGTCATAGTAAATTTAAAATACTTGAATAGGATCTACTTATGTGATATTATAACAAACAAACTTGGGCAAATTCAAGAAAAGGATATGAGTATAATTTTAACTAGAATATTATTAGTAGTAGACATAGTATTGACATGTATACAAAGTACAGTAAAAGTCTGACTCCCATGCCCAACCATGCAACATGTTACCACTCCACAACACCAGGATAAAAAATGTAGAAAATGCATCATTTATTTTTATTTAATACTAAAATAATCTATACTGATAAAAGGCAAAGCCCTCACTGACTCACTCACTCACTGACTGACTGACTGACTCATCACTAATTCTCCAACTTCCCGTGTGGGTAGAAGGCTGAAATTTGGCAGGCTCATTCCTTACAGCTTACTTACAAAAGTTGGGCAGGTTTTATTTCGAAATTCTACGCATAATGGTCATAACTAGAAGCTATTTTTCTCCATTTACTGTAATGGAGTTGAGCTCGAGGGGCGGAGTTTCGTATGACATCATCACGCCTCTCAAGTAATCACGCATTACGTAGAAAGCCAGGAAGAGCTACAAAACGCGCTTTAGAAAACATGCATTATATAATTAAGAAGGCAGTGAAACAATTAGAAGCGAGCGAGTGACATATAAAACCATATTCAGCGGCTCACGTGAACTGACGCAGTACGCAGACAAAAAGCAACAGTTCCAAAGAGTGCTGAACAAAAACCGAATTACACTGCTACGCTCAAATAGATAAACCACACGCCGTGGCGCAATAGTAGAGCATTCGCCTGTAGCGCCCACGTCCGAGGTTCGATTCCCGAGAGGGGATGCACTAAGTATGTACGCGCGCTTCTCGATTTATTTTAACCTCGCATCCCCTTAGTTTGAGACGTATGAAAACGCATGCGGTTAACGCAGAAAGACAGATCACCTATTGAAGCTTCATGAATAATGGATACTTTATTCGCGATCAATGATTGTTTTGGTAAAGCCATACTCAGTGTATTCATTAGATGAACGGTAAAAAAGTAAGAGCGAGGGGACGGTAACTTACTGAAGTACACAAGCAAAACCACAATAGCACGCGGGCTATATGTACTGTGGTGCGCGTCAACTAGATCTGACTTGCGCGATCACATTCCAAAAAATATTTCTTTTCAAGTTCTATTTAGTCCATATGAGTCAAACTCAAGGCCCACGGGCCACATCTGGCCCGGCGTGTAATTATATCCGGCCCGTGAGATCATTTTATATACTGTATTATTGTTATTAATGGCCCGGGGATATGAAGCGCTGGTAACACAATAAACTACAGATCCCATAATCCAGCGCTTCAGCTGCCTTGCCGAACACTTACCACGTTAAACAAGTCTAGTTTATGATGCTACAAGTTATTGCCAAGCTAGCCCACACGATGCCAAAGAGAAAAGGTGATTCTGAACATAGAGCCTTTAAAAACCGATGGGAGGCTGAGTATATGTTTACTGACAATGCCGGTAAACCCGTGTGTCTCATTTGTGGAACGTGTGTACAAAAACTGGGGTCTCCTTCCCAGCAAAAGTCGAGCAGCCCGCGCGCGCGCATAGCTGTGCCGGGATTTGAGACGCTGACTGCGCTTCTGCCTTAAGTCAAAGTGAGCACTTTTAATTTTTTTCATCCTCCCCCTGAGCTATAGCCCAGACAAGTGTAAACACGGGACCCCTTTTCTACACCACGGCAAAATAATATTAAGGCGATTCACACTTTCTTTTGCACGTATACGATTATGAGGTCCTCAGCTCGGATTATGAAGACACGCACACGACTGAAGGACTGACAGTGCCATCACAGCCGATTAATGGCAGAGACGTCTCACCAGTCTACACAAGACCCACCGCGACTGTCCCCAAAAGGCGATGATCCATATACATTTTAGCTGCTGTTAGTACTACTTACCTGTTCTGTTATACCGTCTTTTAAAATGTAGTTTACCCGCAACCACACGAGTAGTGCTCAATGTACCTGTACTTCTTAAAACGTTAATGTTTTACTGTTTAATAACTAATAGACTATATTTTATTATTTTTCCCTTGCACTCAGTGACCAAAGCTATACACACACATATAGACACATACATATATATACACATATATATACCTGTGTGTATGTTTGTATGTATGCGTATATATATATATACTAGCAGAATACCCGCGCTTCGCAGCGGAGAAGTAGTGTGTTAAAGAAGTTATGAAAAAGAAAAGGAAATATTTTAAAAATAACGTAACATGATTGTTAATGTAATTGTTTTGTCATTGATATGAGTGTTGTTGTCATCTCTCTCTCTCTATCTATCTATATATCTATATATATATATATATATATATATCTATATATCTATATATATATATATATATATATATATATATACATAGCAAAATACCCGCGTTTGGCAGCAGAGAACTAAAAAGAAAAGGAACATTTTAATAATAACGTAACATGATTGACAATATAATTGTTTTGTCATTGTCATGAGTGTTGCTGGCATATATATATATACACTCACACACACACACACACATATATAAACATATATATACACATCATATATGTATATATATACATATAAATATATATACATATATACACATATATATATATATACACACACACACATATATACATATATACACATATACATATCTACATATATACTGTATATACACATATATATATATATATATACAAATCTACATATATATATTAGGG
>JANRMT010062833.1:15257983-15293839 GCA_026402145.1 Polypterus bichir lapradei
CATGCACAGTTGATCATCAAAATTCCATTGTGTGGCAATGTGAGTTTTAAATACAAGAAGCAGTCACAAAGTTCAAGTAGTCTGTAATTATTCATCCACCCAGATCCCACATCCTGCTCCCTAAATAGTGTATTTCTCTGAAGCTCTTAATTAATGTTTCCAATGGGAAAATGTTTGGGAAGAGTGAAGATGATGAAAACGACAAGATGAGACTACAAGTACAGGACTTAAACTGGCTCAAAGAGGGGAAATGCATGTGGTGGTGAAGGCTTTTGAAGTTGACAGAGATTAGGAAAATGCAGAATGTGGCAAAAGCATCTTGCTCTGTCCATCTCCCCTTTAGAAATGGTAGGTAGAATATGAAGAAGGTCACTTAGATGATATGACGATATATGATATGTATGTATGAGATGATCAAAATGATCAGTGACTCAAAGTGCCATCTTAGGACACCAAGGAGAGAAAGTAAATGAGAAAGTAACAGCTTGTCACATTGATGGCCACAATTATTAAAAAGTAAAATGAACAGCCTCGCCTGTTGTCCTAATGTGAACATTGGATATTAAAATAAAGAATCATCAGTCTTGATTTAAAAGCTTAGGCCAGTGAAGCTATTTGTATATTGGCAGGTAAATGATTACAGACTTTGGGGAAACTTAAAACTAAGGCTTTGTCATCAATAACAGGCTTGTTTACCATAGAATCTGTGAAAAATTCTGCCTGTGTGATCCTAGTATGCTCTTTAGTATAGAAATTAGTAACTACTGTAAGGGAAAGGGAGGCAAAGCCATTCATGACTTTGTAAATTTGAAAGAGGTGTTTTATTGCAGCACATGTAAAAAATACAAAAAAAAAGTGTTAAATGTTTTTTCTTGTAATACCCAGACTGTTACACAGTCAATCCAATTGTCTTAAAGTAATAAACTAACATTACTACTTAATAATTGACAGCAAAATGTTTTTTTTTTTTTTTTTGCAATATTGTGTACAATGGTTTCATACTTCAATGATATACTCAAAGGGTTTCTCTGAAAGAGGCTGTGCAAAACAGAGTATATTAAATTATTTAATGAGATAAAAAAGTGCTAGTCCACATATATTAGAAAGAATTTAGCCAAAAAAGATTAGAAAAAATATTTTCATTCTGTACATATAAAATAATTTATTTCTTTGCAATACATTAATTGTCAGGTTTGGAAAGTCATTTTAATTTTTTTTTTTGTTGTAGAAGAACTCTCCCAGTGATTCACCATTGTAGATGTTAATCAGATGCATAAGTACATTTGTAGAGACTGTGCTATCTATCTATCTATCTATCTATCTATCTATCTATCTATCTATCTATCTATTAAATTTATATATAGTGTATATATATATATATATATATATATATATATATATATATATATATAATAGAATTTCTGTCTGTCTGTCTTTGTTTCCTATACAGTCATTTGACAGATCTAAAGCAAATTTTGCATAGTTGCTCTCTAAAACCATACAGACAAGACGGAGTATTTTGGAACCCAACATTTTGACTCTGGGGGGAGGGGGGGGTCCCAGTGTGTGTGTGTGTGTTTTTTTCCCTAGTGTGATACAGCTTGCACACTAGTGCCAACAGCTGGCACAGAGCAAGTGAGCCTTCCAAACAGACTGAAGCCAGAATAGGAGACAAAATGACCAGAGCTTAAAATTACTTACCCGGGCAAAGCCCGATGCGCTGTTACTTTATACTTTAATATGAAGAATAATATAATGTGCTTTTGCAGAGGGGGGTTAGGCTTGATCGAGTGTGAAAGTTCATCACAACACACAGAAAAATCAAAAAGAAAATCAAAAGAAAAAATGGTTGTTTAATTCTTACTTTGTCTGCATTTCTTCATAAATTTAAGCACAATGAACTGTCCACCTTGAATTAAGAGGACGAGTCAGCCATGATAGTGGTCATGGTTATAAACTAAAGAGTTACCATAAGTCTGGAATCCAATCAGACCCAAAAATAAAAAATTCTCGACTCATGAGAGCAGTGAAATTGATAGAAAGACAGTGTGGATGACAGATGGGCCAGCTAACAATAACAACAGGGTCACAATTTAAAAAACACATAAACCTTTACTTTCTTTTCTTAAACTATTCTACAAATAGACCCAAGCAAGACCGGGTACTTCAAATATTTAGTTTGTATATAGCTCTGCCCCCTGCTCGCTTCGATTGCCATCCCCCAGGCGGTCGCTATGTGCTAGCCTATTCGCGGCTCTGCCACTCGCTTATGGGAAAACGGTTGTACAATTTAAACAGATTTTTATTTTCATGGGAATTGTTACATATGGATAATAGAACTATATTACATTACAGTGACTAATTAACCATAGTAAAAAATAGTAAAACATAATAAATTGAAAGAAAATTATGTTTCATGTTGCGTTTAGAGGCATTATACATTTTCATTCTGTTTAAGTTTAAAGAAACAAATGAGAGAAACAATTTAATTTACCTTTTTCCTTTTGTCATTTAAATTGTTTTTTTTTTGGTATTTTTACATAAAATTTTTAAACAGCATACTTTTAAGGTGGTTTTAGGGTGAGATATTTCTTGGTCATTGTTTTATGATTTTAATCAGTATATTAATTATATGCAATATCAGGTATACCAGCAAATATATCCTTAAGATGGTAACAGTCAAGTTAAATGTATGTATATAAATGTATATTTTCATTTTGAAATAAAAATGTATTGTTAAAGTTTTAAATATTAGAAATCTTCCAATTCCACATTCAAAGCTATTAAAACATATCAGTTGTCTATTGTATTAACTTTGTCACATATCATTTTTAATAGATCATGGAAATCAAGACATGCAATAAAATTAAAAGTCTTAGGAGGTTTTACAAAAGAAACCTTTTGCTCTTCATTAGAGCTATCTGCTACTCTGAAGTGATTTATCGAAATGTTTGTTTACAGCTAGAAAACATTTACATTCTGCACAGCCAGCTTTAAATAAAGCTCCAGCCACACATAAAAATGTGAAAAAAAACATTGTTTTTCTCAATCTACATAATGATCTGTCACTAAAAAAATTTAAGGAACAATTCGTCATCGTAATATTTTAAAGTCTTCTAAAAAAACCAATTCAGCAATGGGCACTTATCATGAAGTTAAAGTGTTTCCTTGTCTTTAAATGTAAAGTGTTTCTCACCAGGGAACATTTTAACACTGTGAATTTGAAAGATAAAAATCCCAACTGGCCTCTGTAGTTTTAATGAGACTTAACCCAGCTGTAGCTTGAATATATTTATAAAATACATTTTCATAAAGTTTAAAATGAACAAATCACAATTTCTACTAAGACGGCTGTGCATATTTTATTAGTTACCTGTTCATATAAATAACTAAAGTAAAATTAAAATATATATATATGTATATGTTTGATTTGCTGCTTGTTAATATTGGATACATAAAAATAGCTCTAATGATGATCTATTTAATCAAAAAATAACTGTCACCCCTGATTAAAGTAAAGGTGGTTTCATGGCACAGCAGGTAGCACCATGGCAAAGAAGTATCCAGTGTATGGAATTTGCACACTCTCTCTTCATTTTTTGTGGGTTTTCTCAAGGTGACTCCAATTTCATTCAATAGCCCAAAGACATGTCAGGCTGACAAGTGGTAACTTTGATGTAGCCCATCATGAGTGGGCAGTTTGCAACGAAGACAATGGGCATGATGATTCCTGACTTGAAAACATTACTAGGAAAATGCTGAGCGGGCATAAATAAGCAATGGCTAATATTTTACATGTGCTTTGACCATACCTTCCATTCATTTTATAAACCTGCCCATTCATCACAGAATGCAATTCTGCAAACAAAATCACACTCACTCTGGAAGGAGAAAATTTAAATATGCAGAGCAACTCGACAGTTGCTTTTCACAATGTGAAAGAAAATCCAAGATCATAGATGAAAATCAGTACACATAAACATCTGCACTACCACACGAGTCCAATACCATACTAATATTCTGTGGGTCATTTAGATTTAGTTTAAAGTATTTTGCTATACAGTGTTTTACTTGTGGAATGAGAAGATCTGTTAATGGAAGTTTTTTTTATTATTTTAATTTCAGCATAATACTACACTAAGTGTATATCTTCTTTCTGTTTTCAGATTGTCAAGGCATAACTGCCTTTTGTAGAGATGTCCAGCTTGGGAATTGAAAGGTGGAGATGTATATGTACTGGATTGATTTGTAGCTGAATGTCTTGTGGTCAGGATTTCAGTAAGATCCTACAAATCTGAGGTTTTTTTTTTTTCTGGAGGTAAATTGGGAACAAAGTACTCAGTGAAACTTTTGATTTGGAAATCCTGCTACATTCCCTTTCTCAACTATGGTCACTATCAATGAAATGTGAAAAGACAGGCAATAGGAGAGAGTTCTACACTAAAACTACAGCTTTTCCTGTTCAAAGTAAACCATTTAGTGTGGTTTTAACATGAAGTAAGGATTTCCTTTCGAAATCTGTAATGAGGGAGTACACAGGCAAGGCCCTTACCCACTGAATGGATTATACTTCTTTATTTGTCTGTAAGCATCTGGAAATTCCCCAGGTAGATTTAGGGATTCTAGCCAAGGTGGATATGGTGCCACACAGTGAAGCATATGGAAAATTAAGTTAAGTAATATCAACTTTTCTTTAGACTAGGGTTTCACCAAAACAACAGCATTTATTTATATAACACGTTTTCTTACAATGTAGCTAAAAGTGCTTTATAAGATATAAAACAGAAAGTTACAAGAAAAGAAACACAAAGATTAGGCAAGAATATTAATGAACAAGTAACAAAAAAAATATAACAAGTCTATACGATCTTACAGTATACAACAGATATTTAACTAGTAGAAGAGCAGAATCCTTTTATACAATATCATACTATTGTATATAGTCTTTATATATGATACACTATCGTGGCTGTTTGTTTGCCTGTCCAGGATTTTAAATCACCTGTAGCTCGCAAACCGTTTGACCTGTTGACCTGAAATTTGGTACGCATATACTATGTGACGTCTACTATCCGCTTTTCGTGGTGATGATTGACCTCCAAGGTTATTCCTATTTTTATTTTATTTTATTTTAGAATCAACTCTCAGCAGCGGCCAGCAGGGCGGGTGTGCGGCACATGTGTACGGGTGCCAGTCTCATCCCTACCACTTTTGCTGTCACATTCCCTGCCTCTTCATATTTTAAATCATTCTTGAGGAAGATTGAAGACTTAAGTGCCAGCTTAAGTGAAAAATTAAAGAAACCCCACTAAGTAATTGCAACACAAACAAAGAGTTAATCAGTTTTAATGCGAAAAGATGCCGACGAAAGAAGAGAAGAAGTGGTCCGCTAGGGTGGAGAAAAGAAAAGCTACTCAGGAAGCAGCAAGCACATCAACCTCTGAGCAAATGAATGCTAAACGTACAGAGAAAGAGTATGAAAACTAGGAATGCTCAAGTCAAATGTATTCACTGCACATTATCGTACAGTGCACCATTACTGGTCATATATATTTGGGATTCACAGTGGGAAAATAATGGAAAAAAATAATTAAATATTACTACTGTTACTTACTATTCTTCTGATTAATTATCACCTTAGAAGGTATCTTTATATATCTGTATTGCTCATTGGTGGCACTTCAGATTTTACAAATTTGAGTCTTGTGTGTTTATTCTCAAGAAGGTTATAGTATAAAGCTACCCAACATCCAGAACTGAATGCAGCATGCAACATGCATAGTAATAAACACACACCGGAAACTCAAATTTGGACAACCCACGTAAAGAATACAGGCTGATGCAGATCTGTGTATTTTTAATAATATTTTATCATTCATTTTCATACTGTATTTCACCATGCAAGCACGTGTACTATTTCCTCCAGCTCCATCACTAGGCGAAATTTTAATATTTTTGGGTAAATCATCACTAGTTTTACTAGGGTTGGGTTGCGGCACCCGAAGGTGATCCCCATATAATTGAAATAAATTGCAAAAAAGAAAACATGCAGTAAATGCGGGGATGTCTCCTTCTGACACCAGTCTGTCATCGACTGACTCCAACATGGTGGAGGAGCCGGTTTGCAGGTCCATAGGAATGAAGAAGCGGGTTCAGGAGGTCAGAAACCAGACGTGATGCCATCACTGTTAAGTCCATCAATCATCTGTTCTACAGAGGTAGGAAGAGACGAGACATTCAGTAACAGCACTAACCCATGGTTTGGAGTGGAATTACTAGCTGACACGACCTGAAGCTGTCTCCCAAGTGCACGTATGTGACACTATATATACAAAAAGCATTTTAGCTTGCAATTTACATGTACACATAGAAACTTGTAAGTGTAAACTTAACTTATTTATCCATTTTCTCATCCTTCTTGTGTATTTACAGCTGTAAGCATTGTGTTCTCATTCAATATTACAGCCTTTTTTCCACAGAGAGCAGGACTTGCTATTATCTCAAAACAAGCTCTAAATGTAGTGCAGAATATGTAATTATGATCACAGATCACAAATACATAGTAGAAAACCTCTTTGTTTTATATTCGGATCAAAACACAGCACGATGTGCAAAATGGTCATTGTTGGGATCACAATCACTTACTTGCATCAACTGATTAAAAACTTGAGACGCAACATGTCCAGGCAAAGTGAACAGTGTAGATCAGCATTTTACATTTTTCTTTGGAGTATCTCCTGGAATCCAAAGGAGCTTTCAGGCACTTATCATCTTGGAAAACAACTGACATAAATTCCCCTGCTTTGTTATGGCTTTCAAGCTTTTATTCTAAATTTAAATAGGCAGCTTTCTTCTTCCATGTCTTATAATTGCTTTCATAATACTAAGCTTGTATACTTTTTGCTCAAATTCCCCATACATCATATTATCCCAGCGTAATTTTCAAATGAAATATAGGGAAGACTTATGTACACACCTTTCCCATGTTAGTCTTCAAAATGTAACTCATGATTTAAATGGACAGGCAAAATGTGTCTTGTGCAATCATCTTCCCACAACATCCTTCCCTATGGTTTGTCAATCTAGATTTTGTGGTAGTGCAAAACAGAGAATGTGACATGTTTGATTGACTGACGAGTCACTGAGTGTTTTCTCTTACTACATGAAATACTCAGTTGTTTTAAACTTGTGCTATGAAAAAGATACATATTCTTTATTTTGAAAGTGTCCTTTGCTAAAATCAAATCTGCTTTAAGGCTGGTATTTTTCATGTGAAAATGCATACCGGAATAAGAACTTGTGCTTGCTTGGCAACACAGAACCTGCTGGTTTTATCGCATGTAAGCTAAAGACAATCCATAGGCCTCCTGCTACCTGGGGTGCTGTTCCTGCAAATGTAGAGTTGTAGTTGGCTTTGTACAGGTCAAGCATGAAAAGTGCTGGCTTATTCTTAATATTACCTTGGTCAGATACTGTGTACTGCCTCCAAAAGGTAAAGAGGAATTACTTTGAAAAAAGCATATGGCACATTTGCCCTCGCCAGACCCTTAGCAATCAAACATCCCTTACAAACTATGTTAGTTACTGGAAAATTCAGTGGTTTAATATTTATTACAAATCAATCAATCAATCGATCAAAATCTTTATTGTCATTGTAGCAATGAGACATTGTACAAAAAAATTTAGGTGCAATTTTCCAATGCAAAAAAAAAAACAAAAAAAAAAACACAATCACTCAAGTTAAAATTAAAATAAATAAATCTATAGAGAAAATAGTCCATAACAGCCGAACACCGTTTTCCATTCATACATACGTCATACTGCACTTGTCCCTTAGCCAATGTTGACTTACAGCTGTATTGTAAACATAAGAGTGTATTGTATTGTAAACATGAAGGTGCACTCGGTCAGACTGACCACTTAGCACTATTCAGCATGGTGATGGCTGAAGGATAGAAACTGTTTCTCAGTCTATTTGTCTCAGTCTTTATGGATCTGAAACATCTGCCTGAAGGCAGGCATTCAAACAATGCATGTCCTGGGTGTGATGAGTCCTGAAAAATTTTCTTGATGTTCCTGAGACAACAGGAACTATGTAGCTCTTCTACTGAGGGGAGAGGACAGCCGACTATCCACTGGGCGACCTTTATGACCCTGTGGAGCTCTTTCCTCTGTTCTACTGTGCAGCTGGAGAACCACTCACACAGACAGTAGGCCAGGATACTTTCTACTGTGCAGCGGAAAAAGGACACCAGCAGTTTCTCAGAGATTTTGTTCTTCCTGAGAACCCTCAGGAAGTAGAGTCTCTTTTGGGCCTTCTTCACTACCTCAGCAGTGTGTGTTCCCCAGGTCAAGTCCTCCCTAATGGTGACTCCCAAGAAGCGGAAGTCTGAGACCCTCTCCACACAGTCCCCACTGATGATGAGTGGCTGGATGTTGTTTGCCTTCTTCCTGAAGTCCACGATGAGCTCCTTGGTCTTGGCTGTATTTAGGAGCAAGTAATTATTCCTACACCACGTTGTCAGCCGCTCCATCTCCTCCCTGTAGGCGGACTCATCCACCCCAGAGACGAGCCCTACTACTGTTACTGTGGTGGGCAGAAATGCAATCGTGGGTGTAGAGGGTATAGAGCAGGGAGCTCAGCACACAGCCCTGTGGGGAGCCAGTGCTGAGGCTGATGGGTGTGGAGAAGTAGGGGCCCACTCTAACCCTCTGAGTGCGACCACTCAGAAAGTCCTTTATCCAAAGTCAGGTGGAGTATGGAGGTCCTATGTCTGACAGTTTGGTCACCAGTCTGTGGGGTAAGATGGTATTAAAGTCAGAGCTGAAGTCTATGAATAGCAGCCGTGCGTAGCTCCCCTGCTGCTCCAGATGGGACAGAACAGCATAGAGAACAGTGGCCACAGCTTCCTCCGTAGACCTGTTTGCTCTGTAGGCAAACTGGTGCAGATCAAGACTGGGAGGAATGAATGACATGATGTGGTTTCTGATGAGCTTCTCAAAGCACTTCATAACCACAGGGGTCAGTGCAATTGGCCTGTAGTCATTAAGACTGGTGATGGTCTGTTTCTTGGCCAGAGGCATTGTGACAGAAGATTTCAGGCAGGATGGCAAAGTGGACTGAGACAGAGACTGGTTGAATATCCTGGTGAAGACCCCAGCCAGTTGGTCTGCACAGTCTTTTTTAGCTCGCGTCCTGAGATGCCATCAGGTCCAGCTGCCTTCTGTAGGTTGATAGCCTGCAGAGTGCGTCTCACCTAGTGCTCCCTCACTGTGAAGATGGGGCTGTTGTTGGCTTGCTGTTTGAAAGAAACCAAATGATGATGAGCGAAACTAAGTGATGAGGAGAGTTGATTTTAAAGAAAACCTCCTCATGTGTTTTATGAAGTTGTGGTTTAAGCTTCATATTCCTGATTAAGGGCTTCTAGTTTTGTCATTTGGATGTAGACATAAATGTTAATTGTAAAAGGAAAGGAGCGGAGCTTAGTTTATTTTTTTTACTGATTGTAAAATCTTGGAATCATTCTGAGGCCTAGATGCTGAACTAACTGTTGTGAGTTTACATCCACATGTCCTATTACGAATATGGGATTATGAAACAGTCATGTCTCAACTTACAATCGACCAACATAAGGTCATTTGTACTTATGGCTGAAGACCCTAGGAAAACAATAAGGTAATAATGTTGTAGATATTGCCAGAGCCAGCTGTTACAGACTGCAAAGGCCATACAACATTTCCTTATCATGTAATTGCGGCAGCGCTGTCACAGAATGATAGTCTACATAGAAGCAGTGAGAGAAACAGTTGTGGAGCTGCAGAGCTAGCAGCCTCTTGGGTGTCTTCTATTCTGCACTGATTCTGTAACCAAGAAATGTCCACAAACTAGTAATAAGTAAAAAATATATATCATTGTGCTCATGGGGTTTCAGTCTTTGGGGCACTTGGACACGCCATGCAGCATTTTTTTAAAGTCTCGCTTCACGCAGCTGGAAGTCACACTTTTTTCTTCCATCAAGAAGTAGAAGTGCCTTGTAAATAGTAATAATTATTTTGTTATTATTGTTATTATTGCATGTATGTTTTCTTACTCTTGGAGGCCCTTTAAGGTTTGCTCTGATCTGCACTGCACCAGATGGCTAATTCTTATACATTTGGCCAACATCGCTTTCCCTTAAATGGACCCAGTGTGCGGCTGCTGAGACTCAAATATTGGTTGGTGCTCTTCTGTACTAGCAGTTAATGTATGCACACCAGTGATCCTCACCGGACACAAATAGCCTCAATTGCAATGACATGTACACTTTGTGACCGACATACTGCTAATTTGATATACAGCTAAATGGCCGGTCCCAAATAGAGCCATAAATTGATGCATAACAATATATCGGTGTCTTGTTCAATTAATTGACCATATTGACTTACCACAGGTATATTATGGAGTAATTGTTTTTTTGCATGATTATTTCTCATCTTTTTTTTGCTCACTTACTTTTTGCTTGTCACTTTCTCTTGTGATTTACGCATGGTCCATGCCAAACCATGTCATACCTGATGGTAAATTGCACATACAGCTGCTTCCTCTGCTTTTTGCTTGAGGAGTCTATTCTTAGTTTACAGGTGTATTGTGTTTTTTTCTCTTTTAGTGGGGTGTTTTCCTAAGTTAAAAGGTTGTTAAAATGTACTTTTCAGAAAATGTTCAGTTTTATAGTGCTCAAATTGTGCTGTATTAACAATAAATTAAATCCACTAAAAGAAATCTTGTCCTTCTGTCTCTATATTTAATCCCTTTATCTTAAACATTTACTCAGGTAGTTTTCCATCTACTATGTTGGAGTGTTTAGAAGAATTTGGAAAGTCCTTGGGTTTGTCATCATGGAAAAAGTTCAGAATGCACTGATTTAGGCTACAATAATGTTTTCAGAATTTATCCTGCTTTACTTGTACTACTTGCATTTACTGATTTGTGAATGCATGACATTGAAATGTCAAAAGGTTTTGAATACAGTCATGTGAAAAGTAAGTACACCCCATGGACACTGTTGACTACTTCAAAATGTTTCTTGAAATATATCTGTTTTGTTAAAACATATCTGTAGGCACTCTAATGTTTGCCTGTTCAAATATATTTAAAAAAATCAAAAAAAGGGATGTATTTACTTTTTCACATGACCATAGGCACATAATTTCAAAGATAATCTAGTTATTTTTATTATCTATTTAAAAAAATAATAATCTTCAATTTTTGGCGATTCTAAATTGGCCCTAGTGTGGGCTTGGTGTGTGGATGTGTTTGTGTATGTCCTGCGGTGGGTTGGCATCCTGCCCGGGATTGGTTCCTGCCTTGTGTCCTGTGTTGGCTGGGATTGGCTCCAGCAGACCCCCGTGACCCTGTGTTCGGATTCAGCGGGTTGGATAATGGATGGATGGATAATCTTCAATTTTGTGTATATCCCTTCACCTGAAAATTGGTATCAATAATGGTATTAAGTATCAATATTTTTCAAAGTACAGTGGAACTTCAGTTCACGACCATAATTCGTTCCAAAACTCTGGTCGTAAACCGATTTGGTCGTGAACCGAAGTAATTTCCCCGATAGGATTGTATGTAAATACAATTAAGCGGTTCCAGACCGTACGAACTGTATGTAAATATATTTTTTTAAAGATTTTTATGCACAAATATAGTTAATTATACCATTGAATGCACAGCGTAATAGTAAACTAAATGTAAAAACATTGAATAACACTGAGAAAACCTTGAACAACATAGAAAACTAACACTGCAAGAGTTCGCGCTATAGCGCTACGAACCACTCGCTAAAAACACTTTTTTTAATGAGTTTTAAGCACAGGGAAAAAAACGAACATTTGAAAAATCTGTAATTTAATAAACCACCAAGAAAAGTAACATTGCCACAATGCACGCTACGAACAGATCGCTGTAAACAGAAGTGAAGTGGAGGTTAAAATCCAATAGAAAAAAGTCTTCATTAAATACGAGGTTAAAACAATGCTCGGATCTGCCTCATTTAAAAACAAGCCCGGGGCATTCTTTAACTGCCTTCTCGGCCTTATGCATCCAGCCGTCTCTCTCTCGCTCAGGCGTGTGTGTGTGTCTCTCTCTCGCTTGCGTGCATGTGTGTGTGTGTCTCTCTCTCTCACTTGCGCGCACTTGTGTGTGTCTCTCTCGCTCCGTCTGTGTGTGTGTGTCTCTCTCTCTCTTGTGCGCGTCTGTGTGTGTGTCTCTCTCACGCGCGTCTGTCTGTGTGTGTGTGTCTCTCTCCCGCATGTCTGTGTGTGTGTGTCTTTCTCGCATGCATCTGTGTGTGTGTGTGTGTGTGTGTGTCAGTCTCACTCACTCACTCACTCACTTACTCACTCTCTCTCTCTGCACAAGGAGAGACTGAACAGAGTGCACAAACCGACAGGGAAACTGGCATGTTTGTATACCAAGTGTGTGGTTGTGAACAGATGCAAAAGTTTGGCGAACTTTATGGTCGTAAACCAATTTGTACGTGCTCCGAGATGTTCATGAACCGAGGTTCCACTGTATTGAATTTGGGAATTTCAACATAATGATAACCCTATCCTCTAGTGACTTTAATCATTTACCCAGTAAACAATCCACCCAAAAGAAACAGACATTAGACCTGTTTTGTGCTAATTTTATTTATGTATACTGTATATTTCCACCATGCTCTCAAGACTGCTAGCTCCCCAATATTTATACCCAATTTCAGAAATGCGGATATTCCCATTTCTTTGTCACAGACTATCTGTTACAGCTGGCTAGATTGAGACTACACATTGACAAGGATGCAGGAACTTATTGGTATTATCCCTTATCATACATTATTTTTAGTTTAAGTCTTCAGCACATGTTCAGCCTGAGTCAGGATACAAAGGGCCTCACTGCTATAGAGGATATCCAATGTTCTTTCAGTGCTAAATGGTTTCTATAGAGCAACTAACAGTGTTAATAACCCATGTCATGAAAACTCTGGAAATGTTTGTCAGAAAACACATAAATCCCTATTGAAAAAAGAACTGGTTCACCGGCAGTGGGGGACATGTGACATAATTATCTCTCTGCAACACAGAGTCTACTCCCATCTGGATAAGACAGCTACATGAGGTTTGTGTTTTTGACTCAATGCCTTTGACATCATACAACCTGCACTGCTAGGAAAAAAAGCTAATGGCAGATGGAGTTGTATACCCACTTTGTGTTTGGCATAACATATTGCTTGGCAGGTAGATCATAGTTTGTAAGCCACAGAGTGGTAAGTCAGAATGGGTGTTCATTAACACTAGAATTACCAAAGCCTACGAAAAAACTCATAGTCCCAACCCACCTTAAATCCCTTCGTACTTCTCCACCAGCAAGTTTTGTCTTGCAAATGTGTTGATCAGCACAAGCATCAAGCAGCTTGCTATCCCATCCCCCCACAAGCGCCAAAAGGGCAGAAAGTTCTCTCAGCTCAAGTCTGTTTACCTGCGTGTGAGTTGCTTTAAGTTGTATAGGGTAAATAATATATCGTTATTTGGAATACATGCATTTCATGTGTGTTCTATGTCTACAACAACCTATGTAAACACATCATTAAAACAGAAACGTTCTTCATGTTTTAGTAATAATTGAGAAAATGTAGATATGAAGTGTATAATGTGTGAAGCCTGAAGTCCAAATATCAAATAAACACTTTCACAAAAGGTACAAGTATAACAAAACAAGTGCGATTTTATTCAAGAATATAACTGCAGAAAAAGAGCCCGCGTTAGGATGTGATATTGACACACCCTTAATAGGACCGCTTTGGTGGCTCAGTAGTAAGAAATGCTCACTGCTTGTGCTCATCGACACATTTACAACACAAAAGACACTGGCAGAGAGGTGCGAAGGGATTTAAGGTGGGCTGGGATTACAAGTTTTTTCGTAGGCTTTGGTAATTCTACTGTTAACACGTGTCCTTGTGTTGACCAATTTATTTCTGTTGACCCAGTATACTTTTCAGATTGGCTTAGATTCTGTATCAACAGTAATTACTACAGTATGGATTATTTACTGTACTTTAATTGGTTGTTACTGCTTGGGCAGCAAGTCTCACTGTCTTGCGATATAAGCAATATGCTAATTTGCACTCCTTTTATTGTTGCCAAGTAATATAATATTTTAATTAATTATCAATATAAAAAGAGACCATGATGGTATATTATTTAATTATCCTATTTTAGACTTCCAGAAATAAGAGTTCAGTTATATTAACAGTCACTGTGTTAAGTCAGGAAATGGTTTTCTGTGTGTAATAGTGTGCCCCACTGCCCCTCACCTCAACCACTACCAGCCAACATTAAAAAGAAGGGCGATCTATGCAGATTACTGGCTGTAAACCTTCATGGTATGGCTATATGCATGAGTGTGCCCGGAGATGAACGCATTTCTTATTCACAGTTCAGTGCCTTTCCACGTGATGTAACATCAATGCATTACCATAGTTTAAATAAAGATTTTTATTTGCTGCTAGTTTGAAAATGACGAATTTTCATTTAACTCATACATCTTGTCTCAATTGTGTTTATGACTAGTATATTTGCTTCACTTGTACAGGTAGTTGGGTTAGGAGCCATTTATCTGTTAATGTAAACAACAGAGTATTTTAATAGGCTGTAGGATGCTGGGATAGGCACCCGCTTCCCTATGACTCTGTTCAAGGTAAACCACATTTACAAAATGGCTGGATGAATTATCATGTCACTGTGATTTATGCTTTAATGCAGGATACAGCCATATATTGGTCAATTGCTCTAAAATGAAAGTAGCGTACTAACAAGTGTTGACTCTTGGTTAGTTATGCATCTTTAGAGTATAGTAGTATGGAACATTAAATGCCCAATGCCAAGAATGCTCCTGCTGAATTTAGTCTTCAGCATGTTTTTCCCCCAAGTTATTTCCAAAGTTTAATTTCAAAGTCTGTTTGAAATTAAACTGATTTAAAAATAACAATATGTTTTCTTGCTTTCCTAGAGAATCTCATTAACCAAAGAAAATAAAAGCTGCAACAATTCAGTAGTTATTGACAACCTTCATTCAGTATATGTGAGTGTAAAGGCAGTTGTTAAGTTAAAATATAATAATAATCTGTCGTAACAATTAGGCACAAAACTGTGTGGATTCTCTCACTTTGATGCAAAGTCCCCTCAAGTTCATTCTAATTAGTACAACAATACCAAACCTTTGACTTACTGTAGCACAAGTTCAGCTGAGCTCAGAGCTGGAGATGATCACCAGAAAATATTGCAGTATTACCCCGCAGCTGCAAATTACTGTAACTTGAAAAGTGAGTTGCAAATTCATTTGTGATTTACTTTTCTTTATTAACTTTTTCACACATATATTTAGAATGTTTTTATCCATGTAGATTCAAGTGTTAGCCAATGCTATGCTATATCAGCTGCAGAACAAGATTTTTTAAAAAAGTAAACATCCAGAAAGAATCTAGAAAACAAGATTACAGCTGGAGGCCAGGCATATGATCTTTTATATAGATAATTATAGGCTGGGATGTGGTTACATAAGGAAAAGGAATGAGAAGAAGGGGAGTACACGGAATAGTATTGTTTACAGGGTGATATTGTAAAAGATATTTGAATAATATTATAAAAAGGCAGACAGCTACAACACCCTGATGCAGCTGTCTATCTTCACATTTTCATAACTGAGTGCTGTTTCTTTAGTAGAATTTACCAAGCATCTCAGAATTACCTCTTGGTATTACATTAAAAGTCTGACAGGGTAAGAATTTGTCCTGCCCCAGAATAGGACATCAGAAGTAGTCATGAAGCATCCCACACCTACTCCCAGTAAGACGTAGGAAGTCATGTTTGTGATTGAGTGACAACATGATTTTACAGCCCCTGCTCCTAGCCACAGAATGACACTCATGAAGTGCCCTTGGAAATCATGACGATGCTTTCTAGTTTTCTGAAACTAACATTTAGGCTTCACCACAAATTTAATAACAATAATATTCAAAGGGACATGATTATCTTAAAAGGATTATTCCACTGGAATGAAGTACTCTAGAGTCATGTGTTGAACTGGACTATTTCACAACAATATCCAGAACAATACTGCAACAGGTACTGAGATGGAAAGACCAATGTACACATGGAATGAGTGTGAAGCCCAATAACAGGTGTATTTATTTAACAATAAATGATTACAGACGTATCTCTAGAAAAATCACCTTCCCGCTACTACAGCACCAGGAAATACCTCATAAAGAAACAGTTATTAAATCTAGCCACAGCTATTCTTGTACTGTTTCTGAAGTTGCTTTCACTCTTCCAGTGTTCCCAATTGTCTTCCAGAGTAACATGCTGTCTCTCTATCTCTCTCCATTCCCCCCTTATCATCCGCAAGACTCTATTTATCCAATGCCCTGGGAGTCATCTACCTAATTAAACTTCCAGGGCTTGTAAAGTCCAATGCAAATATTCCAGGGATTTGTGGAACCCTTGGACGAGTCCAACCAGCAACAGCAAGCACATAACACCCATCCTGCTTTGCCTCCACTTGCTCTCTGTGTTTTACAGAATTGAATATTTAATTCTATTACTAACCTACAAAGCTTTAAATGGCCTTGCACTGGACTATATCAGTGACCTTCTCCATCACTATGCTCCTGTTCGCCCAATAAGGTCCTCTGATTCTGGCAATCTTGTTGTGCCCCTCACTAACTTGCACTCTGTAGTTGACAGGGCCTTCAGCTGTATAATGCTGCACAGACTTTGGAATGACATCCCTAAATGAATTAGATCAGCTGACTTCATTCATTCTTTTAAGAAACAACTGAAAATTCATCTTTTCAGGAAGGCTTTTAACTTACCCTGACATTCTGCCTCCTCTTTCAGTCCTCCTGTCTGACCAGATGCTCAGTATAAGTCATGTATGTGTGTTTTATATCACAAATGTAGTTATTTGCTAGAATTTCTTTTAGTATTGAATGTACAATTTTACTCTAGTTTATTGCCTTTTATTCTGTTTAATGCCTTTGCATATCCTGTATCTATCTGTTTATAAAGTTCTATTTAGGAAACATTCGTTTCCAATGTTACATATACCTGTTGTTTCTTTATGAGACTCTGTGAAGCACCTTGAGAACTGGAAAGGTGCTATATAAATAAAACGTATTATTATTAGTATTATTATTAATAATAATGCAAAGCTCAGCATACATGTGTGACATTACACAGTGAGACCAGTAGGGGGCCCTGCAGCCTCCCAAACCTCAGACGCAATAAAGCCCAAACACACTTTATGCTGAAAATAAGGGCTTTTATTGAGCCCCAACACCTTCTCCACAAGAATAGCCAACAAAAAACATACTAATCACAATTCTCTTTCCTCCCACAAAAAAAAAAACACTGCGTCATTTGGATTGTCAGAGTCGGGTGGTAGTGGGCTCTTTTTTTTTAAAGTTAACCCGGGAACTGTTTCCATTCTCCTCTCCAAGTCGTTCTCAGCAGTGTGAAAACCAGGGCAGTTCCCCCCGGCAGTGCCCTCTGGCAGTCCCCAAAGACCCCAACAGGGTTGAATTTCTGGACTCCATTTCCTGTGATTTATGGTGGAATGACCTGCTTCCAGTGATCCCGTTCACTTGGTTGTTCCATTATGGCCTCCTGGCCCAGTATGAAATCTTCCATTATCCTGGCCAGTATTCATGTGCTTGCTTCTGGTCAACCACAGCTGTCATTTCCCCTTCATGTTCCAATTTGTGACAGCCCAGGCTGGCTCCACGTCCTTTTGTCAGCTTGAACACACAGCCATCATAGTCATAACTAAGCATAAACCAGGCAAATGAGGACACTCACAGTCAAGAGGTAGGTTTAAAGTACAGTGCTTTTAATTTCCACGCAGTGTTCAAACAGTGCAGTGCCCACTCAATAAATAAATAATCCATAAAACAGGTGAATTAGTGGGTTAAAAAGTTAACATAAATCCACAAATAATTTCTTATAAAAACATGAACCCCTGTGCTTCTTTCTAAAATCTGGCACCTGTAAGAGGGTATCTCCTCTTGCTGCAAGCCCATCAAGGAGGTGCAGTCAGTCATCAGTCCTGGCATGGGTTCCCGTCACTAGTCATTCTGTATCCATGGGGTGCCACATTAAACTATACTTGTGTGTCCCTCCGCTAGTCCTTCACCGTCTGTGTGAGACATTGCATAACGGGCCACACCTACTCCCGAGCGCCTCTCAATATGAGCACCCCTTTCAGCTCTGTCGAGAACTGGCCACACACTCCCCACTCTGGGGCTCAGTCCAGACCATCTGCCTCCATTCCTCACAGCACATGCTCTCTCTTCTGCCTGTCTTGCTCTCATCAATCTCAAGAACAACTCCTGGAAAACCAGTGATTTGCATGAATGCAGCTTGCATTAAAATTACCTCAGAGGAGTGATGGGTAAATGTATAAATCTGTGTATTACTTCATGCATTGTAGGGGAGTTCAAAGTTTGGTGCAAGTTCGAGAAATTGCTGGTTGTGACTTACCCAAATCCTTGCTTTGCAAAGCTACATTTTCACTGTGGCCAAAAAAATGTCATACCAATACTTTCATTTCAGCTGACAGCCTATGGTTTTGAATAGATGAAGCAAAGATTTGTTTAATCTTGGATTTGATTAATCCACCTCTGACAAACTGATTTATTTTTACAAATTCATTGTTACCTGATAGTTCCTAAACATTGCACCTTCCCTTTTTCTTCTGGCAGCTCCTAGCAAGTTAGGGCACCTCACAAGCTGGTTTCCTAAATTAGAAAAACTGATAAAATGCTATTACTTTTACTCCTAAAAGTAGGATCAAGTTTTTGTACCTCTGTGAATTTTGAGCCAGTTAAAACCGTTTTCCTGCTCTGAGACACTTTATAATTATGGGCACTGTCCTCCAAAACAAACCCCTTGTGCACAACTGGAGAAACAAAAGTTAAACCTTAGACATGAAGCTTGCCCTTGTTCCTGTTCTACCACAGTCTCTTGTCATGATGTTGAGGTAGTACCTTCACATATGTTTGTTTCAAGAATTTATTTCAGCAATAAAAGTCTCAATAAGAGCTATTTTTCTGTAATGTTTAAGTGTTTCGTCTTCCATTATCTGTTTGAGTTGTGTTTTAGGGCATGTAAAAAGGCCCACTTTACAGTAATCACATGCTCCCCCTGTAAAATACACAGAGAGTTAGACTGCAGAGGTGCACTAAGACCTTTCTGGTAACTTCCTTGGTTATCTACAGCATATACTGTAAACAAAATGTTTGAAGGTCTGTTTGTCTGCCTGTTTATTTGCCATGACTGAAGCAATTTTCATGAAATTCTGTATGTGCATTGACATTGGTCTAACTTAAAATATAGGCTGTGCTGTATTGGAAAGAAGGATTATAATGAGAGGGGAGCAACCAAAAAACAGCTGCCAAATAGGTACTAAAATTCTTATCACACAGCAGGGTAGCACTGATGGGAGGATGTCTTCAGCATGCAAAAAATTTTGTACCAGTCAAAGTGAAATCTCATGAAAGACAAGTATGTGAAGTATTTTCTTCTCAACTAATTTGGATAACACTTCTATTGCCTCATTTGATTACAGCTTTGTCTAGTAGTATGTCTTTTTGTAGTATGTTTTTTGGGGGTGTTTAGCCATGTTGAATTTCTAAAAGTCAGTTTTTTCCAGTTTAATTTTATTCCTAATGTATTTAGCTTGATGACAGTTTTCTTTCTTGGTCAGAATAACATTGAAAAAGCATTCACTTAAATGGGTTATTCCAATTCACCCACTGAATATGCTCATCTCCTTTACATATTCTTTTGGCCTCCTTACATGTAATTTTTGTTGTCTTTTCCATAACATCACAGTAACTAAAGAAGTTATTTTTTTTCACAGTTCACAAGGGTGTATCCATTTATCAAAAGTAAACTGAAAATTGTTACATAACTGTGTTTTTTTTACATTTTACATTAACGTATGCACTGTAGTGAGTATCATGTTTTCCACAGTCATCAATTGTTATGGATAAATGATCACAATACAAGCATACAAGTTAACAAGAATCTATTTTTAGAAACTTTTTGTAATGGGCTGAATCCAATAGTCATTCAGATATGTCTCCAATGGGAGCACAGGTTGACTACATGGCTTCTAATCAATTATGAGGACAATACAACTCCATATCCACTTGGCCAAAGTGTCTCTTAATTGTGTTATTTTTAAATATTGAACTATTAAATGATTGTTTCCATGCTTTCGTGTTACTCTTACTAAGGAAATAATTCCAATATTTATAATGTATACCATTGTTTACTAAAACAATGAAAGCCCATTTGCTATTGACAATTACTGTAGTTTTAGTTATTCCAGTTCTATTGAAAAGAATTAAGTGCATTGTTTACCAACAACTCTCTTTTGTTTTCTCAGATAACAACCTGTAAAACTCTCTGGTTTTCGCAAAGGCTATTTAATGGAGACAAGTCTACTTTCAATCACAAATACTAAATGATTTGCCAAAGCCATTTCTCTCTACAATTTTATTATCCTTCTTGAGCTTCCATTACCTTTCCATATGATATAATCTTGTCATTTCATAAAGGGGGAATCACAGGTTCTGTGTTGGATTGAATTGATTCCTTTATTTGTGACAATGCTTTCGTGCATCACTGTATTTTTTTTTTTTGGGATCGAATTTTTATTGATAAAATGAAAAGAGAATACAGTAAAAGAAAACCAACAATAATAACTGATTTTTGGGCTATGCAAGTACAAAAAAAAAACACAAACCGGCAGCCATGCACTTTAAACTGCCCGGGCCCATCTAACATGGTTAACTAAAGAGAAACACAATAAGAAAAAAAAGTCAATGAGTACACTGGCACACACACACACCAAACAGGAGTGTACAGCAAAGTAAGGAAAAAAAAAAACAGAATGAGGAAAGGTGGACAGGAGAAACTTCCTGATGGAGCACTCCTACCAGTTCATTAATAACTGAACAACACAAAGCCAGTTCTGGATAGTAGACCTGGAAAAGTTGTTGATCTGAGATGTGGAAAGATCAAGAGGAGTAAGATTGTAAAGTAAAGACTTCCTGATTGCAGGAGAGACAAGGGCAGGAGATTTCCAGAGGGAAGCTAAAAGCAACTTAGCTGCTATGGTTGCAGTCATTAAAACCCTCTACTGGGAGAAAGAAAAAGTAGGAAAGGAAACAGAAGAAAGGTTTAGGAGGAGAAGAATTTGAGGGGATAAACGAGTGGGGGACAGAGAGAATCATGGAGAAAGATTCAGCTGCATAAGAACAGAGAGCTGAAGCCAGAGGACATTACCAGAACATTTGAAGGAAGGTGACTTGGACTTTAAGAGGTCAAATATGACATAGGGTAGTTTTAGGCCAAGACGATGTCTCTGGAAGATATAAGGTACAGTCTATGTTTAGAAAATGGTTTACAAGCACAACACAAATAATGGGGAAACGTCTATTAGCCAATTAGGCATGACTGGGAGAGTTTTGAGGGAAACTTTATGGAGGAGAGAGTACGGATTAGATTCGAGTTTGGATTTTTAAGAAATGGTTGAAGTAAATGAGTACAGGGGATAAACTGGAAGAGAGGGGAGATCCACATGTCATGAGCACAGATCTCAACTGCAAATATAAAAAGCAGGAAGTGGATAGGACAGAATGCCTAGATCAAAGAGAAAGGAATATTTCCAGCCCAACTTCCCTGAGTAAATATATCTCGTGGAACACATTTACCAGACTCACATCAAGGGGAAGAGGGACTTGGGTGGTTTCTGATATTTATGGCAGAATTGTAGAAAAAGGAGTGTGGAGGTGACACATTGTCTCCATGTCTGAAGGTCATAAGCTAGAAAGGGGCCAAAAGTAAGAGAAAAGGATTTTATCTTATTACAAAGAAACAGAAATGCAGTTGTGCAATGGGGGAAAGAAAATGTTTTGTTTCTATGGGAAACCGGGAAGGAGGAAGCTGGGGAGGGTAGACCTTGCTGCAGACTGACCTTAAAGTAAACAAAAAGAAACAAAATCTGGGATGTATCATGGATGCGCCAGATTCTATCCCCTGGTGTACCTCAGGAATCAGTGCAGGGAAATCTTGTATATCTCTCTGCCTCTTTCTCCACTTATTCCTTAGGCATTGTTATTTCTCATGATTTGACGGTTTCTCCTACCACCTCCCTCTGTGATGATGGTGATGATGATGATACATAAATCTTTCATTTCTCTTTCAACATGTTGGTTTGTGCCCACATTTCCAGCTAGACTGATATCTTCTCATGAATAAACATTTCAAATTTAACCTTTCTAAGTCTGTTATCTTGTGGCTGCCTACTGCTTCTCCATTTAAATATTTTTCTGTATTATTCAAGATGTTGGCACACTCTCACTGATATATTATCAGGACTGTAGATGAATCCCTCTTTGAATTAATGCATTTCCTCAATAACCCAGTCCTGTCATTCATGTGATTTATGATTTGTTTATGACCTATGCCAGTCATCTAAATTTTTCAGGACCTTGTTCTTTCTCTTGGCTGAATCACTGTGGCTTTCTCTCCTGGTAGGGCTCCTAGTAACTGTTATCAGACCTCTTTAGCTGCTTCACAGTGCTGATGCTGAATTAGTGTTTCTGTCCCTTACTTCACCCACACTACTCCTGTTCTATTTCACTCCACTTCCAACATCTTGCCTTGCCTTACAGATTCCTGCTTAGTTCTGCTACTTACGACATCCATTATCTGGTATCTCCATACATTTCTACAAGATATTTCCTTTCTGTTTAAGTCTGTCTGCTTGTTATCCCTACTCCTGACAGACAGTGCCAATACTAGAATGGTTGTGGAATGGCCTTCCAATGATAATCTGAGTCTCTTTCATACACCTTCTTTGCAAAGCATGGTTGGACTGTTTAGAACTTCTACCTCTCTGCTCTGCATCTAAAACAATCCATTTAGCTTTGGAGTAAACTGTAGTACTGTAGCAATAAAACATTCAAATTAGTTCCAATTATTATGTGTAAAAATTCCAAATTACAGGCTGAATATTTAGAGTTGATTCATGTCTTGTCCCCAATGCTAGTAGAAAAGGTTGTGGCCACCCACAAACAAGAACTGAATTAATTTTATTCAATAATAGAGAAATGGTTATAGATTAACATTACAATGCAGCTGATGAACACCTCAGTATGCAAGTATATAAACTCAGTTTGGTACTAAAAAGTCAAATCAATAAAATATTAAATATATATTATTTCACAGTAATAAATTTACAAATAAAAAGCTAACAAAATCTAATTTAACACAAAAATAGAAAATATAAAAATAAGCAAATTATTTAGCAATATATAAAATAAATGTACGTACATTTCAACGTATTTAGTTCAATATAATCCACATATTCACTTTCTATTAAAACGTAAGACATTTATGTTTATGTTTACATATAGATACTCAGCCTTGTTCTGCTTTTCTTAGATTAATGGCACACATTATGAAAAAAAATGCCTTCACCTTTAAATGCTTAGCTTGATTGCAGCAGTGGCAGCTGGTGTGTTTCTAATGGCCTTAAATAGGTAAAGTCTGTTGCTGATTAGTTGTGCTTCTATTGTCATGGTAACAGACAAAATATCAGGCTCAGAAAGGACTGGATATAAACAAAGAGTGGATATGTGTGCATGCAAAATACAACCAAATTAACTTTAAATTTAAATATTTTATATGATATCCACAACTTTCCGCTTTTTTTTTTAACAATTAAAGATTTGTCAGGAGGTCTTCTTGATAACTTCCATGCTCACTGGGAAAATTTGTTAATTTATTCAAATAAGTTTCAAATTTATGATTAAAATGTCCTTCAAGAATACACATTGTGATAAATATATTGCATTACTAAGTAATTTACACATGGGAGGCATTAGAAGAAAGGGTTCTATAATCGTTTATTGTTTTATTTACATTATTCATGTAAGTGATTGATAATGATAATTATTTTTTCCTTTTTAACAGCCTATAAAAAAATCTAACCTTGAATGAAATTTTTGATCGCCTTGAAAAATCTGATGCAGTATACGCTGTAAACTTGCAGCATATTATGTATAATTCTACCTCCATTTCAATCCAAGTGTGTATTCTGAAAGCATGCTATTCTTTAACATTAATCATGCGTCAATTTTGTATTATTTTGATCACAAAAGCACACCAGAAAACCCAAAAATATAAAATGAATACAATGAAAAATTAAATATAACTATTTGATTTACTAAAAGTTCTCAATTTTCTCAGTGTGTGCAAAACTCAATGAGGTATTGTTAACCAAACAAGCTACAGTTAATGGGAAGAACACTCTCCTCCCATTTTGTAAAATACTTTCTCATGTCCTGCAAAATTATATTTGGTATTTCCAAAGAGCTGAGGTAATGTTCTCATCCTTTCAAATATTTGCAAGAATTGGCTTTGTACTATAGGCTTACCAGTTGTCACGCATGTGAGCGTACGCAGTGTCGCGCAAGTGTTGGTTTGGGTAAGAGTACAGGGAAGGCTTTGGGTGTGACATCGCCACTATCCCAGTTTCTATTTCATTTAAAGTGGAGGAGACCATCCCGGAAAAGTTCTAACGCTGTTTTCTGTCCTGACATCATTAGCCCCACCACTTCACCTGTAAAACAGGCACCCACACAAGAATTGACTGTTCATTTGGAACCTTGTGAAGCAATCTGACAGCTTGAGGAACTATGAACTTATTTTGAGACATGTTCATCACCTACTTTTGGTTTTTCCCTTTTCCTTTTTCATTGAACATTGAATGGGATGCCCCCTGAAGCATCTTTTTCTGTTTACCTCTACTTATTGCTCACGGTTCAAAATTAACAATTTTTGGTAAAACATGATTTCAGAAGTAACTCAATATAATTTCAGAATAAAGTCAGCTTATAAATTCAGTATGTGAATCTGTCCAGTGTCGAAAATAATAGAGTGCATCATGAACTTTACTGGGAATGACTTCAAGGAACACAAGGGAAGGGAATGGATGCAACACTGCAGTTTAATTACTTGTTTCTTCCATCTACAGCTAAGAACATTGTGCCTGAATAAAGAGCTCAGAACCCTCTGTAACACTGCCTCAATCTACGTCTCCTCCACTCAGTGACTAGATGGTGAAGAAAGCACTTCCTTTTAAATTTATGACACTTGCGTCCAATTTATATTAAGTAAACATTTACATTTGAGTAAAATGTAACTTTGACTGAGTAAAACAATTTAGGTCTTACTAGCTGAAGTACCCGGAATTACTCTGGTATAATTGTAGAAGGGGTTAGGGAAAGAAAGCAAAGTTTTATGTGTTTTTTTTTTTTAAGTTGACTGTATTGACCCTGTGTTTGAATTCAGCGGGTTAGAAAATGGGTGGATGGATGTATTGTCATTACAAGATGTTGCATCCATCATCCTGTGTCTCTATTAATATCAATGCTCTCATGAGTTGAGAATTTCTTCTTTTTGAGTCCAACTGGATTCCAGAATTGTGGTAAGTCCTTGCTGGATTGAAACTATGAATGTTGTCATGTTTGACTTGTCCTCTTAGTTCAAGGTGGACAGTTCATAGTGTAGTTAAACTATGTAGAAAATCTGACAAAAAAGAAGGAGCTAAACAACACCTTGATTCTCTTTTATGTTGTGCTACATTTCCACTCTCAATCAAGCTTCACCCAACACCCCTGTGCAAAAGCACACAATACTCCTTTTTATATTACTGTAGATAGAAGTAGCATTATAATGTAAGTAATGTTAAGCTCTGTTCATTTTATCTGCTTGTCTGACTTCCGTCTGTTTGGATGTTTCATTTGCAGGTGGCACTGGTGTTCAACCTCTGACATAAAGGAAAAACAAAAACTCACTGGGACCCACAGGGTCAAAATTTTGGGTTCCAATGTAGTCTATCTTGTTCTAATGGTTTTCCAATGGTCTTAGAGAGCATCTTTGCCAAATTTGGTCCAGATCAGTCAAAAGGGTGTTAGAGTACTCAAAAAACTGGGGGAAACATGTTAAGTGATTATCAAAGATTAGTATGTCTTAATGTTTAGCTGAGATACTTTCTTTGAACATTTTAAAAGTTTTGCAGTGGTGTTTCACTTAATTAGATCTATTGCATTTTCAGGCAAAATAGCCATAACAAGGATGTCTCTAAAGAAAATACAGAGCAAAAATGTATTCAAATGACACAAGTTTAATACTAGAATTACCAGAGCCAATGAAAAACCTCATGAATCCGACCCACCTCAAATCCCTTCGCACCTCTCCGCCAGTGTCTTTTGTCTTCTAAATGTGTTGATAAGCCCAAGCAGCAGGCAGCCTGCTATACTATCTCCCCACCACCTCATAACGGGCAAGAAGTTCTCCCAGTTCCTGCCTTGATTGATTATCTGGGAGTGAGCTACCCAGAATTGTAAGGGGAAATACTTTGATGTGTGTTTTGTGTCTGCAACAATTTGTGTAAACACATTGATAATACAGAAACGTTTTTCATGTTTTAGTAATATTTAACAAAATGTAACAAAATATATGAACTGTATAATGTGTGAAGGCTGATGGCTAAATATCAAATAAACACTTTCACAAAAGGTGCAAGTACAATACGACAGCTTCCATGGTGCTGGGGTTTGAACTGCTGACTTATAATCTGGAGGTTGTGAGTTCAAAACCAGCTCTCCGGCAAATTTACCATTTTGAGTAGTGAGCTGTTCTTATTGTTAATATTATGCAATAAAAACATACATTGATTAGTGTCTGTAACAGCCGGTGTAAATTTATAGTACTTGTAAAAGTTACCTTTTTTTCACTTTTATTTTCTCAGTCACGATCACGATACAACTTCTCTCTGTGCTGTGGTTACTATTACACTGAAGAGGCTGGGGGAGTGGCGGTCTTGGAACAGAAGCTTGTTGATGTTACATCCTCTTTTGCTTTATCCATCGCCTTTTCCTTTAAGAAGTGACGATGAAGTTCCTCTGCATGGTGAGCAAAGAACACTCTTTTTTTCTCAGTGTCCCCCGTGCATGCCTTGTACAGTACACGTGCATTGATCGCCTCCAAGTCAAGCGTGTTATAGCACAAGCAACCAGCCAGCTGTGCGTTCCTGCTCGCACTGAATAAGTTCATGCCTTCTGGTGCATGATGTCAATGCAACACCAGGCAAAAAAGAGAGAAAAATATATGTGACATTTTAAGAAATCATTTTATGACCTGAAAAGTACCAATCAGAAAACACTGTCGCACTAATGCAATATTATTTGAAAATGAACAGCATCAGATCGGGTGTGAATTTATAGTGGTGCTATTAGTTAGAGTCAGATCAGAAGGGGGTGTTGGGGGGCAAGGGAGAGCGTGAACGTGACTGACAGAATAAAACTGAAAAAAAGCTAACTTTTAGAAATGCCATACATTTACAGCTGATCTAAAATGTCGTGTATGTCCATTTCCATGCTCACATCGTGATGTGTAAAAACTAAACCTGGCGTAAAGACCACGCTCTCGGTTTTGCAAACTGGCGGCACCCAGCGTCAAAGCAGTGTTTTTGTTCCATTGTGGTTTCCCTTTCTTTTTTAGATGCACATCCCTGATGGCTTTATCAAATACATTGACATTAACCACATATTGTTTATTAGTTTAAGGCATCTGATTGTAATTAACCCGTAACAATATACAGAATGGCCAAACTTGTACTTATAAGTACAATACCTCACTGTAAACTTGCACTACAGTTATAATATTGCACAACCTGAGCCACTTTATAAGGCGTATATTTACATATAATGACGATATCATTTTTAAAATGAAATGCATCAAAATATGTTGTTTACATTATACAGATAAAATTTTAACATCATTTAAATAATCTATATTATTAATAATTAAACATGTGAGGACATGGTGGACAGCAATAGCGACAGGGATTGTTCCTGCCTCGCATTGAATTCTTGCTGGTGCTGGCGCGACACTGGACAGATAGATGGATAGAATAATTAAACATGTACTACCAAGATATTTCAATGTTCCTTAAAAGTTTTGAAGAATCGGCGTTCTAAGCTTACTAATGGCTTGACATCTATTACAGAGCTGATTGTGTGGCGATTGGTTACTTCGAGAAAGAAAAGGAAGGACAGGAATTGGGGGTTTAGTACGTTTGAAAAAGACAGTACTGCTGCAATAAATTATTTCATCGAAGGTCGCATACAGCACAGCAAGCATCTTGCGTGAGGCAGGTGCAATCTCTGGACGGGGCGCCAGCTCGTCACTATCACTGTGCCACGATGTTCAAATGTTTAATAACATGCTTTAATTCTTATCATCATGAAAATGAGATCAATTATACATCTCAGTATTTAATTTATTCAGAGAGCTGTAATATCATGAATGTAATGGATTCTGTGTCCTATTGGAGGAAGAGAAAGCTTGTTTAAGAAGCACTTAGTGATTCACACACATAGAGCACATAGAAGAACATATACAAAACAAAGCATTTAACATGCTACATTAGTTACGATGGTATTTGAGAAACTAGTAAATCAAATGGTTTTAAGATTAAGTTTATGATGTTCTACTTTAATGACAAAATAAACTATGTGATTAAAGTGGAAATTTCGAGATTAAAGTTGACATTTCGTATTTTTTTCCACTGAGTTCCTATTTTTTGTCTTTTCTATGTACCCTAATAAGCTTCTATATGACTCTCAGATGGGGTGCTACTACTCGCCTTTTCATGGCAACTTTGATATCTGACAACTTTTTTTTTTATTTCGAGCACTGTGCGACTTTGTGAACTTGAACTTTCGATTTTCTCCGACACTCTATGTCACTCGATCAGCTTCCTTTTGTTGTTTATACCACTGTTTAAACCAACAAATAGTACATTTTTCCTTGCCTCCACTTGGTATTCGCTGACATTCTTCTATTTTTCCCCCTTGCTTTTGCCATTGTCTTTTCACAGAATGCTGAGCTTAAGGGCTATTTATATTGATTTACATATTCAAAAAGGCATAATTCTGGGAGGAGTTGGGGAGTGGCAGCAGGCATGTGCACATGCGTTACTTTTAACGCTGACCAGGATTGGGCGTATGCATAGATTCATGAATCTGGATTTTTTTGTGCATATGCACATTTCCGTTTTGCATGCATGAGGCCCCTGGAGAGCTACTGTGGCTACAAGTTTTCATTCTAACTCTTTTCTTAATTAGTGACCAGCTTTTGCTGCTAATGAACTATTTCCCTTTATTTTAATTGACTTTTCTTGAGGCTCTGACTGCTGAATTGATTCTTTTTTCCTTAAACAGCACCTAAACATAAATTTGATGTGAAGTGAGCCAACAGATGACCAACTAAGTTGGGGCCTCAAACTCCAACCTTCATTCAGTTTCTTAATTTGAAACCAATTCTTGTTGCGAATTAAACATGCTATTTAATTCCATGGTGCTCATTCTGCCATGGCAGACATTTCCAAAAGTGTTGATTTTCTTTTTTAAGAGCGCTGTCAAAATGTTTTGTGGACCTGAGCAGATCAACATTACTGAGGCCTTCACCTTTCTTTATTTTAAGTGATTGTGTGATGGACGCAGGTTGTTGTTTATGTGTTGGTACATTTTGTGTTTTAACATTGTTTGGTTGCTAATTAAGGAAAAAAGAAATAATTAAGGAACCTGAGTCTTAAGTTGTGCATCAATTAAAATTAAGGCAAAGAGTTAATTAGCAGCAAAATCTGGTCATGAATTAAGAAATGGGTTAGAGTGAAAACCTGCAGCTACAGTATCTCTCCACTACTGGAGTTGGAGACCCCTGAGTTACAACATTTATGGCATATAATGGTGGTTTTTACATCACTTGGGGGCATACAGCTAGTGCCTCTTCCTTCTTTTGGTTGATAAAACTATCATTGGACACAGATATCTTGAAGACTGTGGTAGGCTTTTCTCAATATTTTTATTGCACTGCAATGCATACCTTTTGCAATCCTCACAAACATACAGGCAAGAATAATGTTCTCGGGATTCTTTATGATCTTATAACACAATGACGTCTTACCAGAGAGAGTAAATATGGTCATGTTACTCTTGCTAATTTTGGGCCATTTCATTTGAACCCATTCTTCTGGTCAGTTCTTGATTTGAAGTGAACATCTGTGGCTTTGTAGTGAATTCCTTAAAAACCTTAAGGCTACATGTACTGCTATGGAATGGTTACCCAATAATAATATAAATTGCATATTCCTTCACAGAGAAATATTGGGGCAATTCTATAATTTATTTAAATCTGCTTTTAAAATAAAATATTAATTAAAATCTACTTCAAAACTACCAAACTGACTGTCGTATTAAATATTAAAATTGATCTTTCAAACAACTTTACATTATAATAATAGCAATAATGGTGAAAATTTCTTGGCATGAAAAATTTGTTGGAACAAAAATGAAGTCACTACTTTGAAAATCTTTTAAAGTCCCTGCCTGCAATTAATATTTAAGTAGTCAGTAATGTAGTATGCAGGAGGGAGCACAAGTGTGGTGCAGTATGCTTATGGGAAATAAAAATGAGTGAATTGAACAGGAAGAATTCAGAGGCACAACATTTAATGTAAAGTCACTGTTTTAAAATAGTAAAAAGTTGAATGCTACAGATTTCAATCCATCCTTCCCCTTAATTATGGATTAATGGAAAATTAAATGAATAGCAATTATTAATGAAATTTCTGATTACTTCATGTCTGTTTCTGTTGTTTTCTCCTTAGGTTGTCCAACACAGTTAGCAGTAGCTTGAGAATAGTATAATTTGGGCTTTACTGGTGCTGACAGCATGGCAGGTTTAGGAAATGCTGTTTCATTGTGGAGTCACATGGTGTGAGTTGTGCAGTCAAGGTAGGCTGGAGTGTGCCTGTGATGTCTGTTATGCATGCAGTAGTTTTGTGGAACTTATCAATGAGCACATACATGTGGTAATAAAGTACATGACTTTATTCTTGCAAAAAATCCAATGTGATATTTTGCACTAGATTTACTGAGAGATTGGGCAATAAAGAAAGAATTTTAATGAATTTTTATTGTGCCATTTTAGAAGAATGCTAGATTATTTACATTGCTTATTGAACACTTGATAATAGCAATTATTAACTGTTTCCATGAACATATGAACTTAATTTGAACAATAAATTTACTTGGAAAGTTAATTTTTGGAAATCTGTTAATTTTCAGTAATATTATCAGATACCCTTTTGTAGCCTGTATTATAATTTGAGTACACGTGATCCAATAGAGAGAATTTGTATAACACAGCAACATAACACATACTTTACACCAATCACAATAAAAAGAATAGTGTAGCCCAATTTACCCCCCATATTTTGTATAGACAGAAAGGTACCAAAAAATCTGGATTAAAAATCTTTGGCAAAATATCCTATAATTAAATGCTACAGTTGCATGATCATGTTTATCTCCATTATAAATAAGCTGGAAAAGAAAGGCACATGCAGTCTTGGCTACACAGAAAATTTCGCTAACATTGTGACGTACTTAAGCGGCAACTTTCCATGTAACCATGGTTGTCGGTGTGAAAACAAATTTTCTAACTTGTGTGCTAAATTTACACATAACACTTCTTAGTAAATGGAGATGTCCAAATTGGGCATTAAGAGCTTATAAACATAATCACAATTTTTCAGGGACAAGCTTCAACTTCCCTGTGACCTTGCTTAGGATTTGCAGATTTGAAAATGGTTGCATAGTTAAATGTTATGTTTTAGCCTTTTTACCCATTGCAGCAGTAATATTTAGAGCTTTTTCACCCATATTAAAATTTTTTTGTTCTTTTTCACTTTCACAGGAAAAAAGATGAAGAGGATATAAGAAATACTATAAGGCACTAAGAACAAAACCAAAATTAACTCCAAAAGGTAATATCAATATTTTATTAGCAAAATAAAGTTGTCAGAAAGCAGATTTTTTTAATAAGGTTGATTCCCACCCATTAATAAAAGAGACTATCAAGCAGTTACTAAACTTAACTTAAATCAGGAATACTACTATAGGATTACAAAGGCCAAAATGAAGTCACCAGAGTCACATAACACTTAACTATCTGATTACAATTTCGCAATTACCAGACCCTTTAGTCACTCTCACTTGCTCAATATTGCTCCTGTGCAGCTGAAAAAAACTGCCAAAAAAATAAAAAAAACCCTACTACCGGGGGAAAAAAGCACTAAAAATCACTGCACAGTTCCTTAGTTCCAACTAAAAACAAAGTCAGAAGAGGCACTGCTTCAATTATAATTTAAACTTCTACACATATGTGACATGAAACCTTCATCAGCATAAAAAGGATGATGTCCGCATATAGTGTATGCTCTGCACGTCAACAAAGCAAACTGTTCTCTACCAGTGCTGAACGCTAAGGCAGTCAAGTCCTGAATACTAATGCTACATTCAACAGAATTAAAAGGGAAACCTCAGAAGTGGGACGTAAAGCTCCCTACTGGGTCCCTAGTTTTAACAGATGGAAAGAGTTTTTCATTCAATTTTTTTCATTACATTCATAGTTTTTAGGCTTCATCTTTCCTAGGTCCCTAGGATAGCAAAGCAAAAATTAATTTTATGTATCTTTCATTCAATGGCTTTCCATATTCTGCAAATTTTAGTGCCATACTTTTTTTACTTTATTTTTGTTAGTGTGTTGATTTTTTTTTTGGATATATTACTCCTTTCATCTGAGGGATTCTGTTTAGTAAAATGTATAGTATTAATTGAATCAAGTTTTATTTTCATTTTGCTTCTTGTGTGTTTCAGTAAAAGTTCCATTTGTCTTTTCTATATCCATTACAAAACCATTTACATATTCATACAAATAAGGAACTGTCATGCGGTTCTTGGGGTAACAGCAAGACTTGTGGGACTTAAACCCCCTGGATTTACTTGTTTCGTAGTTTCATGGATCAAGGTGTGGTGGGTGAATTGACTTAATTCCCATAACTGAAAAATGCAGTAAACAATTGTTGTGCCTTCTTATTTATTTTTATCTTGTTCAACTACTATATTCTCAACCTCTCACTATTTTTACAGGCCACTAAAAAAATTACAATTGTCATCTTTTCTTTACTCAGTCCTCCCTCCAAAATTTTTTTTATGGTAGTCAAATTGATGATTTTAACATTTTAACATATTCAGCACATCACCTTCTTTGCCACCTACAGTAAAGGATGTACACTTGATATGATGTGTTTTCTCTGGTTCTATTCCTTTCAATTTAATCAATCTTGATTTCTTTGCCTCTTTTCTTTTCTCTGTAACTTTTACATTTCGGTTTAGTTTACTAAAGTAAAAATAATCATGTTATTTCCTTTCATAATTGAAAACATCTTCAATCATTGATCTTGTTTTGATTATTAGCAGGAATCCTTTCTCTGACCTTCATTTTTTCCATTACAGAATTCATGGTATATTTTAAAAAATTATATAATATTTACTTTATTGCTTGGACACTCTTTCTCCCGACTGCAAAATCTCTAGAATTCTGCTGTAATGTTATTAAATTAAATTAATGACAATGACTATATCAGCTCTGTACATAAATGTAATTGTTTTTCAAATTGCCATAACAAATTGATTATACTATACTTATAAATCTGGCCCCTTTTATATTTCTTCTTCAAAATTTTACACCAATCACTTTTTTAGGGTTTTATCTTATAGTACATCTAGGTTTCTTGAAAAGTGCAATTAAATAGAATGTATGATTTTTATGATTATTATCATCATCATTGTCAGATATCATGAGTCTGTAGGAGGCAGATGTGTTTTATTTTACACTAGAGTTTATACATTTTGTAAAAAATGATGCTTTTCCATACAAGAAATGTCATTTCAATGAGTGGTAGTTAGGTGAAGAAAGTCCTAGCAAGCAAGAATCAACAAGCATTATCAGTTCTCATCAGTCCATTATGAATTTGCATTTAAGTACTTATCATGCCATGAACTGCTGCAAAAAACCCTTTATAATAAACAGCCTGGGCAGCCAGTCTTAGGAACTTACTGGGATTCATGCATTCGCTCACTCCAAAAAGCATTGCTGAAGTGCTGCATTTGTTCTTTTATGTATTTACTAGCAAAATACCTGCGCTTCGCAGCGGAGAAGTAGTGTGTTAAAGAAGTTATGAAAAAAAGGTAACATTTTAAAAATAATGTAACGTGATTGTCAATGTAATTGTCGTAGGCTTATTTTAGTATCGAGAATGATGAGTATGATTGTAAATGTTGTGTATGAGAAATACACATTTTTAGGATGTAAGGATCTCTTTGTAAACAACGCAGGTAGATCTGCCCTCAAGCTGTAAAATGTCTGCTAATCTTACTCTTGAGCATGCAACGTACAGTTGGCCATGTGAGAAGCAATCTTGTGTCAAGTCAATGTCGACCTTTTTTAGAGTCTGGCCCTGTGACTCATTTATTGTCATAGCGAAGCAGACCCTTACTGGAAATTGGAGGCGTTTGAATTGGAATGGGAGGTCAGAGGGTATGAGAGGGATGCGAGGAATAAATACAGTCTTCTCTGAGCCTGTTTCAGTGAAGACAGTTGCCTCAATGAGGTTCTTGTGCAGAGATTCAATCTAAAGCCTGGTGCCATTACAAAGTTTTGGTGGTTTTAAGTTTTGTAGTAAAGCGGTGGAGTAAACGAAAAGGCAGGAGTCACCAGCAGGCAGACGTGAAGCAAGGTGAACAATAACAGGCTTGAAGCGGTGGAGTAAAGAAGAAGGGAGCAGTGAGCACGAACAGCTGAGGACAGTAAGGAAGCGAATGAGGAGGCACATGAGCACGGGATGTCGTTAATTTATATAGGCAGGGAGCCAACCACATGGTAGGTGTGTGGACAGCAGCTGTGTAGAAAAAGGAAGGGGGACCGGGGGTGGCCTTTGTGTGTGAAAAAAATCCTCTTTTAATGGACAACCGCCAAAAAGAAGACGTTATTTTCAAAAGTTCATTACAGGGCACCAAACAAAATGAAACATACATAACGTTTGTAAGTACAGTGTAAAGGATGAGCATGGGAAAATTGGAAGTAGCAGAAATAGTAAGGAGGGGTTTCCCCCATCTATATATACAGTTTAGGGGGTACACCCGTCCCCCCCCCCCCTTGGGTGTTGTAATAGGACATGAAACATACCTAACTTTTATAAGTACACTGCAAGAAATGAGCACGCAAAATTTCAGCTTCCCACATATATGAAAAGTGGGAGAATTAGTGATGAGTCAGTGAGGGCTTTGCCTTTTATATGTGTAGATAGCAAAATACCCGCGCTTCGCAGCAGAGAAGTAGTGTGTTAAAGAAGTTATGAAAAAGAAAAGGAAACATTTTAAAAATAACATAACCAGCGGTAAAGCAAGGAAGACTCCTTAATAAGGATGGTTGGGTGCATGTAGAAAGGGTGCCTGCTAACCTAAAAGGGATATTCGGAGCTGACAGCTTTACTTGTCTGTTGTGGAGCGTGCGTCGGCCATGGATGGACGCTAACGCCGAGTCACCTGGGTGAGACGGACTTCATTCTTCAATAAAGGAACTGTTGCCGAACCGGTGAGACCGCTTCTTTACATGTAAATTAAGTAAACGTGTCCGCGGCGCACATCAGGATTGGTTGCTGGATTCACTGCAGACTTCCCAGGCCGTGTGATTATAAACTTTTAAAAGAAAGTTCAGATAAAGGACTGGGGAACAAGTGGGGATTGTGTGTGTCTGGGTGTCTAATTTATATGTGTATATAGTTGT
>JANRMT010062833.1:15307604-15329997 GCA_026402145.1 Polypterus bichir lapradei
TATCTATCTATCTATCTATCTATCTATCTATCTATCTATCTATCTATCTATCTATCTATCTATCTATCTATCTATCTAAATGACAAACTAGCATTTTTCTCTGTTTGACTTCATTTTGTATTTCTCTTAGGTGGCATGAATGGAAGAACAGATCTCCCATCCCTGTACCTTCTTGAGCTTGGCTCGGACTTCCAACTTGCCTTCTGGGGTGTATCCAGCATAACGATAACAACCTTCCAGGCCCATCTTGACAAGACAGCAAAACAGTAGTAGTAGTAGTAGTAGTAATATTGTTGCCATGTGTGCAGAGTACAATGAAATTCTTATTTGCATGTGTGACCAACATAACTTAAATTTGTTTAATATTACTGTGTTTCCCCGAAAATAAGAACAGGTCTTATATTCATTTTTGCTCCAAAAGATGCCCTAGGGCATATTTTTAGGGGATATCTTATATTTATTCATGTACAACAATATATATTTATCCAAATACAGTCATGCCATCTTTTTCTGGAATATCGTCATAACTCTCCATATTCAAACCCTGAATTCCAGCCACTTTTAGGATCCTCCAGGATCAATGTGTGTACTTCGATGTTTGATGAATGGTTCGATGTGGTGAAGTAAAATGCAGACATACAAATGTATTCATGTTGCTTTTATATTCAAGCATCGAATATTCCTCAAAATAATGAAACAATACATTTTAAAAGTCTCACATACCATCTTCTGTGCTGTCTTTTTTTTTCACAGTACTATCAGAATGTACGGCAGCATATTTAAGCCACAGAGAAAAAAAAATAAGGGCATAATAAAAATGTCTATTTTGTGATTAAAATGGAAATTTCAGCTTTAACCTTGAAATGTCCACTTTAACCTCATAGTTTATTTTGGTAAACGTCATCTTAAAACCGACCCAGTTTTTAATCGCTACAAGCTTCTGGGGCTTCCTCCTGACCTGACAGCAGCAATCACCATACAGAACACATTAAATTATAGCTCTCTGGACATTTAGAATTCTTAGATTTATACTTGATATCACTTTCATGAGGAAATACATTGGCAATGGCATGGAGCCTTCCCATGCAACTGGAGTCTTATGTGGGGTGGAGTGTGGTATAACGGGTCCACAGTACTCTCAGCAAAGGCCCGTTTTAAATAAATAATCACCGTGCTCGCGGCTTAGCAAGGGGGCGTGGTAGGTGTAGCTGCAGCAGTTCTCAGGGCAATCTGTGGTGTGGGCGTTTCTCACCTAAGTGCACAGGTGAGAGACTGCCCACATCCGTGATTGTTCCTGGGGCTGCTAATTTGTCGCAGCTGCTATGCACCCTCGACATATATGGAAGCATGAGCCAGCTAGGGGGGAGGATGAAAAAAGAGGAAGAGAAAAAGAAAGACAGAAAGAAATGGAGGTTGCAGGTGAAAGCAGGAAGTAGGAAACAAATCGAAAGCTGGTGTGGGAGAGCGAGCGATTGAGTGCAGGCTCGTGCATGCAGCTGTACAGTGAGCTTGGGTGTTGGGCCGACACCCGGGAAGTAGTAGTTGTGGTTGCTCCCGCTGAGTGATCATGTAGCGGGAGTGACCAGTGAAGGGCGACTGGCTGCGTAAGGCCAGGAAGGCAGCGGGAGTCGGGACTTGGGACGTGGATTTCTGCAGCGTGCGAGCCCTGGTCATTGGGGAACCCCAAGTCTCGGTCTGGGATGAGTGTGCAACTGAAGCCAGGGATTGGGAGGCATTCAGACTGGTTGAACGGAGAAAAGGTCAGCTGCTGACAGGGCGACTCTCCTGTTGTGGGGCCCAAATTGGTGGAGCAGGAGAGACGCCAGGTAAAAGACACCGGGCTTTTAAATGATTTAAAAAGACTGTTTATGGCATTATTTTAACCTCGTTTTTAAGAAGAGATTTTTCTAATGGATTTTAACGTCCCAGTTTTACGTTTGTTTTAATGGATTATTTATTTAATGAAGACTGTTTTAAGACACTGCACTTTACTTTGAACACTTTGTTTTGTTTGATTATAAATAAAGGCACTTTTGCACTTTTGTACCATCCCCTTGCTATGTTGTTGCCTCACTGTCTAGCTCATTAGTAACATTACCGACGGTGTAGGGTTCAAGCAGATGGGAGCATGGAGCCGAACCCGCATCATCACATATGGACGTTAAATTTTACAGATAAATCATTACCTTTGTTTAAATAATGAATACTGTTAATAGTTACACATATGGTGGTGGCACAGCAGCAGAGCGGCAGTGCTGCTGTCTCGCAGGAAGTCGCATCCCTTGTGATCCCTGCCTGGAGTTTGCAGGTTTTCCTGGTGGGTTTCCACAGTGTGCTCAGTTTTCCATCCAAAGACATGAAGGTTTGGGAATTTGGTGAAGCTGCAATGACACCAGTGTATATGTGTGCTTATGTACACCTTGCGATGAGCTGATGCCCCATCCAGGGATTTTGTTTCTGTCTTGCACTGATGCTGCTGGAATGGGTGCATCCCCGATTTGATGGATGTAATCATTAAACATCCTTTTCAGAGATATTGTGGCAAGGTGTCCTTGGAATTTAATGGATGCTTCGGGCACACGCGTCGCATCGCATGAAGTATAAACCTTGCCTTAGGTGCCTTATTTTTCAGCTGACAATCTTGACTAGGGCTTATTTTTGGGGTAGGGCTTATATTACACAGCAGCCTGAAAATAATGCTAGGGTTTATTATTGAAGTAGGTATTATTTTTGGGGAAATACAGTAGATGCAAATCAGTTGAGCTGCACACCTTAATTTATTTGATTATCACTTTACTGTTATATGGATATGCATATTTATGCAGAATATAGTACCGATATTTGGAAGAAAAAGATGCCTGTTTGATCAACATACTACAGTCATAATATAGTCATTTTTTCTCTTATGAGAGTGGTTAAAAGTAGAAAACACAGCTAGTTGTTCTGTGTTGCAGAATACCTATGAATATCATCATTGAAACTGGTCCAATTCTTAATAAAGAGAGAAACAATGTATAGCAAAAAGGGACCCACAAATTCATCTTGCATGGTGGTCAGCACTGGTACTGGTGGTGGTGGAAGAGTGTGGGGAATGTTTTAATGGCACACATTTGTTTCCTTAATCATCAGTAACATTTTACAGAATATATAAACATAATTCGTGAGCACACTGAAGCTTACATAAGTCAGAATCCAGCTCTGACTTTTGAGGTTTCTTTTATTATGGAAAGGCTTTTTATGGACACTGTTTCTTAAAGCATTATCCCTATTTTCAAAATATGCAGGTAATTTTTAATGTGGAACAATAGTGTGTCACATTTCTTTTACTTACACTTAGCAGATTTCAGGGATATACAGTTCATAGTTGCAGTGCACTTGTACCCAAGACTCTGTTCCACTACCTTCTGCCAGCAGCTCCTTGAGACTGCACCCAAATATGGCTGTCACTATAGCTTCTGTACTGGGAGCACTCTCTCTCTCTTCTTCTTATTGACCTAGCTGAGAAAGGAATTTGGTTCCCAGCCCCTGATAATATAACAAAGCAAATGTACAAGCAAAGAAGCAGACTTTATTACTTTATAAGCATTATTTAAATAGCTAGTGTTATAAAAGAGAGCAAAGTGTGGAGGCACATACCATACAGTCTGGTAGTGCTTGATGTTTAGTCTTTCCAGACAATTATTTTCCTTCATTTCTTGAAGTCTAGGCAGTATCTCTGAGAATTCTCACTTAGACTTCCCCCTCCTCCTTGCTTCTCTCTGATCAGCTCTTTTAATGATTTTATAAAGCTAATCTAGATGTGATATGTTTCAGAGACAACTTTACCTTTTTAAAATGAGGCTTCCTGTGTCAGAAAACTCCTTTCATAGCTCATAACACATACTGTATGTCTGCCATTAGAGGCAAGAATTTATATTGAGGTGTGCTTGTGTAAATTAGACATGGGGTTATAAGAAGTGCTCTAGAGCCTCCCTTTAATTGCATTTTGTAGTAAATTCACTTCCTTATTTCTTACACCAAATCAACATCCCACAGTACCATTCCTAAAATTCTAGACTTACAATGCCACAATCATTTTGTACTTTCCTATACTGTAAATAGTAATGACAAAAATGGCACAGTGGTTAAGGCTCTGGACTTCAAACCCGGAGGTTGTGGAATCAAATTCATCTACTGACACTGTGAGCCATGAGCAAGTCATTTCACCTACCTGTGCTCCAAGTGGAAAAACATAAGAAATTTAACCAATTGTCTGTCTTGGATAAAGCCATCAGCTAAATAAGTACATGTAAATATATAATGCAGGACATTGGGAAACATAACATGCTTTGGTGATTTGTGCACTAGCAGTCATCATAATGGACCATGTACATAGGGCATTGTGCCCCAGTGAAATGGATGAAGCCCTTGATATAATTACTCCTGGGACATAGATATGGATGGAGGACTTTGGGGGATGACAGAAAGTAGAATAGATGTTCTCTAAATTGGCTGAATACTCCCTATTTTCCTTTATAATGGACAAAATCCTTAGGAGTGACTTCCATCCATCCTAACTACAGGGTCGCTGTGGTTCTGCTGGAGCTAATCCCAGCCAACACAGGGCGCAAGGCAGGAAACAAACCCCAGGCAGGGTGCCAGCCCACCACAGGGCACGCTCACACACACACACTCACATACCAAGCACACACTAGGGACAATTTTTAGGAGTGAAAAATGCTCCAACTTAAAAGTTAATCGGAGTTCAGGAGTGCAGGGAAATTTTGGCCCACCAGAGGAAGTTCTAAAAGCACAGTCCCAGTAGTTAGTTAAGGCATTCTTTGTTTCAGAAGTGACATCTGGGCTTCTCGAGGAAATGGGGATTAGTGTTGCCAGTGGCTCAGCTGGTGGAGGAAGAGAGGCCAGAGGAAGGTGAAAAGACAGAGTGAGCAAGTTTAAGAGATAAGTAAAGTTTTTCCTGTTGGGAAAATGCTTTGGAGACACAATCTGGTAAGACAGGACCTGTATCTTTGTACAGGGCAAGCCTAGGGAAGTGTTATTTAATTTATTACTAACATGTTGTATTTCCTTTATAAGAAAAAATAAACTAACTATCCACTATGAGATATTGAAGGTTAAAATAACAGAATACAATAACACAGTCTGTCTTGAGAGGCGCTGCTATTTCTCTAGAATTATAAATAACAATGCTAGTAATCCCAGAGTCTTATTCCTTACGATTGATCGTCTGCTAAACCGAGGTCACTCAATGGAATGCATCCAGAATACTTCCAGTGAAACATGTGAGGCTATTATGCTGTATTTTTCAATCAAAAAATTAATGATATTAGAAATAATATAGTATATCTCCCCAACACTGTGCATCCTGTTAAGCCCCAGTACTCCATTATAAACAAATTGATCTCTTTCACCTGGATAGATTTACCTGATTTATATAAAATAATTTCTCAACTGAGACCCTCCACCTGCGTCCTTGACCCAATACCAACAAGTTTTTTCAAAGAAATATCGGGCGTGCTAATTGATAGTATTCTTGACATAGTAAACTCGTCATTAGATACGGGAGTCTTCTCAGACTGTCTTAAAACTGCTATAGTTAAACCCCTACTCAAGAAAAATAATCTACACTCCTCTGCTTTTGAAAATTTTAGACACATTTCTAACCTGCCTTTCTTAAGTAAAATTCTAGAGAAGGCAGTCATTATGCAGCTAAATGACCACCTCAATAAACATGCTAATCTTGATAAGTTTCAGTAAGTTTTCAGAACAAATCACAGTACAGAAACTGCACTTGTTAAAGTAGTAAATGACTTGAGGGTAAATGCAGACAGAGGCCATTTATCTGTTCTCATCTGAGATCTGAGTGCCGCATTTGATACCATTGATCACAATATTCTTAGAAATGGGTGGGTGGGTGGTCCTCTCTGGCAGTGTCTTAAATTGATTTGAATCCTACATGGCAGGTAGAAAATTCTTTGTTAGTTGCAGTAATTATACTTCAAAGTCACATGATATTCTATATGGTGTGCCACAAGGCTCTATCCTGGGTCCACTGCTCTTTTCAATTTACATGCTTCTGTTAGGTCAGATTATCTCGGGGCATAATGTGAACTACTACAGCTATGCTGATGACACGTAACTGTATTTATCAATAGCACCTGGTGACCCCGACTTTGTTGTTTTACTAACCCAATGTCTCACTTGTGTTTCTGAGTAGATGAGTAGTAATTTTCTCAAGCTAAATAAAAAAAAAACTGAAATTTTAGTTATTGGCAATAATGGATATAATGAGGTTATTAGAAATAAACTTGATGCATTATCATTAAAAGTGAAGTAATTAGAAGTGAAGACGGAGGTAAAGAATTTAGGGGTAACTGTTGACAGTGACCTGAATTTTAAATCACATATTAATAATAAGATCACTAGGACAGCATTTTTTCACTTAAGAAATATAGCAAAAGTTAGACCTCTTATATCATTGAAAGATGCTGAGAAATTAGTTCACTCTTTTGTTTTCAGTCGACTAGATTACTGTAACACACTTCTCTCAGGACTACCCAAGAAATACATAAATCGACTGCAACTAGTGCAAAATGCAGCTGCTAGAGTCCTAACTAGGAAAAGAAAATCCGAAGACATTTCTCCAGTTTTGATGTCACCACATTGGTTACCTGTGTCATTCAGAATTGACTTTAAAATGCTGCTTATGGTTTACAAAGTCTTAAGTAATCTCGCTCCATCTTATATTTCGGAGTGTCTGACATCTTATATTCCAAATCGTATCCTTAGATCTTCAAATAAGTGTCTGCTTAGAATTCCAAGAGCTAAACTTAAAGGAAGTGGTGAGGCAGCCTTCTGCTGTTATGCACCTAAAATCTGGAATAGCCTGCCAATAGTAATTTGCCAGGCTGATACGGTGGAGCACTTTAAAAAAAACTGCTAAAAACACATTACTTTAACATGGCTTTCTCATAACTTCATTTTAATTTAATCCTGATGCTCTGCATATTCAATTAATTATCATAACTATTCATGATGGCTCCAAAATCCATTCTAACTCCTGCTCTTTCTTCTGTTCTTTTTCCGTTTTTTGTGGTGGCGACCTGCGCCACCACCACCTAATTAAAGCACCGTGATGTCCCTACATTGATGGGTTAAAGGCCAGAAGTCCACGTGACCATCATCATCAAGTCCTTCCATGAGAACCCTGAATACAATAAGGACTGATCATTTATGTTAGGTAGAATGCCTAGAGGGGGCTGGGCGGTCTCAAGGCCTGGAACCCCTGCCGATTTTATTTTTTCTCCAGCCGTCTAGAGTTTTTGTTTTTTCTGTCCTCCCTGGCCATCAGACCTTACTTTTATTTTATGTTAATTAGTTTTCTATGATTTGAATTCTTATTCTGTCTTTTTTCTCTTTCTTCATCATGTAAAGCACTTTGAGCTACATTATTTATATGAAAATGTGCTATATAAATAAATGTTGTTGTTGTTATGATATTCTTTATTTTTGTAATAAATGTCTTATCTTTTCATATACGTTTGACCTCGTATTTATTTTTGGATTCATTGTGACACTTTAATGTTTATATTATTTGTACTTTGTATATGGTTTATGTTTTACAATTTACAATCATATAGTTACATGTATTCTTTTTACTTTTGCAGACAATTTTATTATTAAAAATTCTTTCCAGAGTGTAATATTCTGTTACATTTTACATTATTATGATTCTGACTATTGTAAATCCATGTAATCCTACTATTAGAAGAGGTTTTAAGTCAAGATTATTTTTTATTCAGAATTTACATGCTCAAACACCATGACTTTCTAGCACTTTCATCTGTATGATTTTGATCATAGTGCCACAGTAGAGTAACCAATCATTTATGAATCATTTTTTGAATAAAGAAAGAAGCTATTCTGCCTCAGCATGGAGTTGGGAGCTACGGCCATTTTCTAATAGAAAAAAAATTATAGCAACTCATGCAGTAATATTGTATTTCATGCTTCAGATGTTTATTATCATACCACTGAAGGTAACAATAGATAAGTAATGAAAGTGTATTTTTATTTTAGCAAGTAGCTCTGCTTAATCTTAACCATTGGACCAGATTTATAACAATGTTTTCAAATCCACTTAATTCTATGCAGGGTTGCATGAGGCCAAGTACTATTTCTGGGGCACTGTACACAAGGCAAGAAACCTTCCATTGCGAAGCTGACTCTGGCATATATAGTATGCATTCTGACAGGCACAGTCAATTTAGAATTGCCAATTAACTTAACACACGGATGTGATAGGAAAACCTATGCAGACACAGGAATAATGTACAAACTCCATGTACATCCAGACATAGGATTTGAGCAGTGCTAGCCATTATGAGAAAAAATAACATTTATATAATAATATATAATACAGTCTTTCAATGCTCTTTTCCACTATTGATGGTCAACTTGCTTGACATCTTTTGATGAGATCTGAGCTTGGAGTGAATTTGCCCATATCATCATAAAAACAAAAATTATTTGACTTATACTTTGTGCTTTGAATGAAAACAGGAAGTGAACACAAACATAGTTTCCAAAATAGTAATGCCATCTAACCTGAAGTGTCTCTTACTGGAGACTGCAGTCATATTATTTTAAGTACTCGGTGAACACCTGCCACTTTCTTTAGTTCCTGGTATTTCAAAACTATTCCAACCACTTTTAATAACTTTAAATTAACAGGATATGTCTCTCAAACTTAGCTTGAAAGTTTTCTTGTTTTGTTTTTAATCTCAACATCAGGTTTGGTTCAGGTTTAGTTCAGTTTCAAGCTCAAATATATTATTATGACTACACAGTACAATGAAATCTTCTCCCACACTGCTGACAGTCATACATTATATACTCAATACAAACAATGGGCACAAAAAATGAATTTTTCAATATGACATTGAATAACATTAAGACCTGTGGATAAAGACTCTCAGTCTACTGGTGCAGGTGGTAATTGACCATTTTCATTTGTGAAAACAGAGAAAGGAGAAACCTGACTATGCAGAGTGAGATCTTTAATCAAACAGTTTGTATTTCTAAGACCGAAAGCACTACATATGTCCTAAACAGAAGGCGGATGGTCAAGAAGAGTTACCAATGCCTTTATATCAAGGAAAGCTAAGATGTCTGTATCTATGTTCATCAACTTCTGTAGGTGCCAGCAATATTCTAAACTGAATTCACCATCCTCTGTACTGTTCTATGATCTTGAACTAGAGGTGGATGTTATGGCCAGTGACTTTGATGTCACTGCACTTACAGAAGTTGATGAACATAGATACAGACATCTTAGCTTTCCTTGATATAAAGGCATTGGTAACTCTTCTTGAGTATAACCAAGATGAGTTTTTCCCACTTCAGGTACTGATTGATGTTCACCTTAATATTGTTGACTAACTCCACAACATCTTCTCTGATAAAGAGTTGAGTGTGGCCTGCTTCCTGCTCTCTAAAATCTATGATCACCTTCTTGATTTAGCTAATATTAATGGACAGATTGCTGTCCTGGCAGCAGTGTGTCAAAACACAAATCTTTTCTGTGTAGGTCATCTCATCATTGTTACACCTACAATGGTAGGTTCAGCAGCAAATTATTGATGACTTGGAGCTGGGTTTGGCCACACAACCGTAGGTAGCATACCTATTTTTTATTATTTGTGTAATAAAAACACACTGCTTTCTTAATTTTATTTAATTTGACATAGAGAGATATTTAACAAAAGAAAATACTGTAGTAAAATGCTGACTTAATTTTCCAGTAGCTCTTGGATGACTAAAATGTAATTTGGTTTTAAATGCTGAGACCAACAGAGTTTGACTAACATTTATGAGTAATTTGTGAAAGAAAAATCCTAGGAATAATGTAACATTCTCCTTCCTGTGAGTTTTTATGTATAAGGAATATTAACTTTAAGAAGATGAAAAAGAGACAAACTATTTACAGTTTTCTAAATTAAAAATAAATGTTTTCAATTGCTTTTTTGTTTTACTTTTCCTCTAGCAGGTAATTGCACACTGTGATTCCAAAAAATAGGTTTTTAATTACTTTGGTACTTACTTACCAATAGTTACGTTGCAGGTGTCGATGGTTGGGACAAGTTGGGAGAATGGGATCATGGAAGGAGTGTGTGGACAGCTTAGTTTGGGGACTTTACAAAAGTATCTTGTATATATTAGTAGATTCATGAACATATCAGATAACGGCTGTCCCACAGTTTTTTTGAATGTTCAGTTCAGACCTTCCACAGCCTTCCTTCTGTTTTGTAATTTATGTTTAAGCAAAGAATTTGGAATTCTCTGGAAGTCATTATTCTGTACAAAGACATGAATTTATGTGGAGATTAATTTTTAAAAAATAGTATGGAATGGTTCATACAGTAATTCCATGCAAATTTCTCTTTAGTCATGGTGCAGGAAATCACTCATCGAAGGATTTTACAATATTTTACAACTGATTTTACACTACAATAGTATACACCTGTTCAATCAAATAGATTAACTTAGATATTTTTATGTACACAAATAAATGTACAGATAATTAAATAGGAAATTGAACTAAATGAAGCATTTCCATAGTATTTAATTTGAAAGCAAATGCACTGAGTCAAACAAAGTAAATAAGCTGAATAAATGGACAGATTGGTACAGGCCTAGGTTAATGCCTCTGTGCACATCCACGATTACAGATCAAGACGTGTGTTTGGGTGCGTTTCTTATGTCCATGTCTTTCTTTTCATCATCCAGTATGTGCTCTGGTAAGGCAAACAAGCTGTCAGCTATTTTCACTTATAAAGTTGAGTGTGTGAGTACATGTGCATGTGTACGTCTCCTTGTACTGTATGTACTTGCGTGTGCCTCATTGTGGGTGTACATGTTGTGAACATTGCCCTGGACACAGACAGGCTGACACACTCATGTCACCAAACATACGTTTATTTTTCATTTCCTTTTACAGTTCTGTGCTCACCAATCCCCAATACCCTTCAGTCCAGGCCAATCCAATGCCTTTTCTCTCTCTTCTTCTCTTCTTCAGGCCGCCTCTTGCCTTCTCCAGACCTTGTCCAATCTTCTACCCGACTCTTGTCCCTTCTGCAGGGAGGCGGCCCCTTTAAATAAGCACCCGGATGTGCTCCAGGTGTGTTCCCGGCAATCTCCCAGTGACATGCCCCAGTGTGGCGGAAGTGCTGGCTGTCTCCCCGGAAGCACTCCGGGTGTCCCCGTTTTTCTGGTATTGGGGTCCCCCTGGCGGTAACCCCGGGTCCCTACAGGGTCGAGCTTCCCAGCTCTTTACCCGAGGCCTCCAGGGCAGTCGCCCCCTCGAGGTCTGGAAGAGGCACCAGCCCTCCTCCTGTCTTCTCAGGCGTCCCGGCTGGGTACCACCTCCATCTGGTTGTGACAATGTACTAATAAAAAAATTCTGTATTTGAAAAGCTAATCATAAAAATGTTTTGGAAATGGTCTTATGACAAAAATCACAGTTAAATGAATCAATTTCTACGGAAGTTATCGTTGGACATAGGTCAAATGATTTCAGAAGGCTATGGAAATAGTATACTGGACTAAACTGGACCAAAATCAGCAGACTTACAGCCTGTAACAAGACAAACACAATGCAACTTCTTTGAAAAAGATTGGTTAATTTTTTCAGAAGTTATAGTTGTATGTAGGTTTCCACAGGCACACACAGATGCACATACTGATATGATGCTATAAACACCTTTTCTAAGTTTTGTACATTATAGAATCAGAATCTGAACTTAACAGCGAATTTTTGACCACATTACCTAACTTACATTTACATGAAAGTAATCAGCGCATGCTTCCGATCTCTTCTAACCAGTTGGATTTTTGATTATCACATGTTTAATCCCCAGTGGCAAGTTAAATTATTAACTACAAGATTTAAATGAAGCAGCAGATTAGTTTTAATAATTATTAATTAATTATTAAGAAAATAAAATAGTTAATTCATCAATACTTATAATGCATTGGTGAAAATGGGAATATTGTCTAAAATATGGATAGAAAAATCTCAATGTGTCTGAAAGATTATTGTCCTTAATAAATTAAGAAATTGTTGTAACAGGTTTAGATATTGCAGTTGCAGCTGCTAGTTTCAAAACACAAATAAAGACTCCTGCCATTAAGAGCTTTTGAGAGCTTATATTGAAAGCAACACAAAAAATTTAAGAATTCTTTCTCCATCACCATAATGTAACACCATTCAGGATCTGATAATATGTTAGTAGGTGCAAATGGATGGATTCTTCAATTAGAATTCTCACTTCTCAAGCCTTCTTGCTATAGTAGGAGAAACAGACTTGGCCTGCCTAATTTTAAAAAGAATTAAGCCTTATTATCTCAACTGATGTCCTGAAAAAACTGTACATCTGAAAAGACAGATGTAAAATGTGAAAACACTTTCATCCTCTGCATGATTTTGTGATTGATACTTTTAACATTTTAACTTCAGTGAATACTTGGAATTACACATTTTTGTTTTTGTTTTATCTTTCTTTTCAAGATGGATGAAAAAATCCCCTTAAAATGTATTTCTTCTTAACAAAGTTTAGTATATTCTCCTGCTAGACCTGCCACAATATTCATTTAACAAAATTTCGGAATTTCATCATGGACACTGAATAAATTAGAAAACTCTAACTGTGAAGTGTTTGAAAAGTAAATCCATGGTGGAAAAGGTAAACAGTGAGATGTAGGAACGAGCAGAAATGGAGCAAGGGGAGAAAAAAAGGGACAAGAGCAACAACATAATCTAGGGTGACTAGCTCTGGTTGTATTTAAACAGCTGTGGCATGAAATCTTCATTTTGTAATGATTAAGACCTGCGCCCATATAATACCTGATGTCTTTGCCCATTACATGACATAAGTGACTCCTAAATTAAAAATTGTTATGAACATTATTAACAGCTTCTAATACCAGAAATCCATGCTACTGAAGCATGAAAGGGACTAAATAATATAGCTGGATTTGGAAGTTAAAAATTGATGTGCATCAGCAAGGCAATTGGAATAGAGGTACTGCTGTACTGTAAGTTTTGATGGCAGACCATTAGGAAAGAAAGATGAAGAATCATGTACTGGATTCAGCCGTGCTTCCCCATCATGACTAAAATGCAGAAATAAAAGGATTAGAAGCAAACAGTGACACAGCAGCACACACTGGCTCATGGTCAAAAACCTGTGGAATAACTGCATTAATGGAGTGAACAAATCATACCATTTGTGCAATTTAATTATATCATTTCTACATCGGTTCATTATGTGGTGATAACACCAGGCATTTGGACTTTTTCATTTTTTTTTTGGAGTGAAGTAACAGTAGGAAAAACATTATTCACTCGCTCATTGGCGATTTTCATGGATAAAGCATTGCAATGGAGCAGTAGTGGTTCATTACCTTGCCAGTCTTTCATTTTCATAGTTCAAACCATTTGGCAGTGAGAGGCAGCGCTGTTTCTTTAGCTGCACTGGCCTTCTGCCACTAGTCATTAGCTAAAAATACCAGATGGGTACCATTGCCTTGCCTGTCCACTAAAAGCACAAAATGGAGTTCCAGTACTGGCACAGATCACTGATCAATTTTCACAAATGTAATTTTTTTTGTTTGGGCAAATATGATAATGAGAATGATATTAACAGCAAAACCTCCAGTTTATTGATGCATTTCTATTAGAAATGCATTATTTTTTCCACCATCAATGCAGACCACCAGTAAGTCTGCATAATAAAGTTTTTTTTTTTAAACAGACAGAGGAATGGCTGATTTAATACAGTTGAAACATAAAAGATGCATTTATTTAAAGGTTTCAACATTTAAATTTCTGTGTAAATAGTAACTTCTTTATTTCGGATGGTCTACAACTAAATGCAGCTTCATTTTCAGCAAGAGAGTTACCTGAGTGAGTGACAATACCATTTAACACATTTTATTACAATTTGCTATTGCCTATTATCTTTACTTGTTCTTCTGATATAATTCACAAAATTATGTGCTATCTGTATTACCAGTGGTAAATCTGTTTGTGCCTGTGTAGCTCAATAAGAAATGCTTTATTTGTTGACTTATAACGGTGTCAAACAAAAATGGCCAAATAGAAACCATTTTATGCTGCTGAAGAAATTGACTGGGTGAAAAGAAACCCTAGGTAAAGTATAAAATAGTTTAAAATAAATTCACATTGGAGAACTCAGGTTAAGGCAGTGGTTGCACAGTGTTACATTGGTTAACTCTGCTGCGACAAAGCTACAGTAGACTGGGTTCAGATTTTGGCCCATCCTCTACTCTTTGGCTTTTGTATATTCTACTAATATGTTAATAAATTCCTATCCAGGCACACTGGTTTTTCTTCCATCTACCCAATAATGTGTATTAAACAGTATAATGGTGACTACAATATACATAACTAACATTAAATGGTAAAATAAAATTTTAATGAATTTGCAAAAACACAAATAGATTTGTAAAATATGTAATTTCTGAATAAAACAAATCCGTATGAATATTCCCTAGTACAAATCACGCACAAGGTAAGAATCACAATGTGACCTAATTAACATAGTAATTATGATGTCGAGGTCGACATCACTTGATGTTCTTGCTCTGCCTGTTCAATTAGAGAATGAAATAAAAATCATAAACTCACTTTGATACAGCGCTTGTCACTTCCGATTTTTTCTTTTACCAGTAGAATAAAATTAATCAACTACGTTTGCCAGTGTGACAATTTTAAATCTTGCTCTTCTGCTGCTGTCATTATTTATTCACATGAAAGTGTATGTGTTCATAATAAATATTTACAATTTTACTAAAGGTATTTAGCTTATTCCAGCTTTTAGAGTTAAGGTTTTATTAGCTGAAATACAATATATAATACTAACAATGAGAAACAACTCATTCCACAAATCTTGCAACTAATGATATGAGGAAGAATTTATTGAGCAAATAGTATATTTTAGAATTACAGACATTAATGATTTTAATACTGTTACAATTGTAGGATGTTTCATGGTAAATGAAATACTGACTTAATGGCTTCAATTACCTCCAGGCAAATCCAGTTCTTCATTATGTCCAAGTAAAAATACCAATACCCTTTGAAATCATCTGCTGTTATTTTATGCTCTTTTCTGCGGTTCACAGTGACTCAGTGGTAGTGCTGCTGCCTTACAGTAAGTTTGCCTGTTCTCCTCGTGTCTGCATGGGTTTCCTCCCACACACTTATACCATGAAGATTAAGGGATTTGGCATTGCTAAATTGGCCTGAGTGTGTGCATGTGGATGTATCTTCAATCTGTGATGGACTGTCTAGGTGTTGTTCTTGTCTTGCTCCTGATGATTACTGGGATAGGATCCATATGCTTCATGACTGTGCCCTCAATAAGCGGTATAGGAAGATGGATGGATGGATTATTCTTTGAGTTTAAAGATACGCCTTTGGAAAAAAAGATTTAATTGTAACAGTTGTCCTGATATCACGGCATACATACTATTTTCTATTTTCTGTATCTCTCTCTCTCTTTTCAGGTACAGTACTTGTTAAAAAGTATTCACCCACTTGGAAGTTTTCACATTTTATTAATGTTGGATCACAGTGGATCAAATTTAGCTTTTTTGAAACTGATCAACTGAAAAAAATCTTTGTCAAAGTGAAAACGGATCTCAGCAAAGTGGTCTAAATGAGTTACAAATATAAAACACTAAATAATTAATTGCGTAAGTATTCTGTTAATATGACAGACCTAAATCAACACTAGTGCAGCAAATTGGTATCAGAAATAATATAAGTAGTTAAATGGCGATCACCTGCCAATAGTCAAGGGGTTTCAATTGATTGCCATATAAATGCACCATATCTGAAACTTGTGGTGAGTCAGTATGGTTGCCGAACCTACTCAATAAAGACAAAAAGAACACTCCCAGCAATTCCATGAATATTAAAAAGCACAAGTTAGGAGATGGACACAAGAAAATGTCCAAGTGCACATGGGGGACAGCTTAAGGGCTCAGGTGATGGTAATAACCCGCCGAACTGGGGGTTGGTGCTGTGGTTTAATGCCTTCTCTCTTCCTCCCTCTGCAGAATGGAAACCTAACCGCCACACCACTGCAGAGGTCACTTCTGTTGTCCACCTGCCTGGACCCTCCCCTGACAAAGACCTACATATTCAAGAGGGCCACCGGCCTAGGCAGTTAAGTCTAGAATTAATGTCTGCAAAAACGTTTCCACACTTGTTTAACGTGTTGGCATTTAATATACAGGGTTCATCCAGGGTGGTGCTCCCCAGCTCTTTACCTTAGTTTGTCTCATCTTTTATAAAATTGTTAATGGAAAGAGTATGGCATAGCTGTAAACCTGCCAGAAACAGGCCCTCCACAAAAACTGAGCGATCATGCAGGAAAGAGACCACCAAGAGGTCTATGATAACTCTGACTAAATGACTAAGATTGGAGACATTGTACAGGTAACTGTTGTCTAGATGCTTCATCAATCATAACTTTATAGGAGAGTGGCAAAGAAGAAATGTATACATGACACCTTGGGTAGAGTTTGCCAGAAAGCACATGAGAGAATACAAAGTAAGATGGAAGGAAGGTTCAATTGTCTGAGCCTGGTCATTAATTTTTTTGGCTTTCAGATGGGTCTCACTCCAACTGATAATTTGTGACTGGACTTGAAAAGGGTGGTTCACTCATGATCCCTAAGCAACCTGATAGAGGCTTAAGTTGTTTTGCAAAAACCAGTGGGAAGAAATGGCATGTCCAAATGTGCAAAGCTGACAGAGACCTGAGCACACAGATGTAAAAGGCTGTCATGGCTGCCAAAGTACATCTACCAAATACTGACCTTATATGATCAATTATTTTGTGTTTTATATTTAGACCACTGTTCAGAGACCTGGTTCCACTTCAACAGTAGATTTATTGATCTACTGTATTTTTATAATTCAGTTTTGTATAATAATAAAATATGAAAACTTCCAGGAAGTGACAATTTTTAATTGGCACTGTACTGTGTCACTACATCCATCTGGGCTGTCAGACTGAAGTGGGATGTTTGGAAGCTCGGTTTATAGGTGTCTCTAAGGGTGCAGCTTTATTTTACTGAATTGATTCATAAAAGGGCTGAACCTTCTATATGGAGTTTGTACTTTAAGAGATACTTCTGGTTGGAGGTACTTTACCTTTATGTATCTACTTTGAAAATCATCACTGTGAGAATGGAGCAGTAAAGCAAAACAGTGACTGCACGGAGAAACCTTCAAAGGTGGCAACACCTTATCACCACTAGAGTGCACAATGTCCCAGAAGGAAAAGTGCAATGTCTTCTGTATGACAAACAATTCAGGATTCTGCACCACACACGTGAACCAAGGGGTGCAGGGATCAACAGTGATACTGCAACTAGAGGAACATTGAATGTGGTTTTGAGGGATTGGTGGGGTTGGCCCATAAGCAGGCATTTGCCTAGCAGCACAAGAAAATTAGAAAGGCTGGGAGTGGGAAACAGAGCAGTGAGCACTTTAAAAAGCAGACAGGCCCAGAGAAGGCAGCACGTTTTCTATTTATTTTTTTCCTTTTGTGCTTCTCACTTTATTCATTCCATTACATATATCTCTAAAATTAAGCTTTATTTTGATACTTGGCCTCTCCTTGGCATTATTCTGGAAATAAAGACTCAAAATGAAGGTAACCTATTGACCAAAACCTCTAGATGCACAAGGAACGACACCATTTCAGTCTTAGAACACTCAATAAAAATTAATCATCTCTCTCAAATGGTATATTCACATTCATCGTGATGTTATTGCCTATTCACAAGATTCTTCATAAAACAGAGGATGTGGCCAGCATCAAGTAATTTCCCTTTCTCTCATCTGCAGTAAGGGAGTGAGTCTGAATGGTAACCTACAAGACATGAATCTAACACCACATTCCTTTCATCAACATGGATGACAGAAACATCAATGAAACTACAAGTAGTTTACATTTGGGATCAAATGCCAGCTCAGCATCTCAAACACATCCATAATCTCCATTCCAGAATTAAATTCTGGTATTGCATCTTTCATTCAGCTTAAAGTGGAAAGATGTGAAGACAATGCCCTTGTTTGCACAGTATCAGTTATTCCTCCTATGACTATTTTGGAAAATCAATTTCCTGAATACAGTCACAGTAGCTAATTAAATCAATCGTACTGTAGTCATCACTGACTGTAAACAGAGTGGACTCAGAAAGGATTCAGATCCTTTCACTTTCTGCACACATTTCTAAATGCATAAATTTTCTATTTCTGTCCATCAATTTACACTCGATAACCTATAAATGACAAAGTAAAAACATGTTTTCAGAAAGGTTTACAAATTTACTAAAAATCAAAAACTGAAATCTCTCATTTATTTAAGTATTCAGTATTGCATTCCAAATTGTGCTCAGGTACAACCTGTTTGCTTTATTTATCCTTGGGATGTGTCTAGGGCTTGATTAGGGTCCTCATGTAGCAAACTGAGTTGAATGTACATTGTTTAGAAATGCGCACACCTATGTGTATAAGTTCCCAAAATTTACAATGCATGTCAGGATAAAAACCAAGCCATAAAGTCCAGGGAGCTCTCTGTAAATCTTTTTGGTCAAATTGTTGTGAGGCATTTATGGCAAAGTGAGTAGACAGAAGCCACTCTTAAATAAACAGCATATGACAGCTTTTAAAGGGCACAAGTAACATGAAGTACAAGATTCTCTGGTCTGATGACACAAAAACTGAACTTTTTGGGCAGAACTCCAAGCACTATGTCTGATGAAAACAAGGCACTGCTCATGACCTACCTAATACTACCCCTACAGAGAAGCATGATGGTAGCAGCATCACGCTTTGGTTGTGCTTCTCAGTGGCACAGACAGGGAGACTGGTCAGAACCGAGGGAAGGATGAATGCATTCAAATACAGAAAACCTGTTCCAGAGTGCATCTCTGACAGATAAAAATGACTCCCCAAATCCAGGTGCACAAAGCTTGTAGAAATTTACTCAGAAGACTAAAAGCCGTAATTCCTGCAAAAAGGGTTTATATTACTGAGTTAAGGGTCCGAATACTTAAATGACAGATTTCAGATTTACTGATTTTTTTAATAAATGTGCAAATCTTTCTGAAAATGTTTTCACTTTATCATCATGAGTTATGTAGTGTAGATATGCAAAACTGGCAAATTTATCCATTTAAAATAAAATTTACAGCAAAATAAAAGTGTGCAGAAAATGAAAGGATCTAAATACATAATCCACTTATGTTTGGATCTGTAAATTATTCTTCAAATGTGTTTAATCCCATCTTAAATAAAACTACACTAATGCATTAAGTTTAAGAGCAGCTACAAGAATTTAAAATATACCAATGAAGTTGAATATTATCAAAAGATCTACAGGAAGACAAAAACTATAGATATTAGGTATAGCATGCTGGCATAGTGACTAACATCGCTGCCTTGTGTCCATAGTGCTATGTTCGAATGCTATCGCTGGCCATTGTGTTTTTGGAGACTGTGCATTCTGCCAATGTCTGTTAAGTTATTTTCAAGTTAGGTAAATTGCGGACTCTAAATTTGTGCAATGTCCAAGATTGTCTCTTGGTTTACGTTTATTGAAAAAGGCACTGGGCCCTCACAACAAATTTATACAAATTAATTTATTGATGGATAAAAAGTATTAGAAAACACATGAATCCCCTACAGCAAAGTGCAAATTGACAAGCTTCAGTAAAGAATCTTGGCTACCTAAAGTTTCCACAATATAGAACAGTAACCATCTGACCTGTTATGAGTAGGACCTATTTTCAAACAGTAGCTAGCAACATGGATACCCAAACAGGACCTTCAGAACCCCTAGTTACAAAACACATGAATTCCATTCAGTTTGCCTACAAGGCACATATAGTAGTAGATGACTTTCTGATTTACATGCTCTACAGAACCTATTCCCACCTGAACAAAGTTTGCAGGATAGTCAGATCATTTTCTTTGATTTGCCTATTTTCTTTCATACTATCCAGCCTCTCCAGTTGGATATAGGTGATGTAGGTGGATAGCTCAACAGTGTCCTGAATCATGGAGTGTCCAACTAACAAAAGACCGTTCAAAAGACTTCAGGACAGTGTATCAGAGATGTGGGTGTGCAACATGGGAGTATTTAAGGAAACTACCCAGTTTCTTTTTTTCAACCCTCTACAATTCTAACTTACTGTATGTAATCTAGAAAATTTTTACATGATTATATCTTTGTAGAAAAAGGAGAAGGACAATACAAAGGTATTGAAGGGCTTTGCAACTAAATAGGACAAGACACAATATTTAGAGTTGAACGTTACACACTATAGACTGTATTGGTCCCCAAGTGAAAATGTAAACATCACAGAGGTTCAAAGGTAGTACAAGCTTCTTCCCTTCTAGAATCCAAAAACACACAAAAAATCTTCACATAGAGATATTATACTTATGGCTTTGCTGAAGAAAAGCTTCACTGGGCAAAAGAACTCCAACTATTCCACCTAGGGAAATGAAGCCACAAGGACCTACAAAAGAAGAATATTCCTTTTAAACTATTATCCCTGTAGGTTCCAATCTGGAAACTAGGAACAGGTACACACAATGATGCTGGTTGCAAACCGTAACGCAGATTTATTTAAAAACATTAAAACAGTTAAGAAAATCTACTAAAATAAAATCCACAGTTAAAATTTACAATCAGAAATCTAGTGAGAAGTGATTTTTGCCTCATCAGACCAAAGAATCTTTTTCTTCATACCTCAGAATCCTTTAAATGCCGAAACGAGGGTTACTCACTCCATTATAAACACCTTATTGATGGAATGCTGCTGAGTTGGTCATCCTTTCAAGAAGTTCTCCGATCTTAGCTCAGAACATCTGAAGCTCTGTTAGAGTTACCATTAGTTTTTTTGGTCACCTCTCTGACCATGGTTCTTCTTGTCTGGTTACTTAATTTGTCTGAACAGCGAACTCTAGGAAGACTTCACAATATTTAAGGTCACTGTGTTCCTGGCAACATTCAGAGGTTTAGAAATGGTTTTATAGCCTTCCCTTTATCTAAGCCTCACCAGTTTTATCACAGTGGTCTACAGAGAGTTTTTTGCACTTCATGTCTTGTTTTTTTATCCTGAAATGCAGTGTGAATTGTAGGACCTTACATAGACATGTTGGGTGCCTTTCTAAACCTTGTCCAGTAAATCCATAGGTGATCACAAGTAGACTCCAACCAAGTTCTTGACACATCTCAAGAATAACTAAAGCAAACAAGATGCAACTCACCTCAATTCAGCCAGCCAAAACAAAGGGAGTAATTTCAGTTTTTGATTTTTAATAAATTTGCAAAACTTTCTGAAAACATGTTTTCACTTTGTCACGATGGGTTACTGAGTATAGATTATTGCTCAATAATGTCAATTTTTTCCATTTAAAATTAAATCTACAACACAATAAAGTGTGCAGCAAGTGGAGATATTTATTTATTTTGTTTACAGAAAAAAGTTTCCAGGACAATTCACTGGCTACTCAAAAGTCTGTTTCATCTAGAAAGACATGGAATTATCTTATTTTCTTATTTTCCATCTGTTCTTGAATAATTTATGTCTACAGGAGCAAGGATACATCAAATAAAACATCAGTCTACCTTAAATTTACAAAGTGAATGAGTTGGTGACCAACAAGAATTACTGTTATAAATATATTTTTAGAAAGTATATTAATGATTTATTTATTTTATTAACAGCAACTGAATACACAAAGCAGAACCCGAAACCTGAAGACTAGCATGTGTAGATTCATTAGGACAGATTTCTTGATAGTTCAAAAAAGGAGATAGTAATGAAGGTTCTTTAATCAGAATTCTGAAAATCAAACTAAATCTTCAGTTTAGTCTTTTGGCAGCTGGAGAGAATTTTCTATATTTTTAGATAAAGTTCAGACAAGAAGCTACTGCAACTTGATGCTCTTAAATAACAAGGCAAAAAAGACAAAATATCCCAAATACTGCAACAATAGCTGAAAACGATATTCAACTGCCTGTTATCCCTCCCTAATCCTGGAGACTTACTATTCAAGAGAAAGTTTTCAAAAATGAAGGATTCCATAATCAATTCATTTTTTAAAATACTATTTACAAGCAAATGTTGATTATGGTTCATTATTTATATTTACTCTCAGGATCATTTTGTACAGTGCTGTCACGAAAGTATCTTGTCCCCAGTCTCTTAATTGGATTAGGGGATTTAAAATGTATGTATCTATATCTATATCTATATCTATATATATATATATATA
>JANRMT010062833.1:15332589-15382698 GCA_026402145.1 Polypterus bichir lapradei
TATATATATATATATATATATATATATATATATATATATATATATTGCCTTTAGTGAAAAAGACTCAGGGTTAAGTGAGTCTTTAACCTAAATAAACACAATGTGAGGCTGGTCGCCATTTCTTGCAATCTATTTGAATGAAATTTATTTGAAGCCATAATGTTTTATTATTTAATAAGCATTTGAAGAACCTGTTTTTTTTCCTTTGTGTCTCAGAGCTTTATGAAATGTTTCTAATTTTCTCTGTGATCAAGCACACATTTAAAATACCAGTCTATAGTGTAGCTTGTAGATAATAAATTGTACTAGAGTGGAATAAGCAGAAAATGGCACTTCATTGTGATGTTCTGCAGCTCAAAGTCATCATCATGGCAAGCGTGAAATTAAATACATAAACAAAAATAAAAATAAAGCATATGTTCTGCTTGACAATACTCATACTTGTGGAATCCACATGCTACAATGCTTAATACTAGTACAATCCGTGCTGACAGTAAAAGTTATGACTTTCCTTTTTTTTGTTACACTGCAGGCTGACTGCTCAGTAAGGCTGTAAATGGAATGAAACAGTTGTATTTTTGTTTTATTGCAGCCAAATTCTACATTGTAAGCAGTACAAATAATTGTTAATCAGAGCAATAGTTATTTTGCAAATCTCTGGAACAGTAATTTACTAACCTTATTAATTATCTTCAGTTTTGACAACATATTTCTTTGTTTACATTTATTGTTTATGAATCAATTTGAATGCCAACCTATAGTAATGGAATACATAGAAACTGAAGTTTTGTTAGCCATTTGTATAGTGCACATTTTCATGCTTAAATGTACTTATGCTTCAATTCTTTGTAATCATTTGGCATTGCCATTCTTTTACAAGGAATATTGCAAAGTCAATTCACCTTTTATAACGCAGGAAAGGAATTATGTGTGGCTGCTTCACTATATTCTCCTGCAGTAAATGTGCTGAAAGCTCCCACAATGCAATAATGCTTTATTAAATACATATTTTATCTATCTAGGATTTCCATGTTAGGTATGCATTGGCAAAAGGTGGAATCACAAATATCTGTAGATGATCTCCACAGCATGCGTTAACAATGATGGTATTATAGGTTGTCTTATTTTTAAATAATTATGCAATTACAGTGTAGGACTCAAATAAACTTTTGTGTTAAAACTAAAATCTGTAAACTATAACCAAATGTATGTGTTATTTCTACACTAAATATATATATATATATATATATATATATATATATATATATATATATATATATATGTATTTTTAATATATTCTGTGTTCTTTAGTTCATGCTTATCTGTTCTGATATAAAATGTATCTATTGTAATGCCAAATTTATCACTCCTAAAACAAGATATAAACCCAATATTGACAATTATCATTTTTGCTAACTTGTTTTAACAGTGTTTTGAAATGAAAGAAGACTGAAATAAAATAACATGACATTGGCCTTCTCATATTTTATGTGTTTTGATTTTTTAATTCCCCAAATTGGCAAAACTTGGTGAACAGCATGATGTGTGTGTGTTTGTTGTGATGGTCCTTAGAGTGATCATTTAATGAGTTTACTCTGTAATTACAAAATCAAAACGTCTAATTGGTTTCCCTGTCTAAATGAAGCAGAAACAGCAGGAGAGATATTGGGCTTTTTAAAACTGTGGAGACCTTAAGGAAGACAAAACAGACATGGTGTTGGTTGTAATCAATAGAAATATAAAAGGGCAAGGGTAAAGAAAATCATCTGCACAGTTATTAACTTGAGGAATGCTTACTGAAAAAATTAATTAACAAATTCTGACTTTCACGTAACCTTTCTAATTTATTCTTGACCTTTCTAATTTATTCTTGAAACACAAGAGTCTCAAGTAAAAAAGAGGGTATGATTCCTTCTTGTTTTGAATTAAATGTTCACGGAATTATTATTAGCGGTTACCATTTTATATTATGCACAATGCAAAATACCTAATGAACATCCTATTACAATTCATTGTTATAAATAAGAGGTATCTTTGAATAATTATAAAATATCCTTGTGAAAAGTGAAAACTTGTTGAAATATATATTGAAGTAAAACTAGTTAGGCTATTATTTGAATCAGTGAGTAGCTCATTGTATACACATGCACATATGGGGTCAAACATAATCAGACGGTGGTCAGTCCTTGGAAAGATGTTTTGATACCACTGAGAACAAACCATAATGAGGTAACCTTCCAAAACAATTTCAGAAATGAGGTTTCCATTCATTTCCTCCTTAATCTTCCTCTCTCTTTAAGTTGTGATGTTCCTGTCCAATGTAATCTCTTGTCTAAGTCTTCTCAAGTTCAAACACTTAATATACCTTATGCTGGAAGTTCACTATAGGGCTCTGCAGCTCCTACTGGCAGCCCCCATGGAACCCAACAGGGCTTTGCCAAATTCCAGATCCCAGCATACGATGCAGGAATCCATAGTAGCACAGCCACCCAGGAGAGCTGCCCTCTAGCATCCAGATTGCTTTGCCAATGCTCTCTCCCCCGGGTCCTTCCATACAGTTGCTGTCCCAGCCAGTTAATGGCCATGGCCTCCCATCACAACCTTAATGAGTGTTATCCTTACGCCACTCTTACAGAGAACAGTTTAAGGGAGGGAGCACAGAAAGGGGCAGACCCTTTGCTGGAGGAATCCTTAGTCTAATTTAATGTTTCCCAACCTGTGGGCCACTTTGGTGAGCCGTGGCTACATTGCAAGTAGGTTGCTGCTGTCCTCAGACAAGACTTGGCCTTTCCCCTCAGACCTCCCCAACATTCTTAATTTGTTTATTTCTAAATTTGTTTAAAAAATTATTTTTTCAAATTCTCGCTCCAGCCTTTGCTATAAGTCCTCTCCCTTCATTATCCCAATGAAATATTCATTCTTAATATCTTTGCACAGATGTTTCTGATTTAGTGTACATCATTGATATCTATAACTGCCTGTATTTTAAATTCTGAACTGGAATTATTCTCCTTCTGTTCTCCCCTCTCTTATGATTTTTACTTGGAGCAGCGGAGATGCTAACAAGTTACTGAGAAAAGCCATTTAGAATTGTCAAACAAGCCAGTGTTAAAAACAACATTCAGAGGCATCAAAATGTGAACGCTAAAACAAAATTCCAAAACACAAAGTAAAGAAAGCAAAGCAGGTCAAAACCAAAATCTTTCATAATTAAATTTTGTTTTGGAAGTGTCTTTTAGGATCAGCTACACTAGGTTTTTTCCTTTGAAAACAATTCCAAGTTCAGATACTTCCTGAGGTGATGTCATGTTTTATAGTGGAAGCTCCATTACTTTACAAGTCACATGACTAGCATTGGCCAACAAGCCATGCTGTTGCTATAAACAATATGGTGGTGATCATGGAAAAGCATAGCTCAAAATGGTGGTGCATTTAAACAAAATAGTCCTAATGGGGTTGTAACACTCACCCTCTTTATTTTCAAAATCAACTGGCTATTTTTAAGTATATTTTATTTTCTTGTCCAAGCTTTATCAGTGTTAGCCTTTCCATTTCTTGTCCTGTTAAATATTCATCCCAGGACAGGTCGCTTCATTCTCTTTCAATGAAACTTCACAAGACCATGCATCAAGCACTTCACCCTAATCCATGACAGGTCAAATGGGAAAGTGTCCTTATCAGACCTAGAACTATGCCATAGGATGTCAACCCCTGTCTAATCTGGAATTACAATGACCATTCCGCTAAACCGCCATCGTGGCTTCTCTTTTTTCCTGTTCCCATTCTGTTTGCTCCTTTACCTTCCTAAGTGTAAAATCTAAACTCTTTAGCTTTGAAGAATCTATGTCTTCTTTTCCCAAGATGTGGCTAAAAGACAGCTGAGTACATTTCTGGATTTGCACACTCAAAAACTCCAACTTTTCACAATATGGTTCTTCAAACTGGTTGATGTTCCTTTTCACCATGGACTTTGTAGGTATTTGCACCCTTGAAGATGTTTGTCTATGACTCGGATGTTTCAGACCATAAGATCTAGGTTTTCTTTCCCTTTTTCTTTCTTTATATAATGTCCAGCTGTGGTCAATCATTAAAACATGTAGAATTCCGTTATTTTGTCCTCTTCACTTCATATCCTCTTCTTATTTTTACTTGTTCCCTTTACCCTTGCAAAGCTAGTTGCCACTTTGTATAACACATTGAGTGAACAAGGATACAAGCCTCTACCACTATACCCAACTTGGTGGTGTCACCTCCCACTCTTTACCACTCTTTCCTGGATAAATATTTTAACATTTTAAAAACATCACTTATTCGTTCAAAAACCATAACCATCAACTTCATGTAAATTTGTGTCTTCTAGATGTTAAATATAGAAATATTTTGCTGTGACTGTCACGCATGTGCAAGTAGGAGGACGTTGTATGGACCAAGTGAAGGTAATTCCACGCCAGGCCAGGGAGTGGCATGTTGCACTAAATCTTCTCCTGTTATCTCTTCAGACCAGCTGCAGGAAAACCTGTCTGACTCAACCTTTGAAGACCTCACTTCCGGTTCTGGTGCCTAAAATGATGCCACTTCCGGCGCCTTGACTGACATCACTTCCGGTTCTGGTGCCTCGATCAATGTCAGAAGATGGTAACTTCTGGCTCCCCTACATCACTTCCATCTGACTATTTAAAACCACCATCTTTGCAATTCAAGTTCAGTTCTGTTTTGGACAGCCAGGGATATTATACAGGTGGCTGCCCCAAACCTTTTTTTTTAAGTGTGTCAAATCTGATCTTTTTACAAACTAAACTCAGACCTGTACTGCCATCATTGTTTTTAGATAAAACCCCAATTCTAATGAAGTTGGGACGTTGTGTAAAACGTAAATAAAAACAGAATACAATGATTTGCAAATCCTTTTCAACCTACAGTGAAACCTCGGTTTGCGAGCATAATTCGTTCTGGAAACGTGCTCGCAATCCAAAGCACTCGTATATTTAAAGCGAATTTCCCCATAAGAAATAATGGAAACTCAGATGATTCGTTCCACAACCCAAAACTATTCATATAAAAATGATTAATACAAAATATAAAGTAAAATACATAATATAAATTAACCTGCACTTTACCTTTAAAAAGAATCATGGCTGGTGTGAGTTTCTAAACTCATGTGGGATTCCACCCAATGGAACGACACGCGGAAGAGCGTCCCAAAGCAATCGCAGTCTCCCAGCGCTGTAGCAGTTCGCCGTATAAGTGCATCCAAAAAGATCGCAAACATGCTATAAGCGCCTGTCATCAATGGGTCATAAAAGGAACATTATAAAGATCCCGCTACAATAAATAACAGCGCTCGTACGGATGTGGACTATATGAGTGAGGCACACAGACTCAGACGGAGAATAGGAGACGATTGCCAGAGATAAGGAGAGAGAGAGAGAGAGACGTGCTGGGCGAGCGAGCAAGCGAGATAAGGAGAGAGAGAGACGCGCAGGGCGAGCGAGATAAGGAGAGAGAGAGAGAGAGACGCGCAAGGCGAGCGAGATAAGGAGAGAGAGAGAGAGAGAGACGCGCTGGGCGAACGAGCGAGCGAGATAAGGAGAGAGAGAGAGAGAGACGCGCCGAGCGAGCGAGCGAGATAAGGAGAGAGAGAGAGAGAGACGCGCTGGGCAAGCGAGCGAGCGAGATAAAGAGAGAGAGAGAGACGCGCTGAGCGAGCAAGCGAGCGAGATAAGGAGAGAGAGAGAGAAAGATGCGCTGGGCGAGCGAGATAAGGAGGGAGAGAGAAGAACCATCAACTCAGTTGTGATCACATGATGCTCAACAGACAAAATGTATCCATACTACTCGTATTGCAAGACATCGCTCGTTTATCAAGTCAAAATGTATTAAAAATTTTTGCTCATCTTGCAAAACACTCGTAAACCAAGTTACTTGTAAACCGAGGTTCCACTTGTATATTCAATTGAATACACTACGAAGGCAAGATAACTAATGTTAAAACTGATAAACTTTATTGTTGTTTTGCAAATCTTCACTCATTTTGAATTTGATGCCTGCAACACGTTTCAAAAAAGCTGGGACAGGGGCATCTATAAAATTCCTATTTATGTTTTGGTACTGTCCTCTAAATCTTTCTTCTGACACTTTGTTTATAACTCAATCCAATCTATTGAAATTCCTCTCTCACCCTATATTTTTTTTCTATAACATCTCTCTGTACTGACTCGGAACGTTCATGCAGTGGAATATCTACTGTTTGTTCAGAGACACAGCCAAGTTAGCAATGGCCCCTTGCTGGAAATTCCCTAATTCTATTTTTGACAAATTCTGAAAGCCACCTTTTTTATAGCATAGTAGTTCTTGAGGGTTCTAACGCGTGATTTTAGGGTGAAGAGGGTAAGCCATCTCAAATATTCAGAACTGAGCATCTGCTGCTTAACTTGTGGAACACTGAGTGGCTGGTGTCCAGAGAGATGAAGATGCTGATTTTTTTGTTTGTTTTGGTTTCTTTGAATCCTTTTAGATTTGACTCAACTGCCCATATGCTGTCTATTTTTGTGAAAGAAGACAGGGGTGGTCATAGATGAGAACATTTTCTTAGTTTAATTTATTTTCCATCTAATGCTTGTTGTGGTTCTGTATTTCTTGCAGGTATTTGTTTAACTAAATATACATTTGATAAAAAGATAATACAGTGGTGGCATTTATATATTGCTTGGTGAGTACTCCTGGCTCTTATGCGCTGAAGTTTCATCCTAGGTTTGTTAGTGAGGCTCCATTGCTGGAATAAATTGTCCTCTCTTGTATTTTTGGTCAACTAGATGGTAACTGTAATCTAATTCCATTCTTCTATACTAAATGTAGTAACACTAATACTGCTTCTACTCCTTTGCATTATTCTGTTGTATTTAACAATGTATAAGTTAGCTTATAATTGAAGCATACATTACAAAGCTATTATATTTACTATTTATTTTAAACTTTATTCACTCTTTCTATGTATAGCATCTTATGATAGTGTATTTTCTAAATGGTGCTATATAAACTAGGCATTGGCGTATTGATTTTCCAACTCAAATTCTGAAGCTGCTGGCTTCTTATTTTTTTTTCCAGAGTTTGTATCAATATGGACATTTACAGTGGATTCAGATAGTATTCAGACCACTTCACTTTCTGCATGCTTTATTGCATTGCAGATTTTATTTGCCGTTTCACTCTACACTCTGTAACTCATAATAATAAGTGAACACATGTTTTCAGAAAGTTTTAAATGTTTTCAAAAATCAAAAAGTGAAATCTCTCATTTATATTAGTATCCAGGTCCTTTGCTGTGACACTCCAAACTGTGGTGAGGTGCATCCTGTTTGCTTTAATTATCCTTTAGATGTGTCTAAAAGATTAAAACAATCTAGATGAGAACAGGCCATTCAGCCCAACAAAGCTTGCCATTCCCATGTACTTAATTCTTCTAAAATAACATCACTACTGTCTGCCACACTACTTGGTATCTTATTCCAAGTTTCTATGGTTCTCTTTGTAAAGAAAAATTTTCTAATGTTTGTGCGAAATTTACCCTTAAAAAGTTTCCAAATGTGTCCCCTTGTTGTTGATAAACTCATTTTAAAATAACAGTCTCGATCCACTGTACTAATTTCCTTTACAATTTTAAACAATCATGTCACCTCTTAATCTGGAAGGATTAGACTCTTAATCTTAATCTGGACTCTTCCTATAGCTGACTGTCCTCCCAAATTGAGCAACCAACCAAGAAGGTGACCAGGAACCCAAAGGTTACTCTAACAGAGCTTCAGAAGTCCACTTCTGAGATGAGAGAACCTGTTAAAAAGAGCAGCACTCCATCAAATAGGCATTTACAGTAGAGTGGCTAATTCTGCCTTGGAGTTTAATCTAAAGGACTCTAATGTCTTCTAAACAACTCATTTTAAAGACTCTGAGAGCATAAGGAGAAATATTCTCTGGTCTGATGAGGGAAACGTTTACCTCTTGGAAAAAACTTCAAGCAATATGGCAAAGACCGGACACTGAACATTACCTGCCTCATACCATCTCTATTGTGAAGCCTGGTGGTGTGGTGTCAGCATCATGCTATGGAAGTGCTTCTCAGTTTCAGGAACTGGGATTCTGGTTAGAACCAAGCAAAGGATGGATGCAGCCAAAGACTGAGAAATCCTTGAAGAATACTTGCAACTTGAGAATGGGGTGATGATTCACCAGGACAATGACTCGACAGACAGACAGTGCCCAGCAGACACTAGTGTGGCTTCAGGACAGGTCTCTGACTGTTCTTGAGTAGCCCAGCTAATGGCCAGACTTGGACCTCCATTTGAATGAAGTTTTAGAGGATGTGCTGGAAAGAATGGTATAAATTCCCCAAATCCAGGTGTACAAAGCTTGTAGAGACTTATCTAAGGAGACTCAAAGCTGTAATAGCTGCCCAAAAAAATTCTACAAAGTACTTAATTAAAGGTCTGAACACTTATATGAGTAAGAGATTTCAGTTTTTGATTTCAATAACTTTGCAAACCTTTCTGTAATCATGGTTTTACTGTGTCATTATGGATTATTGACTGTAGATTGATAGGCAACAATAATACATTTATCCATTCAAGATTAAATCTACAACACAATAAAGTGCATAGAAATTTAAGGGGTCTGAATACTTTGTGAATCCACTGTATTAGTACAAATACCACAAATAAATAACATTTAATTGAAGGGTTTTTTTCCCAAAAACACTCCACACAGACTATTGCCATGGCTTTAAGGATTTGATACCAGTCTGCTACAGACACTCCGCTCCACTGTGCCACCAAGATTTAGCAAAAAAAAAACAAAAAACATTTTTAGAGAACTTAGATAAACAAATTTGAAATACTTTAATAAATTAGGATAATCAGTTGGATGAATATGGAAATGATGCAGTTAATAGCACATATAAAATGTAATGGCAAATGTCTCAAGCAGATAATTATAAAAATTAATTTGAAATGCTCTCAGTTGCTTTTATATCATGAACATTGAGGAAATAAAGTATGATAGAGACTTGATAGCACAGAATTAGATGATTGTAAAAAAGTATTTTATTCTAAAAACTACATTAATCTTAAATGGCTCAAGCAATTCAATTACCACTGTCTTATTGCTGAAATATGTTTAATTTAAACTGATCTATGTCTCAGCTCTTTCTAGAAAGTCCCCACATTATATTACAATGAAAGTGGCAAACACTCCCTTTTTCCAATCAGTCAAGCGAAAATTTAGGGTTTCATCATAAGCCATACTATTTACTACATGCTGTCACTCCATTAATGATTTATTGCTATTTCAGACAAGGGCACATATTGATTAACTTTTATGTTATCTCAGGTTAGGCCTTTTTCAAATTATCACATAGTGCTGTATATAAGATAAAAGAAAATTATAAATTAAATTGAAATGTACTCACTTTTTTGCTTGACTTAAATTGAAAATGTAAGTAGGCAAGTGTAAGTGAACTTAACACAGCAGCTATTTATCATTCACCTTTGTGCCCACATTGCATTGAAAAACATATGTGAAGCAGTAAATGAAATTGACACCACTGCTCTCATCCCAGTCTTGATTGTATGAGAGTAGCGCATCATAATAAGTGGTCAAGGCTCTGGCATCACCACTACATGAATAACACTCTTATATAGCATTCATCTTGCAAGGCAGCAAACGTTTAATTTTCACTACAATAGATTGAGGTAATTCAAAGATAAGAATCAAACACCAGATTGCTACCTAAGACAGCATCTAAGCAATAACAGTGCCATTTAATTAAATGTGAAATCTTCTATTAAGATACAACATGGTCTTCTGTCAAGGTAATCTTTAACAATCATTGCTCATTAATAAATTGAGCATACTCTAAACATGACACAACATACTGTAGACTACTAGAACACTTTCTCTCACAAGTGAAAGGTACATTTGTTTTTCCAAAATATTAAGTAAACTGAAAACCATTTCAATTAAAAGAAGTGGGGACACTGATTATAAGCTAAAGGAACAAACAAATTTAAGGTTTATTTTAGATTAGACTGGTTTTTTGCCTAATCCACACTCATTAATACTGGGCCAACTTTAGAGTCAACAATTAATATAACATTCAGATGTTCAAGACGTGAGAGGAAATTGGAGTGCCAGGAGAAAACCCCTGAAGACATAAGAAGAATGTTAAAACTCAAAAGACATTGACTAGACTCAAAACTGAACACAGATCCCTGGAGCTACAAGTGTGTATAGTTAGCCAATACACTACTATGCTATTGTGCTCTTTTTCAGTTACTCCAAGTTTTCCTGTTATGAACAAAATTGTGGTTTATTTTATTTAAGATAAGATAAACTTTTATACAGTGCATTTAAAAAGTATTTAGACCCCTTCACTTTTGTTGCATTTTGTTATGTTGATGCCTTATACTTAAATTGTTTAACATTTTTTTGCATATCAAGTAACACTCAAGACCCTGGAATTAGAAAGCAAAAACAGGATTTTATAAAATATTTGCAAGAAATGTATTAAAAACGAAAAAGTGAAAAACCACAATGAAACACATATTCAGAACCTTTGCTATGACACCTGGAATTTGATCATTGCTGCAATGTTTCTACACCTTGCTTGGACTCTATCTGTGGTAAATTTAATTGACTGGAGATGATTAGGAAACACATACATCTGTCTATGTAAGGTCTTACCATGGACAGATCAAAAACCAAGCCATGAGGTCAAGGCAATTGTCTGCAGAGTTTTGAGTAAGAATTTTGTCAAGCCGTAGATCCTGGGAAGACTACATTAAATGTTTCTGCAGCACTGCAGGTTCCCAAGAGCACAGTGGCCTCCTTAACTCTAAAATGAAAGAATTTTGGAACAACCAGAACTTGCCATCTGGCCGAACTGAGCAATCAGGTGAGAAGGGCCTTGGTAAGAGAGGTGACCTAGAACCTTATGGTCACGCTGACTGAGAAAAAAATAACCTGTGTTGAGATGGGAGGAACTTGCAGAAGGACTATCATCACTGCAACAAATCACCAATTTTGGCAAACTGGCGGAGAAGCCAGATGAGAGTCTCTCCTCAGTAAAAGACTCATGAAAGTCCGCTTGGAGATAGCAAATAGACAACTAATGGACAGTGAGAAACAGGATTCTCTGCTTAAATGAAGCTAAGATTGAATTGTTTTGCCTCAGTTCTATGAGTCATGTCTGGAGAAATCAAGTCGCCATTTATCACTTACACAATACCATTCCAACGGTGAAGCATGTTGGTGGCAAAAGTATGCTCCCCGGTTTTATTTCATTGGTAGAAACTAGTAGACTAGTAAGGGTCAAAGAAAAGTACAGAGATATCCTTAATGAAAACCTGCTCCAGAGCACTCTAGATCTCAGACTGGGCTGAAGGTTCACTTTCCAATAGGATAATGATCCTAAGCAAAGACTGTATAGGAATGGCTTAGGGAGGACTCCTTGAAAGCCCTTAAGTGGCCCAGTCAGAGACAAGACTTCAAACTAATGAAACATCATGAAAATATCTTCTGTTCTTCTGTTCAACCTGACATAACTTAAGAGGACCAGCAGGAGAATGACAGAAAACCCTCAAACAGAGTTGTGCAAAGCTTTTGTCATGTCCAAGAAGGCTTCAGAATGTTATTGTTTACCCATAAATCAGTACTTTGTGTTAGAGAAGCCAAACTGAGAAATTGTATCCTGAGCAAGACTGAAGTAAGTATTAATTATATTAAGACATTGCAGCCTATTTCTTGGCTAACAATGTTAACCGTAGAAATAGTGAAAGAGCTAATATGTACAAAAATTACTTTATTTTGAAATTAAATATTGAGACAGCAGAATAATATGGCACAATATTTTCAGTCCTGTCTAATCAACTCATGGTTGAGGAAGCACAACCTTCGCCAACAGCATAGGGTATAAAGTAGGAACCTGCCATGGACAGAGGACCAGTCCATTTCAATGAAACCACAGAATGTAAAGTTCAAAACTTGCAAGTAAATATACTGTTACACTAGTGTTATCAATATTCACACTGCTAAAATATCCATTTAGCACACTGCTCGCACAATAATAATGTAGCTGTATGTTCCATTAAACATTTTAAATTGCTAAGATTTGTTTAGGACAAGGATAGATGCTGAAAGAAATAACACATTGGGTGCTGAAAACAGTGGATCTTCCAGAACCTTCCATTCCCAACAGTGTGGTTCCAGAAGTAAATTAACAGTACCTTGCTTTCTTCAAAAACACCAACCATAAATTTACATCTATAAAACTAAGTGAGAAGATGAAACACACAAGTGGCAACGCAGAAAATTTAATTGCACATGAATGCAGCAAACCTCCAGTATCCTTTTTTAAGCAAAAAAAAATACAATAAAAATATAATCAAGTTACTGTTGATTTGCTGATATTTTACAATTAGTAAGCAGAAGGGGAAGCACTCATGTGGCAGCCAACTGCAGTACTACCATGGATTTTGTGGGTCATTTATTACAGGTTAAACTGTTCCCGGTTTAAATTCCCAGCTTACTGTTTGGAGTTTCAGTGTTTACATGGAAGAAACTTTGTTTTCTCATAAAATCATACTAATGAGCTGAACTGGTATGAAAGAAAGTGCGTGTTTCCAATAATGGAACAGTGTCTCGGGGCTTGGTTATTTCCCTCTTTGCGCTTGCTGAGAGGTCTCCATGACTGCATTAGAGGTGAAGTCCAGGGTGGGGGAATCCCAGGAGGCAAACAGTATGTGTGTGGCCCATGGTTTATGTTTTGCTAGACGCCAGCTATATCTATAGTGTGCTAATATTTTTATAAAATAAGAGTTTATGAATTGTGATTATTTTTTTGCCCACTAACACAATGCAATAAATCAACATTGCTTTACTAGGTAGAAATCTAACATTACAATATACTTTTAAAAGTCCAAACTATTTCATTAATATTTCACATTAATCATCTAAATTGGTGAATACATTAAAAGTAACAGCCTGCAGTATATTCTGGCACTGCTTTCGAAACATGATAAAGGAGACATAAGGCCACTTTGAAATTCCATACTGATAATCAAAAAATAAATTTAATGACATTGAAAGTATTGTAAAACATTAAGTATTCCTTACATTTGCATTTCATGGTTTATTTGCGGGAACTATAAAATTCTTCCAATTAGCATTAAAAAGTTTAATTAACAGGACAGGTTTATGTGTCCCTATCTTTCTAGATACAGCAGTTGTAAAATGTTGCACATAAAGACTGTAAGGCTGTGAAATGAGATTTTAATACATGTATATTTAATAAATATGTTTTGACCAGTTTTATTGTATGAGAAATTCATACAACTGATGGTTAGAGAAATTTTGACATTAAACATTGTTACTTAAATATACACCCTGAAAGGAAATAAATAAAATGTAATGTATGTGCAGATGGGTGACGTAAATATGATTTAAAGAAATATATGAGGAGGAGGAGATTAGGAGTATGCGCTGATACAGCGCATTGCAGCACCCACCACATGACAAACCAACTCATGACCCCAGGTTAGGACCCTCAGCACCACACAAATTAAGATGGAATGGAACCAGTGTGAGGTTTTTTATGGTGGCCGGAGTGCCAATTCTGCCACCAACCCCCAGGTTTTTCCCTGCAGGGCTGGATGCGGATTAACACCATACCCAGGATGGAGCAATTGCAGGTTAAGGGCCTTGCTCAAGGGCCCAATGGGGTAGAGTCACTTTTGGCATTTACGTGATTCGAACCGGCAACCATCCGATTGCCAGCGCATATCCCTAACCTCAGAGACACCACTTCCGTCAAAGAAATATGTGAAGAGAAAATATTGACAAAACAGTATCAGTATCCCATTAAATGTACAATGCTTGCTTAAGGCTTTATTAAGATTCTAATAAGATACTATTTTAACAAGCTACTGTGCTAAATGTAGCTTAACTTAGGCATGATACCCTAGCCATTTAATGCCTGTTTTTACCATAAACAAGCTGTTTCTTTATTCTTGTCAAATAATTTCAAGACTAGTGGTGAGCAAATCCCATGGAGGCTGCTTCGCTGTAAGTTCAGCAAAACCACGGAAATGTTAGGAAAATTTGCCATGTCCGTGTTAAGGAAGAGTCTATGCTGGACTGATTATTGTGTCCAAAATTGTGATCTAAGCTGTGGCGCAGCAGTGTCATTGTGCCGCCAACAACCAAATATGAGTGAATGAATACCACAAACAAAATGCAACAAACAGCCATAAACTAGCAATACATACTGTAAATATAATTTCGATCATTTTGCTCACAGAGTTCCAATCTTGGGGCATATATTGGCCAAGAAGAGGCGACGTGGGGCTGCTTTTGTTCCCTTTAACAGTCATGCTCCAGTCGCAGCCTCCCATGTATCTGCACAGATACCTGACACTTTTTCTACCCATAAGAAATGGTAATAAATATTTTGTTATTATTTTATGAGGTCTCAGTTCTGACACAAGGACAGGGGATGGATTTGTTAAGGCTTCTTTTGAGATCATAGCTAGATACATGGCTGATTACCAATGCAAATTAGCCAAGCAGTGCTGCAGTGCCAACTCACAGATACTGTATATGTGATATGTTGTATCTAGTGACAGTACTCTTAATATTATCATTATGATTAGCTAATGCAGGGTTTTTGCCTTTTTAAATTCATTGATGACTCTACTAGCAGCCAGTGAAAATCGCCCCCTTGTTGAAATGAGTAAAATCGGTAGAGCATGGGGGAGGGATCCTCGTCTGTGAAACGAGCTCACTTAGAAATAGGGAAACATATTGTGCAATGCAACCAATGACAGCAACCCATGACCTCATCCCGTGGCTGAGAAACACTGAGCTAAGGTATGCTAGAAATGAAAATATTGCATTTTTTTTCTTTTTAACATAAGTGAGATTGAAATCTTGCTGGAGTACTGAACAGGTCATTATGGTAATGAGCATGAAAGTTCTAAGCATGGGCCTCTACTGCTCTGTGATGTCAGAGCAAATCACCTTGGAACACTGTAAAAAAAATGTTCACCTACGCCGGAGCAAGAAAAACCTGTTTTCCAAAAAAATATTCAGCAATCAAGGTCACTAGCAAACACAGCATATTCATTTAATTATTCATTTAATAATTTTAATTTAATATTTCACCAATCAGCCCTATTCAATACCTATGCTAGCTATAAGAAATCATTGCAGGATTGCAGACATACAGGGAAAGGTGCTGGTTTGATGTAGACATTACTAAAGTTTTAGACCATACATACTTATTTACATTTTGTGACAGATAGGGGGCGCTATCGCTCCCTTGAACCCCTGTCCAATACACCAGACACCAGATAAAAGTCCACAAGTTGACTTTATTAATATAGCACAGTGCACAAAGCACCCTCTCCTCCACTATACTCATTAAATTACTAAAAATAATCACAATAAACAATCCTACACTCCCAGACGCGTTGCCACCCTTCCACGCAGCTCAGCTCGCCATCTGGGAGCTCCCACAATCCTTTTATAGTCCCTGACCCGGAAGTGTTCCAATCTCCAGTCCATGTGATCTTCTATCACTTCCGGGTCAGATCAAAAGTCCTTTTCTTCACCCCAGAAGCACGTCATTCCCCTTGTCATTGTGACTCGGACGTACTTCCGGGGCGTAGGGTAAATAAACACTGTTCCTCCCTGCAGCGTCTCCTAGAGGCCCCCATGGTATCCAGCAGGGCTGTGTATAAAAACTCCAATGCCCATGATGCCCTGCTGGTCTTCGGGGAACCTCCATACTGCAGGGAGGGCTCCACCTGGCAGCTTGGGGGTATTGGCCGGGATGAACGGCCGGCCATACACCACAATTTAGAAAAAGCTTAATATGATGCTGTGTATAATAGATCTTAATTTGTTCAGGAAGCGAAAATGGACATATGTGATGCTTATATGCAACAATCTAAATGTTCCTTATACATTCATGTATTTAGTTAATGCATAAAATGCACTTTTGACCTAAATAAAATACATGTTCAGCTCTTTTACTTATTGTTTTATTAAAATCATGTTGCTTCCACAGCTTTTCCAGTCCAGTTTGAACTTTTCCACTCTTATGACACTTCTAAAATCACAATTACAAGTCCACTTTGCTTTGTAACTGATAGTAATTATTCCTTCTTCTACTCTGCTCCTATTCACCATTTTTTTAGTAATACTTTTTCACACTCATTCTCTCTTTCTTTCTCTCTTCCTTCTCCAGTACATTTTGTCCTCAAATATAGGCTCAGCTCCCAACATACAGTATTTGTGATATCCCCTTTTAATCACTACACTACATCACTACAGAGTGCCCAGCCCCAGGAATAAAGCTTTTGAGTGGGCTAACTACTCTTTCAAAAATGATCTTTCCAAAAGGTCCCTGTTTCTGTGGGCACAAAGCAAATCCCAGTTTAAATTTTATCACTCTGCTGCTAGAATAATTTTTATCTGTTAAATTTATGCTTTAATACATTTCAGCTTTGTCACGGTAAAAGTTAATTTAATGGTGTCAATTCAATTTCAAGGTCAAGCTAAAATTCTGCTCGAATTCCACATTCTGCACCACTGCTGTGGCATCTTGTCAGTCCATTTATTGACTGTGGGTAAAGGTTTCATTTAATATGCTTAAATAATTTCCTTCTGCAAGTATAGTTTTGGTAAACGCTATTGTAATATCCAACTTTAGGAGTTCATGCTAATGTTATAATGTGCACCAAAATAAAAAATCATAATATCACACAACACTTTTACTTTAGCTCTCTGTAAGTTGGATTTATCTATTTATTTGTAACATTCATTAAGCTGGCTGACTTCTGACTCTGGTAAATGAACTTTACCACTGTTAGAGCTGTAGATAATGGCTCTGAAACAGTCACCGCTACATCCAACTTTCTTCTGCTCCTTCTCACTTTTCTTCTGTTTTCTTTTACATCAGTTCTATTCCATCCCTCTTGGTTGCTCTGTTTTATTGTAATGATCATTCCCTTCTTATCTGCCTCTCTCTATGTATTTATTCAGATTTGCAGTTTACCCTTATTCAACCTATCTCCATTTTAAATCCACCTTGAAGTTGGCCTGGAAAGCCGAGTAATACAGTAAAACAGTGTGGTTCTGTTGCATAATTGCTGTCAACCATTAAACCATGCTCCAAGCAGAGGAGTCATTATGGATCACTGAATTAAATTTGGGACTTTGAAATGCAAGTACAACAATGTGGAATTTGAATGTCTGTATTTAGGCATAAAAATTTACAAATAAAGTAAAATAAATGTGGTAAAAAGGAATTTTCACTAAGAAGTGACTGTTACCAGCCAGTGGTCCTCCACATTTTTAACTTTACAAAAGCCCCTAGTTCAAAACACTTTGAGAAGCACTGCCCTAGAGCACTGAATTAATGACTACAAAAATAATCTGCCAAAAACAATCTTTTTAGGCCACCTGCTCCAAGTCAGTTTATATTTTACATTTTAATGAAAATTTTTAAACCTCCATAATCCAGTTTAGCATTGTGAGGGCAGAAGCCTATCCTGGCAGCATTGGGTACAAGTTAGGAATCAACACTGGAGAGGGCAGCAGTCCATTACTGGACCTACTGGCACATCGAATTCCATTATATAGAATTTGATTTGGTGAAACGTGTTAATAAAATATCAGTAAAAATATACACTATATAGACACCAGTATTCATGATTTTATAATAGGCACAGACCAACCAGTTTAATTAAAAGACATGTGGGTACCCTCATTTAATTTAAAATTTACTATTAAACCAAAACACACATTTATAAGTGAGAGGAAAACTAGAGGAGGTAAAGCTAAAATCAATACAGGGGAATGTGCAAACTCAACAGTCACTAAAAACTAAACTTTTCAGCCCATATAACAAAACTCAGTGAGCATTTTACATCATACAGTAAGTAGGAGCATAAGAAACACTATGACAGAAGTGTGTCTGAGGAAGTATATATTGTGAAAGGATTGGACAGACACAGAAAGAGGTTTGGGGGCAACTGCCCATATACTTGAATTAGGCTGCCAAAGATGAAGATTTGGTTCCATGAACAATAGGTCTCAACAGACTTCAGTCCAACAATAGAACAAAACGACAGGCAAACATGGCGGTTTTAAAGACGGACAGGGGAAGTGAAGTCATCGGGGCAGGAACTGGAAGTGACGTCATTTGACCTGGAATGGGAAGTGGCGTCATTGGGTCTGGAACCAGAAGTGACGTCCTTGAATCCAGGCGAAATTTCCTGTGGTTGGTTGTGGTATAGCAGGTCCACAGCTCAGATCAAAAATGCCAGTTTTTATATAGACAATCACTGCACTTTTGGCTTAAAGAGGGGGTGGGGGGGGGGGGCGTGGTAGTGTAGCTGGAGCGGTTCCTGGACGCTGTGTGAGGCAGGCGTTTCCTTGCTTATGTGCACAGGTGAGGAATCATCTGAATCCGTAATTGAAGCCAGGAGCTGCTAATCGCCACACCTAAGCCACGTCCCTGTAATATATAGGAGAAGCGCGAGACGGAAGGAGAGAGAGGATGGTAAAAAGAAAGGAAGAGGCAGATAACAAGAGTGAGAGTGCAGCACTGGGGAAAGAGAGTGGATGAGCCAGCCCGCTGTGAAAGAGAGAGGTCAGCGCAGTCAGGGGTCCCAGATGGAGCAAGTGATCGATGCTCGCGGAACAGAATTGTGCCCATTGAGTTAATAGAGACATATGATACTTGAGATTTTTTGTTGCTATCTATGAGCGGAAGCATACACTGTTATACAGTGGGATGCAAAAGTTTGGGCAACCTTGTTAATAGTCATTATTTTCCTGTATAAATCGTTGGTTGTTACGATAAAAAATGTCAGTTAAATATATCATATAGGAGACACACACAGTGATATTTGAGAAGTGAAATGAAGTTTATTGGATTTACAGAAAGTGTGCAATAATTGTTCAAACAAAATCAGGCAGGTGCATAAATTTGGGCATTTTATTGATTCCAAAACTTTTAGAACTAATTATTGGAACTCAAATTGGCTTGGTAAGCTCAGTGACCCCTGACCTACATACACAGGTGAATCCTATAACGAGAAAGAGTATTTAAGGGGGTCAATTGTAAGTTTCCCTCCTCCTTTAATTTTCTCTGAAGAGTAGCAACATGGGGGTCACAAAACAACTCTCAAATGACCTGAAGACAAAGATTATTCACCATCATGTTTTAGGGGAAGGATACAGAAAGCTGTCCCAGAGATTTAAGCTGTCTGTTTCCACAGTTAGGAACATATTGAGGAAATGGAAGACCACAGGCTCAGTTCAAGTTAAGGCTCGAAGTGGCAGACCAAGAAAGATTTCGGATAGACAGAAGCGACGAATGGTGAGAACAGTCAGAGTCAACCCACAGACCAGCACCAAAGACCTACAACATTATCTTGCAGCAGATGGAGTCACTGTGCATCGTTCAACCATTCGGCGCACTTTACACAAGGAGATGCTGTATGCGAGAGTGATGCAAACGAAGCCTTTTCTCCGCCCACAGCACAAATAGAGCCGCTTAAGGTATGCTCAAGCACATTTGGACAAGCCAGCTTCATTTTGGAATAAGGTGCTGTGGACTGATGAAACTAAAATTGAGTTATTTGGGTATAACAAGGGGTGTTATGCATGGAGGAAAAAGAACACAGCATTCCAAGAAAAACACCTGCTACCTACAGTAAAATATGGTGGTGGTTCCATCATGCTGTGGGGCTGTGTGGCCAGTGCAGGGACTGGGAATCTTGTCAAAGTTGAGGGACGCATGGATTCCACTCAGTATCAGCAGATTCTGGAGACCAATGTCCAGGAATCAGTGACAAAGCTGAAGCTGCGCTGGGGCTGGATCTTTCAACAAGACAACGACCCGAAACACTGCTCAAAATCCACTAAGGCATTCATGCAGAGGAACAAGTACAACGTTCTGGAATGGCCATCTCAGTCCCCAGACCTGAATATAATTGAAAATCTGTGGTGGGAGTTAAAGAGAGCTGTCCATGTTCGGAAGCTATCAAACCTGGATGAACTAGAGATGTTTTGTAAACAGGAATGGTCCAAAATACCTTCAACCACAATCCAGACTCTCATTGGAACCTACAGGAAGCGTTTAGAGGCTGTAATTTCTGCAAAAAGCGGATCTACTAAATATTTATTTCATTTCTTTTTTGTGGTGCCCAAATTTATGCACCTGCCTGATTTTGTTTGAACAATTATTGCACACTTTCTTTAAATCCAATAAACTTCATTTCACTTCTCAAATATCACTGTGTGTGTCTCCTATATGATATATTTAACTGACATTTTTTATCTTAACAACCAACGATTTATACAGGAAAATAATGACTATTAACAAGGTTGCCCAAACTTTTGCATCCCACTGTATATTAAACTTTTTTTTGTGAGTAGAGAAAGTTCACATTAATGTAACGGTAGAAAGTACAGTATTGACAGCACAATCACTTTATATATGAAAGACATGAGATACGCTGTTGCCCATGGAAAGCTGTTGGGTTTGCTACATCTGGTTACATCTGCTATGTTCTATTCTCTGATCGTGACTTCTGATTTCTTTTATCACCTTAACAGACCACAAATGTATATGTGGTTAGATGTTGCCTTAATGGATATTATGCAGCACATAAAGAAGGAAATATTGTGAGGTAAAGTAGTACTACCAACTATATCAATGTTGATTAGCACATGCAGTAAGAGTTTTCCTATTTTCTATACACATGACAATAATGGACATATAAACCTATAATTCGAACCCAATCAGCACATCAAGTACCAATTCTGTGTTATGAAAATAAATTCAAATCTTAAAAATGGAGATAACTATAATCATACTCCCAAGTCTGAAAAAGTAGTGACACAAATGGCGCTTACCAGCTCTCCATGTTTTAAACAATTGCACTGTTTATGTAAGGTGTACTTTTGAAATTGCAAATCTATTACATCATATCAATACTTACTCATGCACTATTAGTCAGCCTAACATTCACCTTTTTTGGATGAAGGAGGAAATTAGATAATCTTGAGAACTTCCATATGAACAAGGTGTCCTTTAGCCATCGACTTTTTAAATTTCTTTCTTGCCCTTTTTTCTTGCCTTGATCATATTTCAAGATGAATACTTTTTTACTCTGGCACAGTATTTGTGTACCTTCCTACTTTGCTACCAAGCATTATAGTTTTCAGCACTCAGAATGACAGAAAGAGGGTGTAGGCATCAGAAATACCACTAAAAATAGACCTGGTGCCTCATGCATAATGCCGTAACGTGACGTAAGCACAAAAGCCGAAATGTGCTTATGCACAGAAAAATCCAGATGCATAAATCTGTGCGTTCGCCAACATCTGCGTTCTTCTGCTACATAAATCCCAGTCAGCGTGAAAAGTAATGCTCGTGCACGCGCCTGCTGTTCCGCCCCAACTCCTCCCAGAATTACACCTCTTTGAATATGCAAATCAATATAAATAGCCCTTAAGCTCAGTGTTCTGTGAAAAGACAATAGGAAAAGCAAGAGGGAAAATGGAATACCAAGTGGAGGCAAGGAAAAATGTACTATTTGTTGGTTTAAACAATTGTATAAACAACAAAAGGAAGCTGATGACTGACATAGTGTGTCGGAGAAATTCGAAAGCTCAAGTTAACAAAGCCGCACAGTGCCCGAAATAAAAAAGAAGTTGTCAGATATCAAAGTCGCCGTGAAAAGGCGAGTTGTAGCCCACCATCTGAGTGTCATATGAATGCTTATTAGGGTACAAAGAAAAACAAGGGCACACAGTGGAGAAAAAGCACGAAATGTCAACTTCAATCTCCAAATTTCCACTTTAATCATGTAGTTTATTTTGTCATTAAAGTAAAACATCATAAACTTCATCTTAAAATCGTTTAATTAACCAGTTTCTCAAATCACATCGTAATTATAGTAGCACATTAAATGCTTTGTTTTGTATGTGTTCTTCTATGTGCTCTATGTGTGTGAATCACTATGTGCTTCTTAAACCGGCTTTACCTTCCTCCAACAGGACACAGAATCCATTACATTCGTGATATTACAGCTTTCTGAATAACTAAAATACTGAGATGTATACGTGATATCATTTTCATGATGATAGGAGTTAAAGCACATTATTAAACATGGGAACACAGTGGTGCAATGATTGTGCGTGACCTTCGATGAAATAATTTATTGCAGTGGCTCTAGGCTCGTGGCGGCCCTGGGCAGAGAAAGAATCAGTGGCCCTTTCACCCGCCAATGTCAATATGGTATCTTATGCACGGAGGATGCACGTCCGTTGCGGACACTGCATAGCCGCCTCGTGCTCATGACACAAGCGTTTAACTTTTGCTGAAATTTGCCTCTGCGTTTTTAGCTGTGTCATTATTTTCTCTTTCTGTTTTATATTCAATATATATTGGCATGGCAGCCCCTGGGATTTGGCGGCCCTGTGGAGGTGCACAATTTGCACATGCCTAAGGCTGCCCCTGCAGTACTGCCTCTTTCAAACGTACTAACCTCCAATTCCTGTCCTTCCTTTTCTTTCTCCAAGTAACCGATTGCCACACAATCAGCTCTGTAATAGACGTTAAGCCATCTGTAAGCTTATAATGGCGATTCTTCAAAACTTTTAAGGAACATTGAAATATCTTCGTAGTACATGTTTAATTATTCTACCCTTCAAACCAGTCCCAGTGAAGCATATAGTGTGAGGTAGGAACAATCCATGAGCGAAGCACCAGATTCTTGCTAGCGTAGCAACACTGTGTCCTTTAATTATTAACAATATAGATTATTTAAATGAAGTTAAAGTTTTATCGGTATAATATAATAAACATATTTTGCTGCATTTCATCTTAAAAATTATATTGTCATCATATGTAAATACACACTTTATAAAGTGGCTCAGGTTGTGCAATATTATAACTGCAGTGCAAGTTTACAGTGAGGTGATTGTATTTATAAGTACAAACATTTCTACAAGAAGCAGTTGATGGACCGATTGAGTGTATTTAGAGCTCTTGGGATGAAACTCTTTCTTAACCGCGAGGTCCGTACTGGAAAGGTTTGAAGTGTTTGCTATGTGAGAAGCAGTTCAAATAGAAAGCATGGCTGAGGCAGCGTGTGCTTGATGCTGTATACTGATAATTCTCTTTCCGATCAGCTGCTTCGAGTAATATGGAAAAAGATGATCTGCTGTGGCAACCCCTAACGGGAGCAGCTGAAAGAAGAAGAAGAAGGTGCAGTGAGAGTAACAACGTTAAAGCAGTTATGGTATTTGGAATAGTTTGACCATTCCGTGGACGATTACTGTATATTGTTACTGGTTAATTACAATCATAAACAATATGCGGTTAATTTCAGTGTATTTATAAAGCCGCGTCAGGGATGTGGATCTAAAAAAGAAAGATAAACCACACAGGAACAGTAGCACTGCTTTGAGGCTGGGTGCCACCAGTCTGCAAAACCGAGCGGAGAACTTGCGTACGACAGGGTATGAGGTACCGTGGAAATGTGCGTAGCTTTACGCCAAGTTTAGGTTTTATACATCGCGATTTGAACGTGGAAACATTCTTACGCAACATTTATGTGCATATACACCATTTATACATGACGCCCCTGGACTTCACTGGTCTGCCTAAAAAATAGATCTCACCTCAGGCAGCCTGGCTCCAAGTTCAAAAGGCAGGCTTTCAAGTGCATGCAGTTCCAAAATAGGGTTTTGTATTCAATTACACTTTAAATTCCAAAATGAAAATACACAAAAATACCCTTGAATGGAGAAATTAATTGTAAAACCACTGTCATAAATGGTCAAGGCAAAATAATGTTCTTGAAATTTAAAGAGTTTATTAAATATTAAATAAAAAAAGAAGGAAGAAATAAGGCATTAATGTTTTGACCAAAAAAGACAACCCAAAGCTAAAAAAATCAGTACTTATTGCTAAATCAGAAACAATAAAGACAGAAGTAAGAAATCTGATTATTATGTTTCAGCTAAGATCTCTTTCCTGGCTTGTATTTAAATTCATTTTTTGTCTTTTTTGTTCATATTTGAATTTTGTATTTATATCAATATTGTTCCTTCTGCTTGTCCTGCTATATTCAATTTGTTTTGTGGTTGTTTCCCCAAGAGGTGGGGCCACCCGCCTATCATTGCATAGGGACGGCCCTATAAAAGCTGGGGAAAGAAGCAGTCTCTTGTTTGTCATTAAATGTGCCTTTTGGTGCTTCTCAGTTCTGCCTTACTGTTAAATTTAATTTATTGTATACCTGGATGTTTTTACTCTTTTTTACTGTTCTTTTGTATTTTGTATTGTGACTTATTTGCTTCTGGATATCTTATTTCAAGCAACTCCTTCACTTTCTATTGTGTTCCCCGGAGCTTCATTTGTTTCAGAGAAGTTTTGCAAAATTAAACTTTTTATTTATAAAGACCCAGTAACACTTTACATTAAGTGTCCATATTTACACTGTAACTATTATGTAATTACCTGTATAAGTACAGTGTAACTATGAGTTATTACTCCATACTTATTGTGTAATACAAAGTAATGTTATAGTTAATTACTCAGTTGTCATTGTTATTCCACAGTTAATATAATTACAATGTAACAATTTATCAATGATCCAAAAACAAGTGTACTTACATAGTTACATTGTATCTGTACTTTCAAAATGTAATAAAAACATTAGGGCATGTAATTACAACTATGTAACAGATGTTCCATGGTCTGGGCAATTTTAATGGAGAATTGCAGTGATAACTGCATAGGTTTTCGATGATATTTCAAGATCTTTTTTAAATAGTGAAAACACCTTTGCAAAATGGTTAACAATTTTTTCCAAAACATTTGTCACATTCTTGTAGTTGTGTTATACTATTTATTGTTGATTTTTTTGGGTTATTATTATATCCATTCCTAACATAATACTGCCAAACTTGCATCATTCAATCAAGGTACACAGGGCTACAGAGCCATTCCAAGCATCACTGGGCACAAGGCAGGAAACAGCCCAGGATGGGGAGCCATCCCATTGCAAGGCCCACTGACAAACACACCAGCAGTCATGCTCTCACACATGTGACCACGTAACCCAACCTAAATGTCCCTGGGATGTGGCAGTAAAACCCATGAAGAAGACATAGGGAGACATGGGTAGAGCGTACAAATTTTACACACATATCTCCAGACAGAATTCCATCTCAGGGTAATGGATCTGTGAGGCAAAAGTGTTAGCCATTTTGCAAATGTGTTTTCACCATTTAAAACAGACCTTGAAATATCATCGAAAACCTATGCAGTTATCACTGCAATTCTCCATTAAAATTGCCCAGACCATGGAACATCTGTTACATAGTTGTAGTTACATACCCTGATGTTTTTATTACATTTTGAAAGTACAGATAGGCACGGTGGTGCAGTGGTAGCGCTGCTGCCTCACAGTAAGGAGACCTGGGTTCGCTTCCCAGGTCCTCCCTGCGTGGAGTTTGCATGTTTTCTCCCCGTGTCTGCATGGGTGTCCTACGGGTGCTCCGGTTTCCTCCCACCGTCCAAAGACATGCAGGTTAGGTGCATTGGCGATCCTAAATTGTCATTTGTGTGTGTGTCCTGCGATGGGCTGGTGCCCTACCCGGGATTGGTTCCTGCCTTGAGCCCTGTGTTGGCTGGGATTGGCTCCAGCAGGCCCCTGTGACCCTGTGTTATTATATAGCGGGTTGGAAAATGGATGGATGGATGGAAGTACAGATACATCGTAACTATGTAAGTACACTTGTTTTTGGATCAGTGATAAATTGTTACATTGTAATTATATACACTTGGGAATAAAAATGACAACTGAGTAATTAACTATAGCGTTACTTTGTATTACACAGTAAGTACGGAGTAATAACTCATAGTTACACTGTACTTATACAGGTAATTACATAGTAGTTACAGTGTAATTATGGACACAATGTAAAGTGTTACCAAAGACCCTTTCCTCTGTTAAGTGCCATGCCAAAGTTTGATGAATGATTTCGCTTATTAGACTGTTTTTATAGTTTTTGGGACATTTAACTATATTGGCTGGTTTCCTATTCTGAGGGCCTGCTCCCCAGATACTTTGAGAGGCCTCATTAGGATTTTGTTAAGAAGAACTCCTTGATTCACTTCTTCACAGAATGAACCATCTTAAAACAAAAATGACATATTAAGGGAATTTAAACACAAGCCAGGAGAAAGACCCTGGCCAAAACATAACATTAATGACCTGAAACGTCCTGCAATACTCACAGGTAATGATTACTCCAAACTGTTCTGACACCACAGGGATGTGCAGAAAGAAAGACAAGGACCAAGAAATGAACAAATGAGGCACATCTCATAAAATTACCAAAGGCAAAAGTAACCAAATGGAGCAAGCAAAGTCGAAGTCTAATAACAAAGCTAATTTCCAACCAAAAGAATCATGAACAATAATGTGCTTACAAGGTCTTTAAGATACCCACAAAGTTGGAGAGAGTAGTGACAAAGTAGCTACTTTTTATATTGCCACACAGATGACAACATTCATTGTGACTTTTGGGGACACACCTCAGAAAGCTCAGGCTACATGCAGCAGCCAAGCCACAAAATAGTTGTAATCACTAGAAAACAAAATGAAATTGCAGTACACTTGAAAATAAAGATGTTGATAAATTTAAACTTTTGAAAAACAGCTTCCCACAAATATATTTAACAAGCCAAACAATTGCTAAAATCATACAAAAGAAACTTTATTTTAGGATAGAGAAGCTGTTTCTTCCAAAAAATGAACCTCTGAGCAATCTACTACTTAGCCAAAAATATAAAAGCTGAGGGCAGTTCCTCCACAAAGATATAATGGTGCCCCATCTCTTGGGTAACAAACAACATACGTACACAATACATAAATACTCAACATAAACAAACATATATTAACAAATATTGCATAATAACAAAAATATTAAAAATAATAATTTAAAAATGACAAAAACAACCATAAGAGGAAAATAAACATAAGCTAGGGAACAGCACCTAGCTGAAATATAACATCCAGTACAGAGACCAATCTTGGTCTGGAGTTAAGAAATGAGTTAGGACATGGGCTCATTTGTACAGAAAAGGGTCAGTCGCCCACTTTTTAGGCCATTTATGCTTAATTATGTACAGTACAACAGCTAAAGTCTCAAATTTCTAGCACACCCTCATTGCCAGAATTTTTATAACTGAATAATCTTCTTACTGCACATACAAAGAAAGTAAAGCTAAAGAAGAAGTATTCTAACAAAGGAAACCAAAATATAAATTCTTTTGGGATCATAATGAGTCTAAAATCACCTTCACACTCCGAAGACATAAAGAGCAAATTCAAACTAGATGAAATCATAGTTCCTCTCTTTCATTCTTTGATCTCTTAACAATAACATCTATATATTGTGTTAAGATGATACGAGGCACAAGGATATTTACAAGCTGAGTGGCTAGTGCTACTGTTTTATGAACTGAGATCTTTGTTTATTTTCCAAATTGCTCCATTCTTTCAGAGTCCACATGGAATTCTCAAGGTTCTCTAGTTTCCTCCCACATCCAAAAACTGAGAATGTTTGGTTGTGCAGTGATGCAAACTTTTGCCCTGTATGAGTCAGTGTTGATATGAGACAGAGTATGAGACAGAATGAGAAATAGTGACTGACTTGTATTGTGGTGTTTTGGAAGTGAGCAAATCAATAAGCCTCCCCAGAGGCAGTTACAAACTGAATCATGATTTAGTCAGATGCAGTTTGTTGTTTTTTTTTTAATTTGAAACAAGTGTTACCTTTATAATCACTTTTGCAATTCTATTTAGCTTAATAAAACCAGTATGTCATGCTTCCGAAATGTTAAAGGGATTTCCTCTCACCCTAACACCATATTTGTGGCTTCTGCTGTGAGCATACCAAGCAACGAGGTGACCATCACCAACTGTCATTTCTTGTTAACATAAAGTAAAGCAATGCAAACTGTTATAATAATGCAGATTTGCATGATCCAAGAGGATAAAAGGCATGATAAACAGATTAACTTGAAGTTATTGATGGCCAAAAAGCACTATAACAAAAAAACACTAGAAACGTCTTAAGGATGGTTTTTGCAAAGGCATAAGGTCACCATTTATACTCATTTTTTCCCTAGGCTTCTCATCATGTGACTGACATAGAGTTTTTAATCTTTTAGTGTTCATCTAATGTTAAGGTGCCAATAAAATGGTATAGTTGACTGGATGACCTTTTCAGAAAGATGTTCTTTAGCCAAGAGAGTCGGAAAATCATGAGCAAATACAAGTCTTACAGAGTGTGTAAGGTTCTAAAAAAGTTACTGCTGAGGAGCAGAGCTTAACAAACCGTCTAATAGAGCCTTTAAAAGAACAGAAAACTTATATCTGTGACTGCTCAAGTGGCACTTTACTATGATTGGCACCTGAAACCAAGAAATTGTTTGGAGGAGTGCCCAGACTTTCCTGAGGATGTTTGAGGTCATTTTATAGCACGGCTGAACTTGCAGAGGCTCTGATAAAACTCTGGAATATACAAGCCAGGCAGTCACAGACAAAAAGTCCTTTCAATAACTTTCTCTAGATAAAACAGAGGTACTACTACAGAAGAGGCTGCTTAATTACTTACATTAGATGTCCAACCAACTGCCACAACGGGTTTGTTGGCTTAAAAAGACAAACAATATTATTAGAGCCTTCAGCTATCCTTCACGGTCACTTTTCTGTCTTTCTCCTCCTTTCTGTCAAATGGTACTGGAGCATTAGTATTAACACCGCTAGATTTAAGTGCAGCGCTTACCCTTAGTTCATAAACTCACTTACCAGTTGGTTTTACTGACACCTGCTTGTGTATTTCTTGAATTTGTTGTGGCCAAAAGGATGAACACTGGTTTACCTGGAGAGGCTGAGTATTCCTTCTCACCAGAATACCAAAAACCTTTGATAAAATAACTTCCACAAAAGCAGCTGATGCTTCTGATAAAGTAACCTTGCAAAGAAAGCTGTTGCTTCTCCCAGCTTAGTCCTACAGTTCCTGTCTTCATGTGGGGCTGAAAACACTTACAAAATGTATCTCTTGGAAATATGATGGCAGAAATATTAGGAACTTTAGGATTTTGCAATAAACAAATGTTTCAAATGATGTACAGTTGTGCTGAGGCTTATCACATTTAATTTTGTCAACAATGCGGTTTTCTATGATCTAGGTGTCTGTATTTCAGGATAACATAGGTTGTTCTGAAAAGCAGCTGCCAACAACCCCCGAGTCTTCATCTGAAAATGAAGGCAACATTACATTTTACTGAGACCCGTCTGCTCTGTTTTTAGGAGCCACTGTCAAGTTTGGAGTGTTGTGCTGAATTCATATTTTTTCAGCCTTTCCTGGCCCTTTTTTAAATTTGAAAAAATACTGGTATTGAAAGTATTAAAACTTTATTACAAAAATTATTATTTAATATTATATAATATTATAATTTTTAATATATAATTCCTTTATTAAAAATTGGTTTGGACATGTGCAGAGGAGAGATGCTAACTATATATTGGGAGAAGGATGCTAAAGATAGAGCTGCCAGGCAAGAGGAAAAGAGGAAGGCCTAAGAGGAGGTTTATGGATGTGGTGATAGAGGACATGCTGGTGATGGATGTAACAGAGCAAGATGCAGAGGACAGAAAGATAAGGAAGAAGATGATGCGCTGTGGCAACCCCTAACGGGAGCAGCCAAAAGAAGAAGAAGATTGAAAGTATTAAAACTGAATGTGTGCTAGGCTGAGCAGTATAGGGAAAAAAATAATGCCAGCAATACATGCATTATTATAGGACTAGACAACTAGTTCTTCAAGTGCAACATGAACACTTCATTGTTATAAGGAAAAGGAGTGGAAGGCTGACTGTGAGTGTTTGAACTTGGTTCAAGATAAAGAAGACACTCCACTCATTTTTGTGTAGTTTATGGGAACTGAAGCAAGTAACTGAGCAGAACAAAATACAGAAAGTTTCCCTTACCCTTACATCTGTCTGCGTTTAGCTTGCTGGGTCACTTCAATCTTTTTGGTTTTGAGTTTTCTGAAAATGTCATGTGCTGCATATATTCTGTACAAAGATGCACTAAACAAACCCTCGTGCACATTATTGTGTTTTGTATGTACGTAAAAACCAAACTTTCCTGATTTTTTCATTTCTAGAAAATAAGATATGCACACTAAGTCACCTTACAATAATGTGCCAGGTATTGATTCGGTCATTGACATATCTTTTGGATTCTGATCACCAAGACTGTAGCCATAATTGGCAAAGCAGGCATCATACTGCCAAAACAACAACGTTATCATTAGGATATGTTTTCATTTTTTCCTTGCTTTATTTAATGTTTTTGTTGTGCTTTGCTTTTGATTTGGGATTTTTATAATAATAATATAATAATTTTAATCCTTTGTATTGTTCTGAGGGTGCTTAAAGATTTTTGAATCTTTTGCTTTCTTTGTGTGTTGCTGGTTATGGTTGCAATCATGCTGTCATGCAGGGATGACCAGGAATACGTGATTCTTGAAATCACTGGCATGTTGGTATAAAAGCACTTCCTTGTCCAAGATTGCACAAAAACAAAACCTTCTCATGCATGCCTTAGTGATTATATTTCTAGTCATCAATCTTTCTGCTTTGTCTCATACTATGAGTTAGTGTTGTGATTTTGGTGTTTCGATTAACTGACCATTAAAGACTTTTTGACACATTTTTTGATTATGTCTTATCTCCTGACCCCTTATTCTAAAAATCTCATATTTGCCAACCCCAACATTGTCCAATGCAACCACAACACATGTCCTAAAGCTCATCAAAATGTTTACACTTTAAAACTAAATGAAACCAATGATTTTTTTCACCAGCAAACTTTATTCAAACACTAAACGACAGACAGAAGCATAAAGAATTAGTGCTGGAAAATGCATCAAGACAGGGGCTAAACATCTTTCTTCTGGACACAAAACACAATTTGTTTTGTATATTTTTTTGTAAAGTGATACTTTAAGTTTCCATGCAAATTCAATGTTGTGCAAATTTCTGGTTCATTTCTAAAAAACAGTTTAACGTATTATACTGAATGCAAACTTAACTGAGCATCTTTGAAACAAGATAATTGTTTCCTTTTCTGATCTCAGCAGTATCACATACTGTGGTTGGCATTGACTCCCAAACTCAGTCTTGGAGACCCACTGTGCTTGCAGGCTTTTGTTTCATAATTGGTAATAATAATTGATAATAACTGATCTCATTTAATTAGTTGGCCTTTTTTTATTTTACTCTACAATCATAAAAGCACAGCAGTTTGATTTTCATATTTATAGCACATTTGGAAATATTTAGATTTTTGCGATAGCTTAAAATTCTTAACTCTGTTTGTTGTTTTCCTATTATTTTGCCTTTTTTGTATGTAGTTTGCTTTATTCATTGTATCTTAATAATAACTATTAACAACAAGCAGAGCAGACACTTGGCCAAACAACACTGAATGATGAGCGGCTGCAATTACTTCAGCGTCAGACCCACTAATTACTAAATAATGAATGAAATAACCAGAAAACTGGAAAAGCTGAATGAAAATCAAGATAAAAATATTATTAAAAAGTAAAAAACAAAATCCCATTTAAATGCTTAGTACATTCTAATAAAAACTTATTTTTTTAATTTCTTCTTTGACCCTAAAACACAGAAATTGGGAAATGATAGCTCACTTCATTAGTCAAAGAGTCCAATTAAAAACAGAAGTTGGTTAGAACAAAAACCAGCAGCCACAGGGCATCCCTAGGACCAAGTTTGGGAAAAACTGGTCAAGGGAAAACACTGTAATTGAAGAAGTGAACAAAAATCATCCATGAGTTAAGGAGTTTTGAAATTTTTGTCACCTTAAAGAGTTGGACATGTTATCTCCAACTGAAAGTTTCAAGGCCTTCTGTCTAAAATAGGACTGATAAAGTCTGAATGACAAGCCTGCATAACTTTAAATTGTACAAAAAAACATAACTTTTGATCTTCAATGAGAGAGAGAGAAAGCATCCAGTCAGAGAATTTCTTTGTCATTAATCTTTCTTGTTATCACCTATATACATGACATCGCTCTCTAACTGCTGTGTCCAATTCAGACATTGGTGACCATGGTCTTACTCCTGTCTCTTCCACTGCAACATGTTGTTCTTGAACCACCTCACAGCTTTTGAACTGATGACAATTCTCTGACTTCTTCTAACATTCTTCCAATTGATTTTACCCAACAAAGCAACACTTTCAATATTTTAATTGTATAATTCTCTAGGTCATTTTGCTAATTACTTTTCACATGTGCTCTTGTTACTTTATTTGTCCACAAAATGTTTAGCATTCTTCTAAAAAACACATCTTACAACTCTCTAGTCTACATTGTTTTGCTCACAGTCAATGTTTCACAACTATACATTAAGACAAATCAAATGTAAATCCTTAGAATGTTCACATTTGTTTTCATTGTTATGTGTTGATTTAGAAGTATGAGTTTTAACTGCATAAAAGGCATTTTTTACAATAAGAATCCTTTTCTTGATTTCCTGATCATTTCTTCCATTTTGAGGTAACATGCTACCTACAGTCGTTGCCAAACGTTTTGAGAATGACACAAATATTGGTTTTCACAAAGTCTTCTGCATCAGTGTTTTAGATTTTTTTTGTCAGATGTTTCTATGGAAGTATAATTACAAGCATTTCATAAATTTCAAAGGCTTTTATTAACAATTACATTAAGTTTATGCAAAGAGTCAATATTTGCAGTGTTAGCGCTTCTTTTTCAAGACCTCTTTAATTCACCCTGACATGCTTTCAATCAACTTCTGAGCCAAATCCTGACTGATGGCAGCCCATTCTTGCATAATCAACGGTTGGAGTTTGTCAGAATTTGTGGGTTTTTGTTTGTCCACCCACCTCTTGAGGACTGACCACAAGTTCTCAATGGGATTAAGGTCTGGGGAGTTTCCTGGCCATGAACCCAAAATTTTGATGTTTTTCTCCCAGAGCCACTTAGTTATCACTTTTGCCTTATGGCCTGGTGCTCAATCATGCTGGGAAAGGCATTGTTCGTCAGCAAAATGTTCTTGGATGGTTGGGAGAAGTTGCTCTCAGGATTTTTTGATACCATTCTTTATTCATGGCTGTGTTCTTAGGCAAAATTGTGAGTAAGCCCACTCCCTTGGCTCAGAAGCAACCCCACACATGAATGGTCTCAGAATGCTTTACTGTTGGCATGACACAGCACTGATGGTAGCGATCACCTTTTCTATTCCAGACAATCTTTTTTCCAGAAGCCCAAAAAAATCAGAAAGGAGATTCATCAGAGAAAATGACTTTTTCCCAGTCCTCAGCTGTCAAATCCCTGTACCTTTTGCAGAATATTAGTCTGTCCCTGATGTGTTTCTTGGAGAGAAGTTCCTTCTTTCCTGCCCTTCTTGACACCAGGCCATCCTCTGAAAGTCTTTGCCTCACTGTGCATGCAGATTCACTCACACCTGTCTGCTGCCATTGCTGAGCAAGCTCTGCACTGGTGGTGCCCCGATCCCTTTTTCTTAAACTTACACGAGGGAGTCCTGTTCTACTGGACAGTTCTATATGTCCTCAAAGTATTTCATCACCTGAGGGTCAGTGGCAGTATTATATAATGCTTCTTCTTATGGCTTTTACACATCACCTGGAGTGGGGGGACCTTGGAAACTGCAGTAGACTATTGGGTCAATTCTAGTACTGCAGACCTAGATACAAGTGTTTAAAATAATAAAGCTCGGTTGTAGGGTGGATGCCAGCTGTTTCTGTAAAAATAGTTCTTCAAGAGGAACATACAGTAAAGAAACATGAATGTTGTTTAAAGGTAAAATATGCTTAAAGAGAGCAATGCATGAAAAAAGTTTTTGAGTAGTGTAGTTAATATTAGGGCACTGGGAACCTTCAGATTTGTACTATATTAAAAAAATAAGTGACTAGGTAGAAAGACTATGTCGGCCCGAAGGTCCTTCTCTTCTCAGAACATTTATGCTCTCATGATCTAAAACACTGTTGTCCATGTGTGCCAGGTGGGTTGATGTTTTTTATTTTTTTTTTAAATACCATGAAGCATCTTCCTTATCGCCACTGCCACTATCTCTCTCACTCTCTTCTTTAATGCCAATCTCTCTTTGTACCTCCAGAAAGTCTCACTGACTGCAACCACAATAAAGTTCTGATTTTCACTGCCTGTGATTCCCCTATTTTTACTTGTAAACTCTGTAATCACTTCTTTGGTTAGAGGAGGCCACCAATACAAAAAAACTCAGACAACTCTTGGTATTTTCTCACCCTTTGTCTTTTAATAGACCTTAAGGTTATCAAAGATAGCTCTAAGAATCTCAGGCTTAAGTGAAAAAACTCAAGTCTGTTTCATCCCTCCCAAATAATAACTTTGCAGCATAACATTAAACCATACCAGGCACTCCAAACTTCACAAATAATTCTGTACTAGTCATAAAAAACTGTTTGTAGGACAACTTTGTGTTTAACCATCAAAAAACAGAATGTTAGCAGATTGTGTCCAGGAAGGAGAATATAAAAGATAAAACCACAAGTCCATGGATAGCAAGAGGAAACCAAGACCAGAGATAGAGGGTATAGTACTCACTATAACGCTACTGCTTAAATTATCCAAAGTCTGATGAAACCTTAAACAAAAAATATTTTATTTCCACTGTATTCTTGTGTGCTACATGAAAATGAATTATGGCATCCATCAACATAAGTGGTGATTTTGATTTAAAAACGAGGAAGATTTTGACATTGTAAAAAGGTCAATGTCTTTTTTGTTAGCAAAAGAATTTTAAAGTCAGTGCTAAACAAGAAAGAGAAGTGCTGTTACCAGAGTTGAAATCATAACAAGAGAGATATGTGATAATAATATTTTATTTTAATTATAATCCTAGTTACTACTGGATTTAATTGAAGGGTTGAAAGACTACAATTTGAGTTGGCTCAGAGAAGTGTATTTTATTACTTCATTCTTCTGCAATGCATGTGGTAATTTCAGTGTTTCATGGGCTGTCAGAAATTGACTTAATTAATACTTCCAGAAAGCTTAAGTCTTAAAAAATGATATCTTTGTTCAAGACAACTGTAAGTGTTTTTTGAATAGGGTCAGTGCCCTCTGAAATCTAGTCTTATAGGAATATGTTCCCATTAGAACTAAAGAGCGGTATTTTCATAATTACTTGTTAAACTCTTCCTCAGATATCTGATTATATTTTTGATGAAAGAATACTTTGTTATTACTAAAGAATACATGCATTTATGAAATGTAATGTTTTATAGGCTTATAATGTCTGCTTTTTGAAAGTACAGATGTTGTATATTTCTTGCCAGATATAGTAATCTAAGGTATACAGGTACATTCTGTTTTCAGTATTATTTCTTGTAAAATATGATGGACTAGCATCACTACTATCATTCAGTATCACTCAGAATAAACTAGACAGGTTATGAAGGTTATAAAGGACCACCTGCCATGGTTTAATCTATATCTATCACTGGTAGGGCTCCGCATTGCTCATATGTTACTACAAACCAGTTACAACTTAAATTTGCAACAGTTGCTGTCTACTCTGGTCCTGAAATGACTTCATATGCCTCTGTTGTTCATCTGTGTGTTTTTATTATCACTTTCTTTGTCTGTAGCTTTGTTTACAAGTATAAGTGGTTTAGTTGCATACAGATGAGTCATAAAGAAAATTGTCAATTTGCTACTGGGACAAGGCTTTTGCACATTCATCAAGAACCTGGGAGTTAAGGAACTCTGAAATAGTCCAGATGCATTAGAAAACAAAGAAAAACTAGAGAAAATCAACAGAAACTCTTAAGTGGAACTGATTGAGGAAAATGAAAAAATAATACTAGTACAGACACTGATTTGTGACCTCCAATAAACTCACATTATTTTTTGACTTTTTTCAAATTTCTGAGATAATACTTTTATTATGAACGCAGTGGTTGCAGAAATTTGACTTCTTCAGCAACTTCTAGATGCAACTCAGCTGTCATTAGATGCTTCAGATGGACGTTGGTATCACGTCCGCACTCTCATTTCCTCTTGGAAGCTTTGATGCACTCTTGGCAGACCTCAGAAGTGACATCAACATAACATTCCTCTCTCACTGATTGTTAGACATGGGAATTGGTGGCAATCAGGCATAAGCATGTAGAAAAGCTTTTTTTTTTTTTTACTAATCATAGAAAACTTTTGAGCAGGCACTCATGGATGCCCCTGATGGACATCACCATCACATCCACACTCTCGTGGAATGGATGGTGTGAATGTAGTGGTGTCGAAAACTAGCAGAGGTGAGAGGGTCAAAATGGAGGCCAAAACAGGAGACTTGGGTGATGCCTTTACTTGCAGCATATTTATGGTGCAAGCAGCTGCCTGAACTGTAGCAAAGGCAGCAGCCAGCTTACCTCGGCTTCCAATCGTGCAGATAGCATACTGCTCCAAAAGGTACTGCATGTTGGCTTCAGACATAAACAAATCCTCCTCCAGATAAAAAAAAAACTGTCATCCTTCTCCAGATCATTGATCTTTGCTAAGAAAGCCATAGCTTCAGATAGCTTCTTTTCTATTTCTTTTAAATGGTCATAAGTTCATAAAAAAAAAAAAAAAAAACGTAGTCAAAAAACAAAGCTAATTCCTTAGTCTACGTCCTTTTCCTAAATAGCCTAATTCATCATATTTTGGAAGTGTTTTGTGTTTTAGTCACAAGCTTAGCTGCTGAAGAATGGATGCCACCATTTTTAAATGGCATTACAAAAAGCAAGTTGTGAGCCCAAAACCAGTTTGCAGGTCCACACCCTTTCCAGCGAACAAAATAATAAGCTTGGGTACTGTGCTGCTTGGAGTACAAGACCTTTTAGAGCAAAATGTTGATAGCCTTGTGATGAGCTGGTGTCTTATCCCCATAATGTATAGTACTTGCCTTCTGCCCCATGCTAACAGGAAAGGCTCAGACTCCCTTTAATGCAGTATTGGATATGGTGGCTTCATAAAAAGGACTGATTAGTCAACTTTAATGCATACTGTATCTATAACAAATGTGTAGGGGACTGGATTATACTTAAAATATTATTCTATGCAAACTAAAAAGAGAATGAAATGTCAGTGTACAATAAACTTTCTCCTTTATCATTTCTTTGAATAAGCCCCCATAACTTACCTATGACTATTTCTTCTGGTACAGTCTAATCACTGCTTCCCAAATTAACCTCTCAGAATGAATGATGGTATTACATGCATTTTGTATCCTCTAACAGCAATCAAGTGCACAAGCTTTGCAACCTATCTAAAATCAAATAAAAAGCTGTCACTTTTGTGATTGATGTCCAGGCAGAGATGAACTGTGATCTCTATTACAGCACTAACTTTAGTTCCACAATGGAATACTTAAATCTTAGAGGTCAATGTCCATGTTATATGCAAGGACGATTTTGTTGTGCCTTATGGAGTGAGCAGCAGATTTACAAGACCATTAAATCTCATCAGTCGAGGTGAACCAACAGCAGAAATAATATTGGATGTTTCATTTAGTTTAAACCATGAAACAATTATGCCTGACCTTAATACTTTCATGGTCATGTCTTTTGCCACAGTGAAATTATCAGATGTCAAATCGTGTATTAAAAAGTATAAAATTACATTTGAAATTATACACACTGTATGTATTTGATTAATGTAAAAGACATTACATTTCCTATCTATAGAGTGCATATCACACTAAATGTAAAATAATTAACTGTGTAAATGTTTTTTTAAAAATTTTAAATGAAATTATAAGTGATATGAAAGTCACCAGGTTTAAGCACCGAAAAAAAAAAAACGTATAGTATTTGCAACTCTGATATTAATTTAAGGTTAGTTTTTGTAGATTTTCATTTTAATAACACATGGACACTAAAATGAATTTCTGTCTGTTAGAAATGCTGGAAGGCATAATTAAATCATTCATGTTAACCAGAAAAAAACTTTTACATTTTAAATTTGCATATGAGCTTATATTTCTAAATGCATTTTTAGAAACATGAAAAGCATTGTGTGTCACATTTTTTTTTAAAATGGCAATGTTAACAAAGATGACCCAGAGTTACAATAATAGGTCAACTTTTCTGTCTAAACCTTAACTAGAATGCTACCACATTAAACACTTTACAGACATCTCACCAGCTAATCAAACAAACTTTTATATGTGTTCAAAAATATTGAGATAAATATTTTATGTCTTCATTTGTTTCTGTATTTGAGAAATATTTTAAAAAGCATATAATTGTAATGTGGATGTTCATGGCATGTATTATTATTTGTAGCTAATAAGTTAAGAATTTGTAAAAATATGCTAGTTTGCAAGGGATAATAAAGTCAAAAGGTATTTGATTTACCATAACATGCTATAAAGACTTCTGTTTAATTAAACTGATACTTTCATCTTATCGATTATACTTTTTCTGCATTTTAATACAATTATCCATTTCTCCATCCATCTTTCAAGCATACACCATGCTGGCAGCAATAGGTGCCAGAAAGCAGCTACTCTAACTCTGCAGAAGCCATCAGTCATTCTTATCAATCACTCATTTCATTGTAATTCAGAGTTGTCAATGCAACAAGACATTGTGGATTACTGGACAACACCAGACTCTTCCTAATTAAATGAACCCACATACGATCAGGAGGTAAGCTACCCAGGAATTAAAGCAGCAACAAGCACCATGAAATTTGTGTGTTTTATGCTGGCCATCTCTGGTGCCTCTAGTTTAATTATGATTTCCTTTGCAAACATTATACCACCAAACCATTTATTCAAGTGTGGTGTGACTTGACTAATTCAGTCATAAATAAAAGCTGAATTTTGTTTTTCCCCAGTTACATACTGAGGGATTTAGCTTGCTAAGTAGTAGGATAGTGATTCAAATACTTGAAAAAGAAAAACAAACAAAATTGCATATTCTGTAAATGGGATTACCACACATTGTCACAAGCAAATCAAAAGGCTTTAACAAAATATTTTGAAACAGCCAAACCAAACTTTTTTATTTCCTTCCTCACAAACTAACCAACCTTAAAGCCTTCTTATAATTTCTAATGTGATACAACACAGCTTTAGAAAATGAAAACAGAAAATAACATCCTCAAGCAATTTTAGCATTAAATCAGGATTATACTATAGCAGGCATGATGTTAATCAAAAACGTTATTATTTTGACTTTAAGAAGTAACATACCGAATGTGAGTACCTTTACAATGCATGGCAAGTGGCATTTAAAATGTCTGGTTCCCTATCTCATAATCAATATCAAGAATGGCCCTCATGCTGATCCTTATCATGTCCTAGATTGAGGCGTCTTGAAGGACAACATGCATGGAGGGCTATTAAACAAGCAGTAAACATTTAAAGTGCTTGTATGTGTAATCTCTCTGGAGTGCAAATTGAGTGCATTCAGGGATGCATCTTTTGCCAGGACAAAGAAAGATTAGTCATACTAGAATGAAGTATAAATTGAAACCTATTTTTGTACAAGTGGCATACTAGCAGATATACATTATAGACACTTTAGAGACATTGTAACTGTCATTAAAAAACTTTGCAGAGCCAAAAGTAATCCTTTAGCTATGACTGCAATGCAAAGCACTAAAATTTACTAACTAACATTTTAGAATTAATTTTAGCAAACCATGCTGGATGCTGAAAAGGTTGATTGGCTGTTTTAAAAAAGAGCCTTTTATTGTAAATTACAAAATGAAATGATAAAAAAAGTTTTTACTTACCTTTTGTATTTTATTCTCTGATTAAGAAAAATCAGGTTAGTACCAAAATAGGTCACATATAGAGTACTTACTTTATGTCACTACCTACCACACAGAACGTAGGACACCCTTGAAGCCAAAAGCTCTAATAGGCTATAATCAAATTGGTCTTCAGCCTTGTTTTAAAATGTTAAATAATGGATATTAACTCATCCAACTGTCCAGATGATTCTAAAGGTTTATGCTCCTCTAAATAAAAGATCTACCAACAACAGTATATATTTAAACAAACATTGCAAGTTTTCCTTACAGTCTATGGTGTTATGGTGTTCTAATGTCTTTTAATGGTCATATATTTCAAAAATACATCATGAACTTAAAGGCTGGGTCATGTAAGCCTAATGGTAAAACTGCAGGTCTGGAAAGGAAATCCTTCGTTTATCACTAGCACGAGTAAGTATGTTACGTTTAAGTTTAGGCTCTTTACCTACCCAAATTAGATTAGAAATAGGTGGGGGAAGAGGGATCATTGAACTGATATAATAAAATCAAGAAACTATATTTATTTTAACAGCTGCTACACAAGATTGGAAAAATATACTTAGTTTTGATCACCCATTCACACTTCTTTGCCTCAGCAAATATAAATTATCATCATAGTTAATGCTGGCAATGAGGTTGGAGGATAATTCAACCTCAAGATATCTAAAATTCTTGATAGTAGGCATAGTAGGAAGAAACCTGAAGGACTGACAAGAATTATTTAAAGGCAAAAAGCTGATTTAACCCAACTTTCTTTAAACTCAGACACCTGTGAAGTAATAAAAACAAAAGATTTGTTACTATTTACAAGGCATATTTTTCTGCATGAAAGAAGGAAGTACAAAGCATCTTCACAGATCCATGGGAAATAAAAAAGATGTTCCCGCTGTGCCCAGTGCCACAACTTCAAAAATAAATTACAGTTATAGATATTGTCACACACGTGTGCATGGGAGGCAGCTAAAGGGCTTGAGTAAGGACAATTCCGAATCAGTGGCAGAGTGCACTGATTCTTTTTCTCGCTTTCCTGCAGACCATTCACGGGAGATTCCACCCGGCCCTGTTCACGTCACTTCTGGGTCCGAGCCAATGGAGGAAGACCTTGCCGGCACCGGCCCCTTTGACGTCACTTCCTGTCCTGACCTTTAAAAGCCTCCACCTTTCCCCTATTCCCTCAGTTCTGTTTTGGACTCCATTTTGTGCACATCAGTACTGTCATTTATTTGCAACTTGAATTTGAAACTAAATATATGGAATGCTGCCCCAAACCTTGCTATGGCTCTTTGTGGAGTTTGTGACAATATATAAACATGTGTAATCTAAACATATAAGTATATGTAAATAAGCACATATATAGAAGAGAACAGGTATGTTTGATATAATTTGTAACATGTTTTACGTTTCATATAATACAACACGATATATGTAAATAGAATGCAGATATGCAGATATGACCTACCTTGTTATTCGAAAATTCTTTATCAGCATCACTTCATTTTCAAACAAATTACATACAGACATGAGTAGTCATAATGAGCACGAGAAATGTATGATGACATGCGCACACAACATACACGAACACACACGACTCAAGCACTCAAATTCAGCTGACAGTTACCAATTTTATTCATAAAAGGTGGTACAGGGTGTCTACACAAATTTAGCGAACCTCTTTAACTAGATATTCAATATAAAAATGGAATTAAGATTTCTTTTTTTACATACAATTTTTGTTCAATTTTTCCAGACATCTGGCAACCCTGGTCTTGTCCCACCATATGGGAAAATAGAACCAATGTGCATTCTTTTCTAAAAAAAACTCTTGGCTGTATAAAATTTATATATTAACATATATATCAGCTTCCATTATGTCAGACTGCTCAGTTGTCTTTCAGGATTTGTGTTTTAGCTTCTGAGAATCATGACAACAGCAATTTTACACGCCATGCTTTTTTTATTTCAGTCATTAAAATGTCAACATATTCAAGGTTTTCTTTTAATTGCTTTTAAACTAAAGCAGTTTATTAACAGTACAATACAACTTTATTAAACAGAAAAATTTTAGTATTCTCTGTTTTTCTCATACTTTCAAAAATGGATCTTTTGTACTCATCTACCTTACCAATCCATTCTGATATAAGAATGTACACAGTTGCTGTGACAGACTGACATTTTTATTTCAAATTACAAAAGCCATCTATTAGCATGACCAGAGTGAATTTGGCAGATTCTGGACACTTTGAAGACAGGAAAGTCAATTAATCTCATCTACCAAAAAGACAGTTACAGTAATTGGATTAACTTCACAAATTGCCTGCCTGGGATCACATTAAAACTTCCATATAGTTTTAGAAGTCAGCTGAAGGATGTTTTCACAAATATAGTGATTGCTAGCAAAAGTCAATAAAACTGACAATTTTGTTAAACACATATATGTTGCATAACCAAAAATAACTCAAGCTATTTATTAAACTAAAAAGTAAGATAATTTATATGTAACAAATTCTTCAAACATATATCTTGCTGTCAAGAATATATTAGACTAGAAGAAAAAATATAATGTAAAATGATTTTCACAACATCAACAAAGAAATTGTTACGAGTCTATGGCATGTGGCCTAATATTCAGCCTTGCAGTCTTTTGAAATTTGACCATGTACCATTGGATGTGTATACAAAAATGTACAATTATAGCTGTATGCTGTGCTAAAAACTACAAATATGCATTTTTATTTGTGCATATATATGGTGTATGTTTATTTTGTAAATCTCTGTAAGCATTTGTCTTGAAACAAGTAACTATGTATCAATGTGTAGGCAACTAGATGTTATAATTAATAATTTTGTTTTGAAGAAATCAAGGATTTGTTTCCAATCATATAATTTGGATAATATGAATGTATTTTATTTCTTGTCAACACTTTGACCCATATAGATTAAGGATTTACTTAAATTTTCCATTGTTTGGATTCTGTTCTTTACTCTGTTTTGCCAAGCACGCACACAAGTTATATGAATTGTAATTATCAGTCACATTCAGTATAGACATCTCAAAAAATAATTAACAGTAATACTATTTTAAAGAGCCAAGGTAAATTGAGTTAGAATGTTCAATTGGTGAATGAGATGTATATGAGGAGTATTGCTTACTAATAGTGTTAATTGGTGAAATTGGCCAATGTGCTTTTTGCAGCAAATATGTTGTGTTTGCTGGAGACCTTGTTCACTGAATATTTTCCTGGACCAGCTTAGGTGACCATTTTTTCCAAGCACCCCATGATGCTTTGCGACGCCAATGTGACATGATACAGCTGTGAAAATCATGCACAAAACTTGTATCCATACGTACTATAAGAATGTTTCTAATGAGACCATTGCTGGGTTGGAAGCACATAAGGAAAAAAAAAAAAAAACAGTTTCAGCTACTAAGATGCGCGAAAACCCTCCACCACAATGCCTGATAGTGCTGTGTGATATTTTCCCTTTTTCTAACTGCACTTGTGTCTTTAAATTGTGCTCATTTCAACCCCCAAGGCTCTTTGATTGATTTATGTGGGCCGTCAGTGAACTTAAAAACATAAAAATGGGTCCTAAAACCACAAGCATTGAGGGAAACTGTCAGATTTCCATCCCACTTCAGTCTAAAAACAAAATAAACAAAACACTTGCAGTATTTCAAGTACTGCCACCAGATATGTAGTACCAATTCTTATGTACTGCAGCACAGAACTGCATCACTAATTGTGCATACAAATTAGCCATGTGCGCAGCAACGATCTCAAAAGAAACCTTAAAGGAGCCTTCCCCCCGCTTACTAAAATACATGACATGCTGTGAAGTAATAAAAACAAAAGATTTGTTACTATTTACAAGGCATTTTTTTTTTGCATGAAAGAAGGAAGTACAAAGCATCTTGACAGATCCATGGGAAAGAAAAAAGATGTTCCTGCTGTGCCCAGTGCCACAACTTCAAACAATGGAACATGCCAGACCCATGCTGCTGCTTCATTGTATGGCCAATATGTGCCCCAATATTGGAACTCTGTGATCTATATTGTATTTACTTTTTGCTAGTTTGCAACTGTTTGTTTCAATTTGTTTGTAGTATCTGTTCCATCTGCATATTTTGTTGTCTGAGGCATGGTGGCATGGTGGTTAGCACTGCTGCCTCATAGTTCGGATAAAATATTTGTCCACAATAATCATACATACATACATAATTGACGGACCATCCTTAGCCTTCAGGGGCACCATTACACCATTATAATCCACTCAAAGATAATTTTGCTCCTCCTTCCATACTGATTTTAATGCATTTTGTGGAGTTCGACTCCATACAGGTTTAGCTTCATATTGTTTCATGCACAGTCACAGATAGCTGACGATGGCTGGGAAAGGCAACAAGCAATACAGAAAGGTACTGTAGCAAGCAAGTGAATTTGTAAAAGAAAACCATTACGCTGATAAAGTGAGTAATATGTCATATTAGAAGGTTAATTTAGGAGGAACAGTATAACCTTTCTAGTCCTGGAGATGACACTTTAATCAGCAGAAGACAAAGCTACCAGACAGCTCAGTAACATTAGTTTTGCCTTCTGGTATCATCTGAGCTGAACAGAACAGCTTGCATGAAGCAATTGGACAGAGTTACCATATGAACAGGAGGGACTTCCTCACCATAGTTTGGCTAGATTATGTTCACGCAACACAAAAGACAACAAGCATGCAAATTAGGAACATGCTGATAACACTCAATATTGGACAAGATCTCATAGTACAAGAAGAAAAGCTATGAACAGACAAGATTTAAGAATTTATTAATCACACACACAGTTATACCGGTATAATGTGCAGTGAAATGTAAAGCTTGTCTACTCCAAGATTGTGCAAAACAAAAACAAACACTTAAAAAAACTACATAAATAACAAATGCCAGCATCACCCTACACAACTTCAAATCAGACAGCATGCCACACTTAACAACTGCAGTTTCTGCGTCTCATTGCCTTAAGGATGTCTGATTACAAGACATGTAATCTAACACCCTTAATTAATTAACATGTCTGACACTGCAAGTAGTCGCATAAATGTTTTCCAGATATGGTAAGTTCAATAACAGTTTTTTTCTTTTTTCAATTCTGTTGTGAAATGGCAAATATAAGGCGTTGGAGCATATAAGACACTCTTTTGCTTACGTGATCCCAATCACTTGTTTTTCTTCTTACCTTATAACACATTCTACGCATTGTGTTTCCAGTTGAACATTCATTGCTTTTCAACTCTCGCACACATCAGACTCCACCCCCATGGCGCAAAACAAAACAGACCTGTTTGGTTTTGTTATGGCTAGTCAACAGAGACCTATGACTGAGCCCCTAGGGTGACATACTACATGACAGGTGAGACAAAAAATGAAAAAGATTAATTTCGATTATTCCACAAAGTAGAGGTACTGGAGATAGTAAGCAAAGGAGATAATTCCATTATGAACAGTGCTGAACATCCTCTCTCTGACACACTAACACTGAGTACTTTCAGCCAATGAATTATTCAGCAGAAGTGTGTCAAGAAATGCAACTGGGGCTTCTTTATACCAACAGCAATATGTCTGCATAATGTCTCAATATGACTGTGACAGCCAAGTCAGAAGAATTGTTTCTTTTTAATTTTCTTGCTTTATAAACCAGAGATTAAACCAAACCAAACCAGACCAAAGTATGTGTTTATTTATCTATTAATTTATTTATTTATCTACTTATTTATGTATTTCTTTATTTAAAGAGCTTCTAACAAAGTCAGATTTCCCCTTGGGAATAAATTAAGCACTATCCATCTATCTAAAAGCAGAACTTACAGTGGTGTGAAAAACTATTTGCCCCCTTCCTGATTTCTTATTCTTTTGCATGTTTGTCACACAAAATGTTTCTGATCATCAAACACATGTAACCATTAGTCAAATATAACACAAGTAAACACAAAATGCAGTTTTTAAATGATGGTTTTTATTATTTAGGGAGAAAAAAAGTCCAAGAAATGTTTTGGTTTAGTGTGTACATCTGTCATGAATGTGCAGAACATGTCAGTAACATCCATACCTTAACCATCATTCTACCTGATCCAGTTAAAAAAAGTATTATATGTATTATATGTTATATGTATTTATGTTAAGAGTTGAGAAAAAGAGAAATGTTCTGCTAACATTTACCAAATTAGAAAGAGTTGGGAACAAAAATATAGAATTGTGTAAGAATAAAAGGCCTTAGCTTATATGTTGTACTGTTTCAGTCAATCCAGCCTTCCAAACAGATTTTACTCCTTAATTTGCTACATCTCATGAGTATCTCATTTTGCGTGTTTATTTTTGATGTACAGTATCCCACTGCTCAAGTATGCAGTGATTCAATCTTGACTTGTGGGCTCCACCTGGTGGCACGGAATCTCGGAAAGATCTCCCCTGAGGCTTTTTTAAATCATACACTGGGTTTATTATCTCTGCAAATGAGTTCAGATGATCTGCACACAAAGCTTCAATGAGTGTACAGTGAATAAAAGAGCCGAGATAAAAGCTAAATGTGCCCAAATACTGGAGAGAGATAGAGAAAGAGGAGTGCTTTATTATTCAGCAAATGCTGAAACAGTTCAGGTGACCACAACTTTATTATTTTGTCATAAATTTTATTGATGTTTGTCATTACCCAAGTAACCCTTGGTCTTGTATCAAAAATAAAAATTGTGACATTTTACAGATAGTTTTGTATTGCTGTAGTCTCATGGGTCTGAACAGATATCAAGGAATTAATCTAGGGCCATACATGTTTTTTCTCTTTTAATTATATAGAAGGGTGGCTCCTGCTCTCAGAAAATCATTCCCCTCTGACTTGTATGTGATCTAAAATGTAGTCTTTTATCAACCTGCCAGTGACAGCAGACTATTACTTTTTTTTATTCTGATTTATCTGATCTGTTTTTTTAACTTGTGGCTTTGTTGAAAACTTCCTTTGAAAGTCAAGCATGGGTGCCCTACTCAATTTAAGCAACACAATTCTTTTATCTTCAAAAATGTCCTTGAACTCGGTGATATCACACTCGAAGCAGCTTCGGAGCATAAAATTACAAAGTAATTTCTTTCAATTGATGCATACTGTACTTTCTAAAGCTGTAAATCACATTATAAATATGTTAGGAGGCGATCCAATGTAATGCTATTACATAAGCTTAATTAGCTTTGTATGGTAATTTTAAAACTACAGTAGTTGACTCTTAAAGGTCTGAGAATGTTTAATATTCAACAAACACGAGCATTTTTGTAAATTTCCCAAATCTGCTCTGTAAATGCTTGCAGTGAACATTTTGCTATTTTAGTTTTTAGATAACAAGTAACAATCTTGAGGTGTACAGCTGTCATAAAGATTTGAAAGTGACAAACTTAGATTCATGGAAGGCAGTTTGGGATGAGTTTAATGGTGTCTACAAAATTTCTCAGTTTTTCTTTGTAGCTTATGCTATGTCTGAGGAAACTTCATTTTCATAAGTAAAGGGAACTTTTGGATTTGACTAATGTTGCCTTATTATCTTTATATTTAAAGGTGACTTTGGCAGAAGTATTTTAACATAACTGTAATAAATCCATGATGAAATATAGTTGGTCTTGTATTAATATATTACATCTTTCTGCCAGTAAAGGGTGTCACAGAAACAGCAATGACTTGGCTTTACACTGTGGGCACAACAGCTTTAGTCCCTTCAGATTTAACAACATGCTGTTAACAGAGGGACAACATTGTTACAAATATGTACAGACACCAATACAAAAACTTGAAGAATAGGTAAAACTGTCTGAAAATCTATGTTTATAGTGTGGCATACTCCCGCGATTCTGAAAAAAAGCCATACATGTTCTGAAAAGCGAAACGTCCTCCTCATTTAGATGACCCCCATTGAGAGTCCTGCTACTGGATAGTAAATAAGAAATTCTGAGTCAATAAGTTTAAATTACAAAATTCACATATCGTTTTGTTTCCTATATAATAGGACCACATTCTTTGTAACAGTTGTGTTTAGAATTAGCAAAGGTGGTTTTGTGCAGCAGTATGGTATAATATGGATAACATCCAGTCCTTCTTTTGCTCAGCTTATTGTTAAAATCTTACAGATTCCTGAATATTTTTATTTACATATTATTTGTTACCTTGTAGTATTTTGTATAGTGGATATCAAACGTCTACAAATGTTGCTCATTTAAAGTCTAAATTCAAATCAAATCATGCTGGACCTTTTCTCACCTTTAATAAAATTTTAGAAATGACATTAATTAACTGTAAAACAAATGGATGATTTACAATTACAATTATTGTATTGTTAAAATAAACAGAGATGATGGTGTAAAAGAATAATTTTGGCCAGGATTGACCTGCACAGTCTGTATACACCTCTGTGCATAAGGATTTTCCTGATAATTTTTGCAGTTACAGTAGAACCTCGGTTCACGAATGTCTCGGTTCACGTACAACTTGGTTCACGACCAAAAAGCTCGCCAAACTTTTGCCTCGGTTCACAACCACACACTCCGTATACGAACAAGCCAGTTTCCCTTGCCTGCCTGCCTGCCTGAGCTGAGCTGAGCTGAGCTGAGAGAGAGAGAGAGAGAGAGAGAGCAAGAGCGAGCAAGCACGTGCCTGCTGGGGAGGGGGAGGAGGAGACTGCTGCACGTGTTTGCCGAACAAGCCAGTTTCCCTTGCCTGCCTGAGCTGAGAGAGAGAGAGAGAGAGAGAAAGACAGCAAGAGCCAGCGAGCACGTGCCTGCTGGGGAGGGGGAGGAGAAGATTGCTGCACGTGTTTGCCTTACAAGCCAGTTTCCCTTGCCTGCCTGAGCTGAGAGAGAGAGAGAGAGAGAGAGAGCAAGAGCGAGCGAGCACGTGCCAGCTGGGGAGGGGGAGGAGGAGATTGCTGCACGTGTTTGCCTGCCTATCTGCAGGCAGTAAGTGAACCATCCCCCCAATTCCACGTGCCTGCTGGGGAGAGGGAGGAGGAGATTGCTGCACGTGTTTGCCTGCCTATCTGTAGGCTGTAGTGCACGCAAACCATCCCCCCCACCACAGGCAGGCAGGCTGAGAGAGAAAGAGAGCTGCCTGGCTTTTTCATTTAAGCAAAGCCGCTCCTTGTTCATTGTTTTCAATAAGACTTGCACTCTCTTTGTGCTCTACAGTATTTCGTGTGCTTTTGCAGTTAACTATGGCTTCTAAGCAAGTGAAGAGTGGTGAGAAGAAAGTTTTGAAGAAAATTGAAATCGAAGTAAAGAAAGAAATTACAAGAGGTGGAAAAACTGTTTACCAATTTACTCATTTACCAATCTGAGAACCCTTGTGCTTTCAAGCAGCATAATGTAAACAAAGCCAGACTGCCAGTAATGTGGAGGGTCACAAGAACTTTCTTTTTGGAATGGCTGCATGAGGCTTTCACTCCCACCAGCTAAACAGCTAAAAGCACCAGAAACCCAAGAAATCACAAGAGAGAAAACACCTGAAGGAAAACACTTCATGCCAGAACTCGACTCATGCAAGGTTATTTTTCTTGGTGGTTTTTGTATTACAGATTTTTCAAAAGTTAATTTTTCAGTTCATAACGCAATTTGTTGCAATGTTACTTTTACTTTTCTCTTTTTTCAAATGTTCGCTTTTTTCCCTGTGCTTAAAACTCATGAAAGTGTTTACAGATGGAGTTTTTCATAGCGCGATTAGGTGCAATGTTACTTTTCTCTTTTTTTCAAATGTTCCTTTTTTTCCGCTGTGCTTAAAACTCATTTTAAAAACATTGTTTACAGTGATCAGGCTTTAAGTTTAATAGCGTGATCTCCTGCAATCTTACTTTTTTGGTTGCTTGTGAGTTGGTTTTTGCATGCACTTCGGATTTGTTCTGTTCCTTTTTTCCGCTGTGCTTAAAACTCATTTTAAAAAAAATGCTGCGCGAGCACGTGCTACAGAGAGATTAGAGAGCGTGGGCAGCTGACGGGGAAGGGATGGGGGGGAGGATAGTGTGTGTGTGTGTGTGTGTGTGTGTGTGTGTGCGCTACAGAGAGAGAGAGAGAGAGCGCGAGCGAGCCAGCTCGTGTA
>JANRMT010062833.1:15387698-15419700 GCA_026402145.1 Polypterus bichir lapradei
TTTTTTTTTTTTTTTTTTTTTTTTGCTTTTTTTCGCCCGCACAAGAGCAAAAGTAGCTGGGTGTTTGGAAGTGCGCTTGGAAAAGTTATTTGTACTTGTACCTGTTCTTGTTATCTATATTTGAATTAGCATCGAGGCGGCAGGGTAGAAAGCAGCAGTAACTGATATCGGCATTTGTAAATAAATAACCGCGTCGTTGTGACAGCGATTCCTTAGTTTAAAGGAAAAGAAAAAAAGGCCGCGGCTGACTTCAAAGCAATAAAAGGTGGAAGCTCAGCAGTGCGCAGGTAAGCAGCCTGCGTTAAGACGCCGATCAGGCACAAGGAGCAGTAGGAACAAATAAGGTAGTAAAGTTTTATTTATTTGTTTATTTTAGATTAAACAGTCCTTAGCGGTCCAGAGGTAGAACAGTTAAGTGGGCGACAGCGTATTGGTTCATTAATACGGGGAATACAAACAGTACGAGTGAAGAGCTTATAAGTAAGAGGAGCGCAAAGTTAGGAGAAGAGACAGAGAAAAGTAAAGTTAAACTCATAGAAAGACAAATAACAGGCAGCTGAGAGGGACAACAGTACAGGAGCTTAAGGGGAAAAGGTGTAAAATATCTGTAGCAGATCTTAGTGTTACCATTTAAGTTAAGGAGCAGCTGAAAGAAGAAGAAATTTTAATTTTAAGAAAAAAAAAAGTTAAGGCAGCTTAGTAATCCCAAGTCAAATTTTAATAATGAGGCCAGTGCAATGCAAGTCCTGTTGGATGTTGGACTTTTTAGATGATGGTTTGGAAGAGCCAGTTGTCTATGAGGGCTACATCTGCAAGAGATACCAGCTGATCCAGCACCTTGAGCTCAGGGTCGCTGAACTGGAGAAGGAGTTGGCTGACGTGCGTTGTAATAGAGAATTGGTGGACTTGGCCCAGGTATCCTTTAGAGAGATAGTGTGCACCCCTAAGGTGGCGCGGGAGGAGATTCCAGACCAGACAGGTAGGAATAGGTGGGTCATGGTCACAAGGCGTAAGGTAAAGGGTGCACACTGTCCGGGGGCATCAACCCCATAATTAGAAGTGTCTAACCGTTATCATGTCCTTGCGGAGCTGGACGGTGACTCTGATAATTCTGAGGTGGTAGGCAGGGTTGAGGAGCCCCAACGGGCCACCTCAAAACCAGTTCCCAAAAAGAGACAGGTAGTGATAGTTGGGGACTCAATCATTAGGGGGATTGAAGCGCAGGTGTGCTCCAGAGAGAGAGAGAGTCTTGCACGGTGTGTTGCCTTCCGGGAGCACAGGTGGGGGACCTCCGTGGAAGGGTGGATAGGCTCTTGGCCAGAGCAGGGGTGGATCCAGTTGTCATTGTCCACGTTGGAACAAATGACATACATAAGGGTAGTCTGTCAGTTCTGCGATCCAAATTCAAAGAGTTAGGTACCAAGCTGAGGAGCAGAACTGACAAGGTAGTCTTCTCCGAAGTTCTGTCTGTGCCACGCGCCAGTCCAGGTAAGATTGAGGAGATTAGAAGACTTAACGCGTGGCTCAAATCTTGGTGCAGGGTAGAAGGGTATAGGTTTATGGGGCATTGGGACTCCTTTTGGAATAGATGGGACCTGTTCCGCCGTGACGGGTTTCATCTGAACTGGAGGGGCACCAATGTATTGGGGAGGCGTATGTGTAGGCTAGTCGAAGATTGTTTAAACTAGGGAATGGGGGGCAGAGAGTTTAGGACAGGCCAGATTTAGATCTATACATGGAAGAACAAACAATGGTGTAGAAATAAAATTGCATAGTAATGTAAATTCTAAGCAAACACGTAAATGTAGAAGGATTAACACATTAAAAATAGCTTGCCTTAATGCTAGAAGTATCAAAAATAAGGTAAGTGAGTTGGAGTTGTATGTAGCAGAGCATAATTATGATATTATAGCAATAACGGAAACCTGGCTAAATAACAAAGATGGGGATTAGTATAACATAGAGGGATACACATTTTTTAGGAAGGATAGACAGAACAGAAAAGGAGGTGGGGTTGCTGTTTATGCCAAACAGGGTTTAAATGTAAGACCTCTTCAGTTGAATGATGAGCCCCATCTTAGTGAGGACATGTGGCTTCGCCTGGAAAATATTAGGGAAAGAGGTCTTATTTTAGGAGTATGTTATAGACCACCCAATTCAGACAGTAATTTCAACACACATCTTTTTAGTAATATCAAAAAGGCAAGTTTACAGGGGGATATTATAGTCATGGGGGACTTTAATTATCCAAATATTAACTGGGATAACCTTGCAGATGGAGGAGCACAAGAGCAGGAGTTTTTAGAAGTAATCAGCGACTGTTTTTTAACACAGCATGTTAAAGTACCAACATGGGGTGAAGCCTGTCTGGATTTAGTATTCTGTTATAATCAAGATAGAATTGAGGGTGTAGAGATGATTGAACCACTAGGGTCAAGTGACCATAATGTAATTCAATTCTCAGTATTTTGTAATAGTACGGATGCAAAGACTAAAATTGTTAAGTTGAACTTTGGTAGGGCTAATTTTGAGAAGATGCGGCAAAGTCTGAGTAGGATAGACTGGGATAAGCTTTTAAGTGTGGAGATAGTCGAGAAGCAGTGGAACAGGTTTAAAAATGTTTTACATGTAATGCAGGACAGATACATACCTAAATTTGGAATTAATAGGAAACTAAAAAAAACTCCACGATGGATTAATAAAGATTTAGAAAAGAAGTTGCAAAGGAAAAAACTGCTGTATAAGGCATATAAGACTAATGACTGCAAAGTGAATCGTAGCGTGTATGAGAACATGAGGGCAACCATTAAGATGGATATCAGGGAGGATAAAAGACAGTTGGAGAGGAATATAGCAGATAAGGCAAAAGAAGACCCCAAGAGATTCTTTCAGTATTTTAGTAGTAAAAGAACAGTCAAGGAGGAGGTCAAGTTCATCAGGAATAGTAAAGGGGAATTAAAAGATACAGACAATGAAATAGCAGATGCCCTAAACTTACATTTTTCTGAGGTGTTTACAAGTGAGCAAGTGGATAACCTCCCAGACGTAAACACAACTACTAAGGAGGTACTGAGGGATTTGGAAATTGAAGAGGGAGAAGTGCTGCTCAGATTAAATAGGCCGAAATCAAACAAATCACCAGGCCCAGATAATATTTATCCTCGTGTTCTTAAGGAGGCTAGTGAGTACATATATAAACCCTTGACACATATTTTTAGTAAGTCACTGAGCACTGGAGAGATTCCGAAGGACTGGAAAATGGCAAATATAATCCCATTATATAAAAAGGGTGACAGGGCAGATCCAAACAACTATAGGCCAGTAAGCTTAACATGCATCACAGGAAAATTAATGGAAGGAATTATTAAGGATAAGATTGAGCAACACATGGCAAGGACAGGAGTTATTCTGACCAGTCAGCATGGGTTCAGAAGAGGGAGGTCATGCTTTACTAACATGTTGGAATTCTATGAGGTTGCAACAAAAGCATACGATCAAAGTGGAGCATATGATATTATTTATCTGGACCTACAGAAAGCATTTGATAAGGTGCCACATGAGAGGTTGGGCATCAAGTTAAAAGAAGTGGGAGTTCAGGGTGATGTTTTTAGATGGGTGCAGAATTGGCTCAGACACAGGAAGCAGAGGGTGATGGTGCGAGGAACCTCATCAGAACTGGCCGATGTTAAGAGTGGTGTTCCACACGGGTCAGTGCTAGGGCCGCTGCTGTTTTTAATATATATAAATGATTTAGATAGGAATATAAGTAACAAGCTGGTTAAGTTTGCAGATGATACCAAGATAGGTGGATTAGCAGATAATTTGGAATCCGTTATATCATTACAGAAGGACTTGGATAGCATACAGGCTTGGGCAGATTTGTGGCAGATGAAATTTAATGTCAGTAAATGTAAAGTATTACACATAGGAAGTAAAAATATTGGGTTTGAATAAACAATGGGCAGTCGGAAAATCGAGAGTCCACCTTATGAGAAGGATTTAGGAGTCATAGTGGACTCTAAGCTATCAACTTCCCAACAGTGTTCAGAAGCCATTAAGAAGGCTAACAGAATGTTAGGTTATATAGCACGATGTGTGAAGTACAAGTCCAAGGAGGTTATGCTCAACCTTTATAATGAACTGGTGAGGCCTCATCTTGAGTACTGGGTGCAGTTTTGGTCTCCAGGCTACAAAAAGGACATAGCAGCACTAGAAAAGGTCCAGAGAAGAGCGACTAGGCTGATTCCAGGACTACAGGGGTTGAATTATGAGGAAAGATTAAAAGAGCTGAGCCTTTACAGTTTAAGCAAAAGAAGATTAAGAGGTGACAAGATTGAAGTGTTTAAAATTATGAAGGGAATTAGTACAGTGAATCGAGACTTGTATTTTAAAATGAGTTCATCAAGAACACGGGGACACAGTTGGAAACTTGTTAAATGTAAATTTTGCACAAACATTAGGAAGTTTTTCTTTACACAAAGAACGATAGACACTTGGAATAAGATACCAAGTAGTGTGGTAGACAGTAAGACGTTAGGGACTTTCAAAACTCGACTTGATGTTTTCTTGGAGGAAACAAGTGGATAGGACTGGCGAGCTTTGTTGGGCTGAATGGCCTGTTCTCGTCTAGAATGTTCTAATGTTCTAACCCGTTGAATCCGAACACAGGGTCACGGGGGGGTCTGCTGGAGCCAATCCCAGCCAACACAGGGCGCAAGGCAGGAACCAATCCAGAGGAAGGGCACCAAACCCACCGCAGGACACACACAATTACACTCACACACCAAGCACACACTAGGGACAATTTAGAATCTCCAATCCACCTAACCTGCATGTCTTTGGACTGTGGGAGGAAACCGGAGTACCCGGAGGAAACCCACGCAGACACGGGGAGAACATGCAAACTCGGCTAACCCGGGTCTCCTAACTGCGAGGCAGCAGCACTACCACTGCACCACCGTGCCGCCCAAGCATAACATCCCTTGATTTATTTTCAACAGTTTATATGATATAGCCTAACGTTTGATTTGCCTTTTTAATTGCTTCTGCACACTGCTTAGATAATGAAAATGTTGTGTCAACATAAACCACTAAATCCTTTTCAGAGGCTGCTTCCTTTAGGACAGTGTCTCCCATCTTGTAATTATAATTGATGTTTTTGTTGCCCATGTCTAGCACTTGTTACGTAAAATTGCTTTTTCCAATTGTTTATTCAGTTCTAAAATTTGTCCATGTCTCTTTGAATTATTTTTACAGCCATTCCTCCAATTTTAGTATCACTGCAAATTTCACAAGTTTACTAACTACTCCGGAATCAAAAAATATTGAGCAGTGTGTCAAGGCTAATTCCAGGATTGCAAGGTATGAGTTATGGGGAAAGACTGAAAAAGATTAACTTTTTAAGGAAATGTAAATTAAGAGGTGATATGCTTGAAGTTTTAAAATGATGTGAGGAATTAATACAGTGGATCCAAGCTATTATTTTAAAATGAGTTTTTTAGCAAGAACACTTGGACACAGATGGGAACCTCTTAATGATACTTTTCACAGAAATGTTAAACAGTTTTATTCACACAGAGAATCACAGGCACATTAAGTCACCAAGTATGTGTGGCGGAGAGTATAACTTTAGGGATCTTCAAAACTCGACTTGATGTTGTTTGCGGACTGAATGGAATCATCTTGCCAAGATTTTTATAATCTGTCCCTTTCTTTTTGTTTGTACTTTGTGGCTGCCAATGGCTACCCTATGTTTAATAACCCCTTGCATACTTCCTACTACCAGCATGTCTACCTTATTTCCTTCCAATCCTATTAAAAATGTAAATAAAATATAAGGACTTTATTTCACAGCAGAAATGTGCACATCACAGAAAATACAAACAATGCTGAAAATGACAAAAAAGGGTAAATTCATAGTATGGGCTAAAAATTATAATAACAATTAATAGTTAAACAATAAGTTTTGTATATTTTCTGTTTGGAAGCATAGCAAACTATTTTATCTAAAAATACAAATTATGATGCATTTGTAAATGATAAATATTGGTGATAAATACATATTCCTAAACATCTGGGCAACGATAAATTTAATACCTGAGGTAATGGCAGGAGGCAGACCAGTCATTGTTGTGAGAGTGTGAAAACAGGGGTAGAGAGGTGAAAGGGAAAATAGTTTAGTAGTGTACACGAGATGTGCAAGTAAGCAAATTTCTCTCACTGAATAGACAAGAATTTAAGCATATAAAACAAATTGTTCACATTTTATCACATGCTATTATTACGTTGTGTTCTCCCTGTGTTTATATTTCTTCTGTGTATTATGTTATTCAAATGAATACACTCTTCTTGACAAAGTTCCTGCTATTATTGCTATTATTCTAGGAGAGGAGAGTTAATATGAGGGTGGTCTGTTTCTGTAGAACTTAATTATTGTTGGGCTGAATTATTTCTTGATTCTAGATCCTTCCATTTTCTATGCTACCTTCCAACTAGTAATGGAAAAACTTGGTTCTGAAAGAATATAGATAATTAAATGGGTGGACAGATGGATGCAACTAAAAGGGCTTTTGAATAGTATACTGTATGTATCATTTAGGAAGTACTCATTAGGATACATTTAGTTTAAGAATGAACATTTATGTATTATTTTGCCATATAACGTGACTTCAGCTACTACAGCTTCTTTGGCCTTAACCTAAGGCCTTTGTTTCAAATGTTTGGTAACTAAAACTAAAATGTATTACTTCTGGCCATATGTCATATATCAAACAGCAAGTATGGAAGCCTACATGATTCACACACAGTTTATACTGCATGCCCTAGGTTTTCATATTAAATAGATAGTCAATGCATTTAAATGATACAGAATAGAATTATGGTTAAATATTTTTATTTACTGTTCTGCAGTTCATTAAGATGTCATTATTTTAATCTCAAGAGTACCATGTTCTAAACAAAGCAGTAGTTTATCATCCAATTATAGCGAAAGAAGCACATCTGTTTTCTTTCAGCATACATGCCAACTCAGTAATGATGGCATGTCTGTCATGGCTATCCATCTAAAATAGGGTAACATTACATATTTTTTGTATTATACTTTACATCGTATTTAGTTGTCAGGAAATGGTGCATCTGTTCACAGATAAATGACAGTAATGGAGTTAATTTACACACTGCTCAGATTCACAATTTTCAAATTTCTTCGAATTCTTTTGAAAAATATTGCAATCATGTTATTGTAAACATTAAAGCACAGTGATGGTCTGTCTTGGCAGGGCAGAGAAAGTATTTTGGACATATTTATTATAGGCATGAAATAGGCATATTTATTATAGGAATTATTGCAATCTCCGGTACCATTTTACAGTTATTAAATCTTTGTTTAGTAAACAAGATCTTTTATTGCTATTTAACCACTAATGTAATCACTTAAATAAAGAAGTACTGAACAACTGACCAAAATTCAAAGCATTGGCTTTGAAGAAACTTAAAAGTGGGGAAAGATAGTCCAACTAAATTTCCCCAGGTTCTGAAAAAAATCCCTGGTGGCAAGTATGGTGGCAAGCTGCAGGGGTTTGGACCAACAAGAAAGAATCCATCCATCCATTTTCCAACCCGCTGAATCCGAACATAGGGTCACTGGGGTCTGCTGGAGCCAATCCCAGCCAACACAGAGCACAAAGCAGGAATCCAATCCTGGGCAGGGTGCCAACCCACCGCAGACAAGAAAGAATGAACCAAGGAAATCATTCAGTTCTAGATAATCTCTCTACTCATTGTCAAAAGAAGACTTTTTTCATCATAGTTGCCAAAAGTCTTTCTGCTAAGTAGTGGCTGTATAAATACATCAGTGTAGAAGGGAGGAATACACGGTATTTTGGGTTGTCTAGAATAACTTTTTTTTTAATTTCAGGACCCCATTAACAGACTTACCTTATGCTGAGGACCCCCTACCTATCACCATCCAAAAAATGACATGTCCCAGATAATATATAATAATATATAAAATAATTTATTTATATATACTGTGTGTATATATATAAAATCTATAATAAACTGCTATACAGACCAACTCCTTGTTAAGTGCATGTAAACCCATCCTAGGCCTAGTGAGACTTTTGGGCTTGAATGTTCTTGTACAGTTTGTCCACTCTGGGTTGCAGCTGACTTAGGAATAATCTCAAATCATTTTCCATCTTTAGACATGCTCTTGTTTTAGGGTTTGAGTACTTTCAACATGTATGTTGTTGCAGATGGTAAGAGGCAACAGATGGCTTTTTTGCTCAACACTGGGTATTGAGATTGGTAGAAAATTGCATTTTCAAACTTCTATCATTAGCAATTTCAATTAATTCCTCTTGTGACCTCAAAGCATGACAATCCTCTTCAGTTCTGGACTGAGATGGATTTCTGATCCAGTTTAAATGACAATTGCCCAGGTCTGGGAAATAGGTAAATTGGTCACTGGTAATATCAGATCTTCTCCAACTGTGTGAGCTTTCATTGCACGGGTAATGTGATATAACTCCAAAAAAGATGCCTTCAGTGCACTTTCTGAAACTGTTGCTTACTGTGTGAAAGTTCTAGCTTGTTTCACAAGCTGTGATGCTTTCTTTTGAAAGAAGTCAACATGTTTCCCAGCATCACTGGAAGCTTTTGTTCAATGTAGACTATTTTAGACATTTGTTTGACAGAATTTCCTAACAAAAAACACATTTGGGGTAATCAAGTCCGTCTTTTTTCTTAGCCAGCACACATCCAAACTCTATGTATGAAGCGTCATAATTTCTGGATTTATATTTTGCTTTAGAATATGACTCATCTAATGAATTTAGAGCAGAACTACAAGATGAGTTTTCTTCTGAATGTTTCTTTTTTAAAAAAGCGGTCCATCATTATGTATGCTTTAGCATTCAATGCACTATATCTAGCTTGCTGTCAACTGATTTTACTCCACAATGCAACGTGTGTGCGTCTATGGTAGCCTTCAAGCAGCATTTGAAAAATATGTTTATTAATCAGGCGTAATTGGCAAGCGCACTAACAAAGTGACGATGATATTATTAAAATACTAGGTGAATTAGAAAAATTATTATTTACAATTTTTTAAATAACAAAGCCATGTGATTTTTTTTCCCCCAGTTTGCTGTGACCACCTGACATATCCGTGCAGACCCCCAAGGGGCCTCGGACCCCAGGTTGTGAATCATTTGTCTAAAGCATGCATGTTTCATGACTTAGCTGATTACAGAAGCAAGAGACAACAAAGGAGACCTGACTGTGCTGTGGCTAGACGTCACTAATGCGTATAGTTCAATTCCACATAAGCTGGTACTTATGGCACTAGAGAATTGTCAAATACCCCAAGAAGGTGAAAGACCTCATCCAGGACTTTTATAGCAAGTTCATGGTGAGAGTCTCATTGGGGTCAGTGTCATCTGCATGGTATCATTTGGAAGTGGACATGTTTACTGGCAGTACTATCTCACTGACCCTGTTTGATCTGGCAATGAGTATGGTTGAGAAGTAAGCAGAGCCTAGTTGTTGTGGTTCCAAGGAAGAGTCAGGAGCAGGGCAACCACTGATTAGAGACTTTATAGATGACCTTACAGTAACAACAGCATCAGTGCCAGGAGCCAGATGGGTTTTGCTGGAGCTAGAGAAGCTCAGAATATGGAAGCGCATGAGATTTAGGCCATCCAAATCCTGGTTCTTGGTTCTCAAGAAAGAGAAGGTGTGGGACAGGAAACACCAGCATTCCTCCAGTGTTCAAAGACTGTGACCTTTGAACACATGTTAAGCAGTTGCCCCAAAGTGCTGGGGGAAGGTCATTACCACTGGAGGCATGACCAAGTCCTCAAATTCTTTGCTGAAGCTATCAGCAATGGATAAGGTATAGTAGAAAGTTCATGCCTTCAGCAATATTTATAGCCTTTGTTAAAGAGATACAGCAGAAAAAACAAAATAATATTTACAGCCAGGCTATCCTTTAATCATCAGATAGAGAATGGGTGATGTTAGTCAACCTGTGAAGGCTGCTGAAAATTCCATTCCACATCACCCAAATGTCATTAAGTCCAACATCATCCTGATTTGAGAAACATCATGATAGATCATCTTACTAGAGCTTGCTGTCTCATGGGAATGGAAGAGGCCTGGGAAAGGAAGGGGGCAAAGTATGCAGAGCTGATGAAGGATTGCCACAGACAAATATGGAGGTCAAAGAGCATGTCCATCAATGTAGTATGCAGAGGCTTTGCAGCACAGTTGCTGAGCAAAGTGTATAGAGCCTTGGACATTAAGGGGTTAAGACGAAAGAGAGCCATTGAATCCAGTACGAAAAAGCCTCAAAGTATCTCTGGCTAAAGAGGCGAGAACAGCGGGGAAAGGAGTTTGCGACGTGGGCACAGTCTGAGGGTTGATCAACCTTGTTGGGTCACCAGGTAGAGTGCATATGATGTTTGAAAGACCCGAAACACCTGATTACTCTAGATGACATCACTGACAATGTGTCTAAGTTTGTGCATTGTGGGATTTATTCATGAACGATTTAGCTAACTTTTTTATGGCTTTGAGGTCTGTATCTTACAGTCCCACAATGTCACATTAGCTCTGTGTCTGTTTTATGTTTATCATTGATTCTGGTTGCAGTAAAAATGATTTTTGCTTTCTTATGTTTGCAAGTTATTATTTATTCAGATTTTCAACTTCCCTCTATTTCAAACTGTATTTCATCACATATGAGTGATCAGTGCCATCAATCTTGTGGCCATATACTGTAAACACTTAAAATCAACTATCAACTAAATTAGTTCCATCTAGGAGTATTGAGACTTCAAACATAATATGAGAACATTTAAAAGAAATGCCCATTTATCGTGCCTCAAGTTGACAGAAAATATTAATTAGCAACTTCCTTTTAAAGATATTTTATTTGTATTTAGTATATCAATTAAAGTATTAAATTAACATGCTTATGGCCTTTTTGATGCCATTATATAATGCAGCTGTGCTATGTCAAATAGCTATCAAATATGCTTTCAATGGTATAAAGTAAATGGCAAAATTAAAAGATAATCACACTCATATATACTTCTAATACGTACCCACTAATAAACCAACTATAGATAGAACCAACATTTTTCTTTTTGTATAACATCAGCAGAGAAGAGGTGAATTGTAGATGTCCCACCTGATGTGCATCATTAAAAATGTATTACTTGAATTCCAAAATAGATATTGGATTCAGGGATGGTTGTGTACCAGAGCACTCTAACATTTTGCTGTCTTTCTCACAATCAACAACAGCCTGAAGTCATGCCATTCCTAGACATGTAAAAAATGACATCTTTCATTTTTATGCCAAAGGTGCCACATAGTTAAGAACTGGAGAAGGATCAAGCATCTGCCAGTCATCACTGCAGAATCACTTTTATTAAACTTGTAATGTGTTGAATGTGTCAGGGTAGACTCAGTTGTCAAATATACTGGCATATCCAGCCATTCAATCAAATAGTGCCCTTAGAAAATAATATTAAACTTGATCAGTTTGAAACTTGTCTAAGGTTATGCTTTATTTAAAGTGACCCATCATTGTGCATCATATTTTAAATTCACATGGTCCTTAACAAATATATATTTTTTGGTCATACATTTTTTAATTTAGGTTTTTCCTACCAATTAAAAATACTGAATTAAGTAAAGTTTAAATACAGTCCAGCAATGAATAAAACTTAATGGAGCAAAGGAACATTTTATGTTTTATTATCTTTTTCCTTTTGTGTTCATATTTATCTTTATCTAATTCTCTTAGTATAAATTGAAAAACTGCATTTTTGTTTGAATTAGGTCACCCTTAAAAATTACAGCAAAAAAACAGACAAAGGGATGTGCTGATATAAGATTCACATACGGTGGGAGAGAGTGTTTGTCGTAGTGGTTTTATTTTTATATTTGCTGCCCAAACAAAAAGCATCTTAACTGTTCCTAACACAAACTGTTACCAGGTATGTAAGACGAGTTGATCTTAAAACACAATGTCATGAAATATGACTTGGTGAATACCATAAAGGATCAAAAAAGGGGGTTGATTTTAGTAACTATATTTTCTAGTGGTTCTTCTACCTACATTTGTAATGAAACTCCACTTTTGTATGATTCTGTCTTTCCTATGATTTTATTTCTGCTCAATCTGGAAATGCACTAATGCTGTAACCACAGTATATATTCAAAATACAGTTTTGGTTGCCTTCCTTCTGCCAGGGAACACTCTCAGCCTCTAACTCTAGACCCCATCCTTTTCCTATAGTCAAATGAAAGAAGCAGGTATCAAAATGTCCCAGGGAGAGCTTGAATGAGTTAGTTACACCTCCTAGTAGTGTGCTGTGGCCCAGCAGCAATGGAATCATCAAATTAGAACAAAGGGAAATGACCATCAGCAGTATCCTTATGCATTCCACAAAAGCTACACTGACCTTGCATTCTGTTAATGAGTATGCTGTCTGAAATTATTTCTCAGCAGTAAAGATTACAAATAAATTCTTAATTCAAACAAGCTGCCCTAAGAAATTTAATGATTTACTTTATGAGGAAGAAATACATAATAAACAAAAAGAATTGAATTAAAACATTGAAATATGAAAGCCCATGCTTTAATTAAAATGTTTTAAGTCTGTAAATATTCCTAACTGTCATGGAAATTTATTATTTTTCACCCTCTGAGAGAGGTCCATAGAGAGTTAGATCCCAACCCAAGGATTAAAAATCACAAATAACATCATATTAGTAATTACTAAACTTAAGACAGTCTAAAACGATAACTAATATGTTTTTGTTTGAATTTTGTCTTTTTTAATAATGGATGGATGGGTTCTTAGAGGTTTAGAACCATAAGTAAAGAATCAAATACCAGAAATAATATATTCATGATCAGACACCTTGAAATATCATAAAAACAACACTACACATGCCTATTATTACCGATCCCCATTTTTTCAAAGTATTGTGAAAAGGAGTAACCCCTTGTATCCCATTAGGGGGTAACACCTGGGGTCAGTTACAATGCCATATACCACATCAAATTCACCTAATCATTTTTACTGAAGACACCTATTGATTTAATCTTTATCATAAAATTAAAATATGGTCCAAAAATTCCCAAACAATGAGGGTTTGTCAGGTGTAGAAGGTCAAAAAAAAGCTTCAGTCATGTGAACTAGACATCTTTACGAGTTCAACGGTATATCACATGTGGGTTTTCTTGTACCCTTGAGTCCGGATTCACCAGAAAAAAAAATTCTTATGAATTCTTATTAACAGAAAATACATGCATTCCTTTTACACTTTTAAACATGAGCATGTTTTCATATTTTGTAATTTCTACTATGCATTCAACATGCCACTTCCTTTAATGGATTGTTTTAATTGGAATAATAATTCAATATTAATTGAATGGGATTAACAATATTGATTGAAATGACTCGTATTGCAGTAAGTTTCTGTGTATTATGTTTGCTCCTCACATCTTAATTATCTTTATATATAATATGCTACCGTGGCTGTTCGTTTGTCTGTCCAGGATTTTAAATCACCTGTAGCTTGCAAACTGCTTGACCTATTGACCTGAAATTTGGTACACATATACTACGCAACGTCTACTATCCACTTTCGGGGTGAGGATTGACCTCCAAGGTTATTTCTCTTTTTGTTTTTATTTTATTTTATTGTAGAACCAACTCTCAGCAGCGGCCAGCAGGGCGGCCGTGCGGCGCATGCGTATGGGCGCCATTCTCATCCCTACCACCTTCCCCTACCTCTTCATATCATACCTCTTAAATCATTCTTCAGGCAGATTGAAGACTTAAGTGCCAGCTTAAGTGAAAAATTAAAGAAAATGTACTAAGTAATTGCAACACAAACACTGACTTAATCAGTTTTAACACGAAAAGATGCAGATGAAAGAAGTGAAGAAGCAAGCCACTAGGGTGGAGAAAAGAAGAGCTGCTCAGGAAGCAGCAAGCACATCAACCTCTAAGCAAACAAATGCTAAACGTACAGAGAAAGAGTATGAAAACTATAAATGCTCAAGTCAAGTGTTATTATTGCTTGTTATCATGCAGTGCGGCGTTATTATGGAAACTAATGTGATTATGGAAAATAATGTGTGTTTTGTTTCACCCTAGGGACTGACACTCTTTTGGGTAAAGTGCACCTAAATTAAAAATATTAAAATATAAGTAATTAAGAAATAATGGAAAACAACATTTTTAAATGAACTTTTCAAAAAGTACAGACAACTCTAAGAAGAAGGCTGTAAATTGTCTACATTAGCAGAATACTGATAAAAAAATGTCAATGAATTGAAGACATTAAAAAACCACTGCTTAAAAAATACCATACCACTACAAAATTCTTTACATTTTCTGATAAGTTCCAGAAAGAAGCATGAAGAAGAAAATCAGCTCAGAACTCCAAAAAGCATTCTCTAAAGAACATATATATTTTATGGTTGTGCTATTGGTGTTCTTCTTAAGTTCATCTTGTTAGAACAATTCAATCCCGGTGTACATTTTCTTCAGAGACATGCATTCTTAAGCATAGTAGTTCATAGTACAGAAAAAGATTTAGACTTCATTTCCTGGTACCTGTGAAATGATAAATGAGGGATATAATTGAAGTATATGTTTCTACATCAGTGCTTCTATCAATAAATATTTTTAATTGAACAGCCATGTACAGTGCCTATAAAACAGATTCACATCATTGGTTTATTGATATTCAGCACTCAATTAAAGTGGATTTAATGTGGCTTTTTTTGACACTTAATCAACCTGAAAAAGAGATCTAAATTAAGTACAAAAATATAACACAGGTAATTCCAACAATACATAAGCATACTTAAGAAAACAATGAATTTAATAAAAAAATTACATTGTTATTTTTTTTTTCTTTTCAGCAGCACCCCTGTCACTTCTGAGGTCATTTGTTCTGACTCTCAATTACGCAAGTACGACTACACAAAACCTTTTCTCAGTGTCTTCACATAATGCAGATGTGCATACACTATGTGTGCAATACCGCTAGGAAATAAGTAAAGCCTGCATCTGCTGAATCGGCCTGGGGCAGAATTCAGCCATGGCAGGTGCAGCAGGATGTTACTAGGAACAGTCACACACACTCATTTATAGGAATCTCTCCATACAAACACCAATACTGTGACGAAGCTGGAAAAGTCTAGAGTGACCTCTCCCAGGCCCCAGATTTGAAGCTGCTTATCAGGACAACACTTGAGCAAAGTGTCAACTCTTGAATAAAGCTCTCCTGGACAAACTGGAAGACTGTCAGAGATCTTCTCTTAGTCTTCTTTTATGGGCATTTCAGAAGAATCATCAAGGCATTGAAGAAGTTGGAACATTAAAAGTTGAGATTATGGGACTATACTAAACTACAGGTAGAAATACAAAGCTAAATAAAAAACAGATAAAGAAACCTTGAGCACAAGTTCTTTATTAAGTATCATCTTTATTTTCACAATTTGTGGTTGCTAACTGCGGTAATGGTTTTTTAATGGTTTCTTGCATTCTTTCTCTGCTCTCTTTTTTGCCATTCTTACAGGCAAATTGCAATAGTGCCTTTGAAGTAGACAATAGAAGTACTACAGCAGATTTCTCTTGTCCCTCACCCCCTACATGATTGCAATGTCAGGAATTAGGGTCACTAAACAACAGGTTTTTTATGGGCAGGGTCAAGAAAAAAACAGAATGTGAAAAAAGGGGCCATGTGTGTTATCAAGGCCTCATTCTGGCACGACCATGCTGTCCATTAAAAAAAAAAAGGATTCAAAGGTCCCCATAGCAAATGAGCAACTTCTCAAGAGTGACCTTTCCATTATGATGTGCACAAACATAAAAATGGAATAGAGCTCCTTGGTCACTAGCAGTAAACTGATTAAGTAAATAGAGATGATATTGTGGTTAATTAGGAGCTTTGAACTAATTTAGTGCACATTGTTAATCAGATTGAACAATCTCGGCTGTTTAAATCAGTCCCCACTTGCATAGTAAATTCTTGCTAATAGCCACAAGCCAAAATATGCAACTGATTTCTCTAAAGTAGGTCAAAGAATATGAAGAAATTATCATTTTTGGAAAGGATTATGAAAGGTATTTCCATAATAAGTTGAAAAGGAATTTTTCACACTGTAATAGTATTCTCATGGTTAATATTATTACTGAAATATGATTTTAAGGAATGTGTTGCTGAGAAACAGATAATTGCATTCTAAAAGTGCAAAAATCCTACAGTATGTGTCATGTATTTATAATGAACTTGCTGCTAGAATTATAAAAACTCCAAGGGATGCCAACCTTGACCTCTATGAAAACATATTCGATTTAATAGGTGATTTTAGTGGGTGACTTGTTTTGTACCAAAGATGTAATATATATATATATACACATACATACATACATATATATATATATATATATATATATATATATATATATATACACATACATACATACATATTGTCACGCACGCGCGAGTAGGGGGCCGCAGACGGACCTAAATAAGATCGGAAAGACATACGCCAGGAGGGAGTGACGGGTACTAACCTTTCTCTCTTTGTTTCTTACAGAAGAAAAGACGCACCGCCGCCATGAGCCTACCTTCAACAGTTTCTCGCAGTACGCTACTTCCGCCCTTCTTCTGTCCCCTACCTATGACGTCATTGATCCCATCATCCATCACGGTTCCTACCCAGCATTCCTCTACTTCCGGCCCCTCCTACATAAATACTCCTCCGCCGCCATCTTTGGACTGTCAAACATAATGAATGTTTTCATGCACTTGACTGTGACTTCTACTGTAATAACTGTGGATTATTTTTCAGTATACGGGGCTGGAAACCCCAAACCTTTATGTTTGTTCCTTATTTCTTTACAGTGGCGTAGTCGGCAGGATAAACAGTCCGAGAAAATGTCAGAAGGACAGGAACTGAATTCCGTGCTTCAAGGGATGTCAGCACAGATCCAGTCCTTACAAAGAGCACAGGCCGCGAAAAAGCGGGAACTCGAGGAGACAAAGTCCAGGTTGGCCACCGCAGAGACGGTAAGACCAGATCCGCCTCGGCCGATACCTCCTCCGACGACGATATTGAGTCGTATTCGGGCATATTTGAGAGGACTGCCACCCAGCACCAGTGGCAGCGGTCCGAGTGGGTGTCCATCTTGGCACCCTACCTGAAGGGACCCGCACAGCGGGTTTTTTACGATCTCCCTAAGGAGGAGGCCGTGAACTATGACCTCCTAAAAACGGAGATCCTGGCATGCTTTGGCATTACGCCGGGCCAGCAGGCGAGCGAGTGGAGGAACTGGCAGTTTGATCCCGACAAGCCGGCCCGACCACAGGCCTTTGACTTCTGGGGCAAGATGGGGCGTTGGTTACGGCCCGAAGGTCCCCAAGCCCGGAAAGTGGTGGAGCAGGTGGCCTGTGAGGGGCTTGTTAACGCCATGCCCAGTTACCTTGCCCAGCAGGTCCGGCGGCATCCTTTTAAGGACATGAAGGGTCTCCTGGAAGTCCTGGAGCATCAGCTCGCGGTTCACCGAGCCGGGGGGTCGGAAAGGCTAGCTCGCAGGAACCGACAGGGACGTGCCATCACCCCCGAGCCCACTCGACGCGCTGCGGAAGCGCCACCGAAACCCAAAGAGAAGCCAGCCTCCCCGCGCTGTTTTAAGTGTGGTGAGGTCGGCCATCTGTTACTAGCGTGTCCATTAAACGTGGAACCAATGGACTGCACTTGGGCTACTACAGAAAGGTATTGTGCCCTGTCGCATCCCCTGGCAATTCCTAATATGGGAGTGGTTTTAGTAAATGGACACTCGGTGATGGCCTTGTTTGATTCCGGCAGCAACATAACCATTGTGGCTCACCATTATATTTTACCGCGACAGTGGCTAAACCAACACTTACAGGTCACTTGTGTACATGGGAAGACCAAGTAATATCGTTCCACCGAGTGTTACAACGCCTGGAAAGGGGACTTGACTCGTTTGCCGGTTGCTGTGTTACCTGAACCCCCCTTTCTGGTGATTTTGGGACACGACTGGTCGCATAATATCTGCAGTAAAATAAGCACCGCTCCCGAGGCCTCGTTGGGTCTGGTTATGAAGGGGCGGGGCTCCCTTCCAGCGGTCCCCACGCCGTGCACTGGAGCAGACAACAATGACACAGGCATTCAGGGGGACGGTTCTCAGGCGACGGACCATGACCCGGAAGTATCCGCCGGGGAAGGCATGAGCCGAGGAGCCATTCCTGTCCCCGACATACAAGACCCTCTGAGTAGCCTGGATCATTAGTTTAGATCCACGCCTGCGTCATTTAAAAGAGAACAGTGGAATGATGATTCCCTGAAGTTTGCCCGGAATGCTATTGTTATCCCAGGCAGCCGACAGGCTGACGATTCCATGCCACGGGAGCCCTTTTTTGTTCTAGAGAATGATCTGCTATATCGAGTTGCGACCCACGAGGGCGAGGTGCGGAAATTGTTGCTAGTCCCGTGTACCTTCCGGCGGGAGATATGTGAACTAGCTCATGCTCACCTCTTAGGCGCGCACCTCGGGGCCAAGAAAACTTTGGAGAGAATAAAACTCCGCTTTTACTGGCCCGGAATTAATGAGGAAGTCCGGCGTTTCTGTCAGTCCTGCCCGGAGTGTCAGATCCGCCATATACCTAGGAGGGACTGTGCTCCTCTCGTTCCCATACTGCTAATTGATGTTCCCTTCAACAGAATACGGGTGGACCTGGTGGGACCCCTGGAGCCCCCAAATCGTGGCCATTAGTATATACTGGTCATGGTTGACTACGTAACCCGATACCCAGATGCAGTTCCTCTGCGATCCACTAATACAAAAATCATCGCACGGGAATTGGTCAACCTGTTTTCTAGGGTAGGTATACCCAAAGAAGTCCTCACGGACCAGAGTACACCCTTTACCTCAGATACGTTCATGGAGGTTGCCAGGTTACTCCGTATTAAGCACCTGAAGACGTCTGTCTATCACCCGCAAACAGACGGGTTGGTGGAACGCTTTAACCAGACTCTTAAACAGATGCTACGCAAGGTAGTCAGTGCGGACGGTAGAAACTGGGACCAGCTCTTATCACTCGTGCTTTTTGCTTACCGGGAAGTACCCCAGGCCTCTACAGGTCTCTCCCCTTTTGAATTATTATATGGACGACAGCCCCGGGGACTTTTGGATATAATAAAAGAAGGTTGGGAAGCAGAGGCCCTACCCTCAACAAATATATTGGAATATGTGGCGCAACTGCGCGACAGGCTCAATAAGATTAGACCACTCCTAAAGGACCATGTGACTCGTGCGCAAACAGCGCAAGCTCGGTGTTACAATCGCAACTCGGTACTCCGGGAGTTCCACCCAGGAGATCGAGTGATGGTGCTTGTTCCTACCTCCCATCCCAAACTATTGGCTCATTGGCAAGGACCCTATGAGGTTAAAGAAAGAAAGGTGCTCGTCGATTATTTGGCATGCAAAGCTCATAATTTGTTTTAATACAATATAGAAAGTAGACAGGACAATCAGGTAACAAAAACGACAACAATAAATCATAAATAACAGAGATGGTTCGAAGTATAACATCCTGATAAGTTAGGATGCTAAGGTCGATAAAAAGAATTACCAATCTGAAATTATTCACATGCTACAATTTAGTAACAAACACCTGAATTTTGTAAACATATCACATTGCTGGACTTATGTTATGTGGAATATTAAATATATATACTTTCTTATTCAATAATATAATCAAAATGTTTAATGTTTACATAGTTCAGTATGTGATGATCAATTTGTTTTTTTTGATGACATTGCAGCAACAGCATCAATGCATTCATTCATATGCCTCTTTAATTATTGCAATGTAAAGAAACAACGTTTGATATTTGGTGTTGAGATATAAATTTCCTTCACACTTTATAATCAATGGTGGACCTTCTTTGTTTGATTAGTAACTTAATTACTAAAGAGACAACAGACTTACGGTAATACAATACTGTAAACATTAATTTCTCTGAAAAGGTTTACTTCAGCCATTTTGTGTGGAAGAATTTGTTGTAACATGAAGTGAAAACTTTGCAAACTTTTTCATTGCATTACTGAAACTTTTTTTTTTTTTTAAAGAAATAAAAGCATTTTAAAGATTTTGGTAACAATTTATGTATGCAACCTGTTAACTTTTTGGCCAGCACTTGTGAATACTAATTTTGGCAACAATTTGCTGGGTATGCTAAGGTAGCCTCTTCCTATGGTTAAGATGCATGTTTTCCTTTATTCACTTTGACTTGCAGAGCAAAAGCATAACATACTACATGGCTGAGTTAACAGGTAAAGTGACAGTCACAATGTTTTGTGTGTTAACATGAACGCACTCAACGACTGTGCCTGTGAGTCTCCATATACTGTACATGCTGAGAAGTAACAGCTTTCCTCTAAGGCTGTTATCTGTTGCCCTCACTGGAACCTTTTTGTCTGTAACACTACATATTGTCTTCCTTATCTGTTTAGTGGAGCCTTATTATGATATATTTTTTGGGTGTTGGCAAGCTTATTAACTATGGCTGGAAGAGTTTTCATCCATCCATCCATTTTTCAACCCACTGAATCCGAACACAGGGTCACGGGGGTCTGCTGAAGCCAATTCCAGGGCACAAGGCAGGAATCCAATCCCACCACAGGACACACACAAACACACCCACACAAGCACACACTAGGGCCAATGTAGAATCGCCAATCCACCTAACCTGCATGTCTTTGGACTGTGGGAGGAAACTGGAGCGCCCGGAGGAAACCCACGCAGACATGGGGAGAACATGCAAACTCCACGCAGGGAGGACCCGGGAAGCGAACCCGGGTCTCCTAACTGCGAGGCAGCAGCGCTACCACTGAGCCACCGTGCTGCCCGAAGAGTTTTCAACTCTTGAGTTTTTTTTCTATACAATTAGTGACATCATTAGTTGGAATTTGGTACCACAGCTCAAAATAACTGAGCACTGAATGTCTTTGACATCACCCACATTGATCAGCATCATGTCTTCTTTTACTCTTTGGTTGATTTTCTGTGATCAATGGTCAGTACAGTTTTTCCATCCAGGGTTGCTACAGTTCGACCTCACAATTGTTATGCCTTTTATGTGATAATACATATCTTCTTTTGAGTTTTAGCATAACATTTCAGAGTTAATCAAAAATGTTTCATCTGTAAGCCATATATGATATGCCATATATATCATTACAGTGACTGGTCAAAAGGTCTTTTTCACATTGGCAAAGGGTAAAAGTTTTAGTTAAAGCAGATTATTGTTTTTAATACATTTGTTTTTGGCTTAATTTATTCATTCACTAAATTCTAGAACCTTTGATTGTGAATTTATGCTGAAACATTTGCTTTTAGGGTCATAATTTTGGTCCTTTTATGTGTTTATCATAAAATAAACTATTACGAGAAAAAAGAGAAGGACTAAAAATCAGTACCTACTGTGTCTCTAAAACAGTTGGATGGTGTTAATAACATCAACAACATTAGAAATCTAAAATATTAGTAATTCACTCTCTAAGAATGAGAGTCTAACAAGCTACCTAATAAAATAACATATTTAAATAACAAGAATTAATCTATTTTAAATTGATAGGAAAATAAATCTATAGTCACTTTAGCCCTCCTATAACTGAATATGAAATCCTGTGAGTACTTAATGTAGTTTTCTAGGAAAGAGCAAAAGAAAAGCAGTGGCCATGCACCTAGAGTAAACATGAATAATTTAAATTTCAGAAGCTTACCAGATGCCAAGGTAAAAAAATAAAAACTGAATCACTTTACTGCTAGCTTCTGTATTCAACAAAAGTCAAGTAGAAAATGTAATTTGATTCAATATCTAAAAAGTTTTCTGAAAAAAAGAATATTTTTTGCAGGTCTTACCTAGTTTTTTTATATACTGTATATATAAAATGATTAGTAAAGCTGCCTTACTACTTCCTGAACCTATTTTTCTTTTTTCTGGTTACTTTAGACTCACTGACCAAATTATTACGAATACTATATTAATGGTAGGGGCTCCTTTTGCCCTCAAAATACCCTCATTTCTTCTTAGTATAGATTCTACAATATATTGGAAACATTGTTTTGAGTTTCTGGTGCATGTTGATATGATTGTACCACAGAATTTCTGTAGATTTGTCAGCTGCACATTCATGCTACTAATGTCCTATTCTACCACATCCCAAAGGTGTTCTATTAGATTCAGGTCTGGTAACTGGGAATGCCACCAAAGAGCATTAAACACATTGTCATTGTCATGAAACAAGTTTGAGATGACTTTTGCTTTGTGACATGGTACATTATCAAGTTGAAAGTAGCTACTGTGCAAATTTTGGCCATGAAGGGATGCAGATGGTCAACAACAATACTCAGATAGACCATGGCATTCAAGCGATGATTCCCCACATCATTACACCACCACCAGCATGGAGTGTTGACACAAGTCAGGTTGGGTGCATGGAATTATGCTGTTGGCACAAACCTCTGGCCCTACCAACTGTGTGCCTAAGTGGATATCAAGATTCAACAAGCTATGCTATGTTTTTCCAGTCTTCAGCTGTCCAGTGTTAGTGAGCCTGCGCCTACTGCAACCTCATCTTTCTATTCTTGGCTCTTAGGAATAGATCCCAACATGGTCTTCCGTTGTTGTAGCCCATCCATCTCAAGGTTCTATGATTTGAGCATTCTGAGATACTTTCCTGCTCACCACAGTTGTGCAATGTGGTTGTCTGAGTTACTGTAGTCTTTCTGTCATCTCAGATCAGTCTGGCCATTCTCCTTTAACCTTGTTAATCTCATTAACAAAGTTTTTCCATCCACAGAACAGCTACTCACTGGGTGTTTTTTGTCTTTCTTTGTCATGCTCCTAACCTCTCTCCCTCTCTACCTATGTTTGTCATGCCTTGAAATTAGAAATATAAACACCACCAGTCCAATTTGCAAATGACGGCTTAACTCCTTATTAAATGTAGATGAAGATTTTTCTAGTACAAACTGATTTTTTGTCAGAAGTAATATTTTCCCAAAGACATCTGCTAGAACACTTTATAAAACACTATACTTAAAGGACCAAAATATTTTTTATACTTCACTCAAAAATAAATTACAATCCAAAAAGGAATCTGAATTAATTACTGATATGTCTGAGACTGATGGTAAATACGCAAGACTGCACACTAATGAGCTACAAACTTAAAATCTGAGACGCAGTTAATTCTTAACAAAATGATTTTGACTTATAACTTACAGTGTGGTTTGTTCAGCTGTGCTTCAATGCGATTGGCATGAAATAACATGGTGTTATGTACCATTAAAGTAATAGTGCTACACAGGTTGTGATAGTAGTGCGATGGTTAGCTTGACTATCAAACAAGAAATCAGGGGTTGATTCTCACCAGTTAGCACGCCTACATAACATAAGTTTGATCCATGCCAATTTCATTTATCTTTCTTTAATCAAGCATTTCTCTCATTATTTTTGACATGTCCCCAAGCCAGTACAAATAAGGCCATATTGTCTCCTGAGTTATTTATTGCAACTACACAATGATCACAACCTTCCTGGCACTCTTCCTCTGTTGTATCTGGACCTATGCTCTGCAAACTAATTCAAGTGGTCACAACTTTTCAGCAGAGTCAAATCTAATAAAGAATTGCGGTCCGTGATCACATTTACTTTCTAAACAGTAATTTATTCCCACTTCACCAGCAAACTTTGGAAATAATATATAAACAAACATGAGAAACTGAGATACTGTTTCAAAACATCATACTGTAGATGTCTTTTATTGCCCCACAGTACAAATATGAATCAAAATACTCTTAAAACTCATTGTACTGTCATCCAAATCATTGTAATGAGACCAGATTATTTATCAAGAACATTTACTCATATATGATTTAAATGTCAAAATTCTATGGAACTTTAAAGAAAAGATGTATTTACTACAGAAATTCAAATCATTCCTTTACAGCTTTCATTTAAGTTTAAATGTCTGTATTTCCCAACAAAGCATGGTGTTAGTCACTGAAACAACTATAGGGGTAATAAAATTTAGTAATATATAATTTATAATCATTTTCCCACTTTCTTACACAGGAAAAGACAGGAAAACATATCTATTTTAACATAAATTAACCATGAATAGTTGTTCTGTATTAAACCTATTGTAATTTTGTTAAACTGATTAAAGTACATAACTGAAAAGGAGACAAACTGATGCTTGATTAATTTGAAAAAAAATTGACATGTGTAAATGCATATTCTATAGAACAGACTGAAGGTAAAATGAAAGATGTGGCACAAACAATTTAAAGGTTTTGGAAATTTATTTGGTTTAATGTTAAAAATCAGGCTTTTAATAGTCAAGCACAGCTGTGAAAACCTGGTAATAAATGATAATGTTTATATTTTTTTGAATACACTAAGTAATTTTCAAATTTCATTTACTTATCGATTTACCCTCGTATTTGGACGAAAGTAGAACATGTTACTGAATCAAATATATTTAAATCAATGCCACAGAAAGAGACAAGTGATGAACGGAAATAGTTATATTATGTATTATAAGAAAGTTACACATCAAAATATATTTAACCATTAATTTTCAGTAGTATGATGCAGAGTCTGTGTCTCTAATTAAGAAATTTCTCTGCTGCTGGTTCAACTCTGTATTATCTAGGTAATTGAGAAAATGTGACTTAGCATTACCAGTTTAAGACACACACAGGCATATATTTACATTCTATGAATGTCACATATAAAAATGAAATTAGCTGGGGGGTGGTTCTCCACTGAAATTTAAGCCAGCGGTCACTCATATATTAGATTGTGGGGTAGCAATATAATGCATATGTAACCATGTACATGTATTGCGCTAAACAGTAGGAAGTACTTCTGAAAATGAAAAATGCTGGTGCTATTGAGAGAGGGCAAGATGATAGAAATTTTGTGACTGTAGCTGCAACACAACTACTTTCTAAATTTTAGAGCATAGTCTTCAGGTCAGTTGGTGCCACCATTGGTTGTCCCATTAACTAAGCTGATTTCATCTGATCTTTCTTTCTAGAAAAGGCAAATAAATTCTGAGCCAGAAATAGCAGGATTAACAAGTTATCCACAATTCTGGCTTAATTTGGTCTTTAGTGTTGGCAGCCACATGATCCCTGTTTCATGTCGAGTAGCTCTGATCTTCTGCCTGCTTATGAACTGCAGTTTCATTTCTAAACTCGACTTACTGTATTTTTATATCAGTTAGGGCAGCTGCACCTTTCACGTGTGGTTAATTAGTTCAAACCCCCTCAAGCTACAAGTTGATTATGTTAATTTTAACAATAATAATCTGCAGATAATAGTTCAGTCAATTCAATCTTCTATATTTTCATATAATCGCTTATGCTTATATGCTTATTTCCAGAGAAGTAACTTTTTCTTTTTACTTTCACAGTTAACTTACCTAAAGCAGCAGGAGGGGGTTGCTGCTGTGTGAGGTGTTTGGGTGTGTGCATTCTTTCTGGCAAATGACTCACTTGCATCATTGTTCATCCGAGCAGCTATCAAACAAGTAAAAGAGTAAAATATACAAAATATCTGAGTGCAGGGAACCTCTCACAGTATAAAATGTAAACAGTAAACCATTTCACTGAAGATATATTGAACATTTTTCTGTTTTAAGGTAGATGAGTTTTTAAATTCACCAATGCTTTCGGAAATTTTGAAATTTCAGAACTTAGTACAAGACAGTCTACTTGAGGTATGACAATGAAAATTAAGTTGTCTTAATATATTTCCTTACAGAATAAATGTGACACGTTATATAGCAGGTTGGATAATGGATGGATGGACATTTCATCAAAATAGGTCAGTCTGAGTTGTTTCACGCAGACAGGCAGACAGCCATGGCTATCACAGTAGGTGCTTTGTGCATTATACACACCTAAAAATGTAAGGTGGCAGATGAATGTGGAAAATGCTAAGGCCTGGCTCTTCTGAAACTTAGCCAGCGATCAGTATATGCAAGCTGCTTCCTTTCTTAGAAGCAAAAATTAAATATTACAGAGAATATTTATATTTAGTTAAAGAATTATCATATTAAGTAATAGACCACTTTTCAGATAAAAAAACTATGATTATTTTTAGGTACAGTAAATATCCCATTGCATGGTTAAACAAAGAAAACAAACAGGTGCTAGTGACTGATGACATAATGAGCTAATTAAACCAAACTGATCAGTTGTAATAGAATCAGGTGTATAAGAAATCAAAGCTGGCAAAGGACAACCAATCGAAAAGGTTAGGACGTGGCAAATATGACAGTTCAACCTTTAAATGATCAATTCATAGCAAAAGTGACAATTTGAAGAAGAATTGCTAAGGTTTCAACAAGCCGAAATTTCTTTCAAGATGTACTGTGCAATCTCTTCTGAAGAAGCACAAGGAAATGTGAAAAGTTCTTCACTGGAAACACAGTGATGAGCCACAGAAACTGAGTGATGCAGACAACAGATAAGTCACACTGACACCTCTTCAAAACTGGAAGAAATTCAGCATTTCTATCAACTGTGAACTCACTGAAGCCGCTGGAACCCAAATTCACCTCTCAGTAGTCCACAGCGGTTCAGTTAGGAGTGGTCTTCATTGAAGAGTTGCTTTTCCTTTAAAGAGTGAACAAAGTGAAGAGACTCACCTACACACAACAACACAAGGACTGAGGTGATAAATAGTGACAGCAGATGATTTGAACTAATGAGTCATAATTTGAGAATGTGAAATATGATCAAGATTTTAAACAAAAAGATGCTGGCAACACTCAAATCATGATCTTGCTGACATGCAATTTGACATACCATCTATGCTATTTTGCATCCAGCATAGACCAGAAGAATGACGGCAGTGTCTAACTATCAAATATGAAACACAATGCATTTTCCCCCATTTTTGCACAGCTAACTCTCTGGTGAAATTGGATTATTCTGGGCTTCAGGGCCATGAGATAAATCCTTTCTTGATGTGCGCCACATTATCATAAACATAGTGTGGAGGGAGGTGTGCAAAAAATGGTAGGATGCAACATGAATAATAATCCAACAGCAATAATAATAATAATAATACTTAAACTAACATAGTATAGCAGTTACAAATGCAGCAAAATAAAATTAAATGGTCAACAAGGCAACATAACTGCAACTTTACTTTCTGAGTACTTTACTAAAGGCTAAGTTAATTTAAATTACAAGAATCACTTAAATGGACTTATATTAAAGCTTTTGTTATAACTCCTCAAATATCATCCTCCATTGTTTACCACCACCTGTGACTTGACTGATTCCACTTAACATTTTTTTTCTAGCATGTTAACAATGTTCTCCATGGCAGGTATCTCACTGGAAAAACTCATCATGCATTGATTGGATGGTGATATTGCATTATCTGCACACATAGAAGAGGAACTGGAAACAGGAATAATGAGTAAATATTTAAAAATATTTATTAAACTTTGATTTCATTGAACTTTGTGACTATATTAGGCTAGTCAGTTTATTTCAGGAATGTAAATTTAGTTTATATGTTCATAGGAATTGTGATTACGTTGTCATTACCTGGTTAAATGGAAAGCTGCTATTTCAAATATCTGTTTATATTGCCGTTTATAATGGAGTTCTTCTTATGACAAAGATGCAATCTTTTTACAGATATGTGAAAAAATGTGAAAATCAGCAATGGAAGAAAGCCTGCCAATGTAACCCAATATTTAGGTGCTTTCTTAAATGCATATATTTTTCCAAGACAGTTTTGGTGAGTGGCTTCTTTGTTGTGTCTGCTGGTTTCTAAGTGCAGATCTGGCAAGGATAATTACATTCAAAGCATTGCTGAGAACTAGCCATCATAACCTGAAAAATTCACAGACATTCTGCACTGTAGATAATTTGAAGTCTGCCTGTACCTTTTATAATTGGTTGTCTATTAGGTCACATCTGTCTGATGAATGAACTTTTAGAATTTTCCTGATTCAGGAAAAATATTGGTGCACAGTCACATGGATTTGAATTACTTGCAAAATTAGTTTGATAAGTAAAACAAAAAAAAGGATATGAGCAAAAAATCAGAATGTAGTCAATTTTACCTAAAGTCTAAATGTAGCTTGTACATAGTAGTAGCCTGTAGAAACATATGGATTCAAAGGCAGGTGGAATACAGTTTTCAATTAATTTTTATCATCACAGCTTTTTTATGGCATTTTTCCAACTTGACTTTGTATTAAAATTACATCTGCTTTCTTATTAATCTGTATTATGCATCACTATTAATTTGTTAGCTCACTTGTTGCTATGTTTTACCTGTAGAGGCATTTAATATTCAGCAGGCATTTTCTTTGATGCTACATGTGATTTTATATAATTTTTGCAATATCTAATTAAATACTAATTAAGTACTTCTAAGGATGAAATGAAACAGAATTCAACTTGTTGAACAAGTTAAATGTTGAACAAGTAATAAGTAATAAAATTGTAGCTTTTGGCCTTGTTATTTATTATTATTTTATATAAAAAGAACATGTTATATACTTGGATCAGTTCTGAACAGTATTAAAATTCCAAATGATATTAATGACAATCTTATCTTTTCTCTGCTCATTTAATAAATTTCCTTTATTTTATTTTAGCTTATCAATGTAATTTCCCTTATTGTGCTAAGTACCTTTTGTTGGGGAATTTCTTGACTCTTATTGCCGTGGACGTAGCAAGAATGGCTTGCTGTTGCAGTCTGTTATAGTTAAAAGCTTTCTTTGTGATGAGATAAACTAATTAATAAGGCAGTACAGTGTTGAGTCGTTATTGTATGAATTACCACCTAATCTTCTTGACCATTGAAACATGAGAACATCTTGTCATTTCAAGCATTGAAACCATGAAACACATAGAAAATGTTGCAGGACATATCTACTTGTTAATCATCTATCTAGTCTGTTGGTGGGATAATCATTTTTTTAATTCATTCTTTTGTTCCCACTATTTCCCTTAAAACTAATCAAAAGCTGAGTAATGTTATTATATTTAACTGAATAAGAAGGCCTGCCCTATTTAATAAGTGATTTTGTATCTCCTACAAATCTCCTGTTTAACAAAGTCTTGACAACTATTGTTCATGATCATTTCTGTGTCACAAATTATGTACAGTATATACAGTATTGACAAACTTTATTAAAAAGATCAGGACTGTTTTTGCTCCTAAAAAAACATCTTCATGACTTTAATGTTCAAATAAAAAAAGTTGTAACATTTCAGTTTTGAACTCTCTGACTGCAATGTTCAATTTATTTCTCTATGACTCCCACAGCAATTAGTCATCAGTACTTCTATACTTAGTTTTTGTGTTCTGCAATTTTGAAAGGTGGGTGCCTGAAACATATAAAAAATCTTTTACAAAATGTTTACCACTATATCCAAATGATGCATTACTAATATTTTTAATAATGAACAGGGAAATCCTAATATTTCATTTTAGTATACTTTTTTCACTGACACCTCTATTCATTGAGTACTTTACTACATTTGAACTACTGGTTTAAAAGATATGTTTAAAATTCATAATGTTATAATGCTATCTCATCTTAACTAAATGTCCACTATGTCAAGAAAAACAGACATCTTTATTGGTAGAAAAAAACATCCTATGAAGGAGAGCAGGATTTTAATAATACTACCATCTCTAATCAGGGCAAGTTTGTTATACTTTTTATATCCACAATATATATTGGATATGCAAATTAAACACTCTGAGCTATATCCAATCACTGCACCTTCAAATTATCACATAACTATAACAGATGAGGAAGCTGTATTAAAGTTGGTAACAGTGGCTACCAGTTACTGCCAGGTCATAACAAGTAAAGAGTCATTGTTATTCCTTGGATAAGGTGGTACTTAACTTTCTCTAAAATCTTACATTTTCTCATTTTTTAACCTTTCTGCTACATTTGATTACATTTGCAACATTATCCTTATTTGGTGTCTTGGAGCTGTTATGCTGCAGACTCCCAGACAAGGCGAAAGGTGTGTAAAGCATTAAAAATCCAGTCTAGGACTTACTTGGCTCACCCAGAACAGTCCTCACCCCAGGCAACCTGACCTCCATATCTACCTGGTCTGTTTTGGCCTACAAAAGCCTGAAAAATTGTTTCTGTCTCTGAATACATTAAATGTTCCAATATATCTCAAAGTGCGTCTCAAGAGAAAGGGGAATAATAAAAGCCTTTGTCTTAGAAAAACAGTGTACAAAAAGAATTTTTATAATGTTTATTCATAAGCAGAAGTTATAACACAGTTTTCAAAAAAATCTGGCTAAAAGGCTATCCATTGTGATTATGCCCAATGGCACTCTAAAGCTAAAATCCAATAATCAAAGCAATAGAAGTTCAAAATACATTAAATCCAATGGAAAAAACAATGCTTTCAAAAAATTCCTACAACTACCTCTGCTTCTTTGGGGGGTGGGGGGTACCACTCACAGAACAAAAGTGACTTTAGATACTAAATAAAACATAAACATAACAATAATAACATTATATAAACATGACACATACTTTAAAATAGAACAAAAATACCAAAATATAATGCACACCTTAGCCAGGCTAGAAAATACCTGCTATAGTTTTCATCATGAACATTGCATTATGTTCCTTTCTAGACACAAATTAATGTCTTTTTGTGATATGCCATTTCTATGTTGTTGATATTCAGATCTATGTAGCTACAAAATCTAATTCTGAATTCAACAATATCATAAGCTGACTGTCCCACCGTTGGTAATACAAAGTTCACTTAATGTGGACAAAATTGAATTTGTAGTAATTGATACAAAACACAGTTGAAACCATTATGTTTTTTCATCAAAGGTATATATATACTGTCAAACACATTTGTAAGGAGAGTGTTTCACTAGTTTAAATGAAGGGAAAACTAAATGGAGGACTGATAGGATTGTATAGTCAATAGAGAAGAAATCTGTGGAAGACATCTTATGTCACTTCTGCTCCTTTTGGCAAGGAGGAACAGAAAGAGCAATGCCAGAGCCCTACAAAATGACCTCCAGCAGATCACTGGTGTGAATGTCCCTAACCAAACAATCAGAAAGAGACTTCATGAGGGTGGCCTGAGGGCCCTATGTCCTCTTGTGGGCCCTGTGCTCACTGCCCAGCACCATGTAGCTTGATTGGCATTTGTCAAAGAATACCAGAATTGGCAGGTCCACTACTGCGCCCTGTGCTGTTCACAGATGAGAGCAGGTTCACTCTGAGCACCTCTCCTGGTGCCCAGCCTAATGGGGCGAGTGTATGCAGGCAGTTCCTGGAAGATGAAGAAACTGATACCATTGACTGGCCCCCATGCTCGCTTGACCCATGTCCAATAGAACACCTCTGGGACATTATGTTTCGGTCAATCCAACGCCGCCAGGAGCACAGTGATGCCCTGGTCCAGATCTGGGAGGAGATCCCCCAGGACACCATCCATCATCTCTTTTGGAGCATGCCCCAAATATTGTCAGGCATGCATACAAGCACATGGAGGCCATACAAATTAATGAGTATGATTTTGAGTTGTTGCAATGAAATTTAGGCAAAATGGACTAGCCTGTCAAATCATTTTTACACTTTAATTTCCGGTGTGTCTTTGATTTCAGCCCTCTGTAGGTTGATAATTTTCATTTCCATCAAACGATGTGGCATCCTTACATTTATAAAACATTACCCAGTCCATATCAGTATAGATATCCAGCAGGATTTTTTTCCTATTGAGATCTGATGTGTTTTCAAAGTGTCCCTTTAATTTTTTGAGCAGTTTATATACTGTATATATATATATATATATATATATATATATATATATA
>JANRMT010062833.1:15421730-15472463 GCA_026402145.1 Polypterus bichir lapradei
AACCAAGCACACCATTGTTTTTCTTGTGAAATTCCCAATAAGTTTGATGTGTCACATGACCCTCTTCCTATTGAAAAAACAAAAGTTGGATCCAAAATGGCCGACTTCAAAATGGCCACCATGGTCACCACCCATCTTGAAAAGTTTCCCCCCTCACATATACTAATGTGCCACAAACAGGAAGTTAATATCACCAACCATTCCCATTTTATTAAGGTGTATCCATATAAATGGCCCACCCTGTACTTTATTAATTGCAGTGCATTATTTCTTTTGTAATAGACTGAACCCAAAGTTTTTACTGTATCATTTATAACTAGGCAGAAATTTGAGTAACTATTACAGAGTTAATAGATCCCATTCAAATCTTTTCATAATTTTGGAAATTAATTTTATGTATTTTGGAAGACTCCATAATAAGACTGGGAGTACATACCAGGCATTATTCAGACATCTTTACTTATCTGTCTTCTTCCCGGGTGAGTCTATGAGAGAAAAAACCCAATTGTTGGTTTGTTGCAAGAAGGTCAACCAAAAATTGAGATTGCAATGTGTCATATTTAAGTTCAAGTATAACTTTATTGTCATGTGGTCATAGTACAATGAAATCCTTTCTTACTCCTCAGGATACAATACCAACAAAAGACAAGTACACAAAAAGTGAAAGACTGCAACAGATACTAGATATTTAACACACATTTTAACATTTATAATATATCATTTGATTACATAAAGCGTTTGTGAATATATTTGTAAAATTCTGGAGCCTAAAACAAATGTTAAAAATAATGTGCTGTCTTCACAATAAATTATTTATTAAAATTTTATGTACTGGAAAAATGTGTGTTTTTCAAATACTGTTAAAAGGCACATAATCATTTTTTCTTAGAGACCAGCTTTTTTTTATTTTTTAGCTCGGGGAACTGTGTTAATGATTCTTGTTTGCTGGCTAATCAAGAAGGAGCAGACAATGTGGTTAACTTACATAAAATATACCAAGTTATATTTTCTCTAAAGCAGTGTTAATATTAGCAATGTACTATTACACTTGTAAGTGTATACAGTACATAATTCAATGTTTATACATTACCAAAGACAGGCTTAAAAATTCCAATACCTTCCCTCAGTGTTCAAATAATATATTGTGATGAAAAATATTGCAGTACCATACTGTATCGATTTTCCCCCCTGCATTTACTAAATACAACTCCCTGAGTGAACATGCTAATAGTGCTGCCTCTTCAAGGCAGTGAAATCCCCTCTTCTTTCATTTTCATGACTCTCTTAAAAATGATTCTTAGTACTAACCTATTTAGGTTGTCTTTTTTGATGTATTGTTTTATGTTAGTGTCGTATTTGTTTTCTAGACTCTTTATTTTTTCTTTTATTTAAATTTGTTTTGTGTTTATGGATATTAAGAAAGACATTTTAAATAAAATGTAATACTATTATTAAAGTAAATCATTAAGAATCATTTTGATGGTATGTGATAAGTAGTTTTAATGGGAAGAATATGATAAATATTTTCTCTTAACTTTTAAAGATCATAATAAAGTCATAAATATGTCAGTTTGCATTGTCAGATATATGGTAATATTTCTGGCAAAATGAAATAAATACATATACAAACAAACAAAAGTACTATGAAATGTTTTTTTTACTATGAAAGCGGCTACTTTACTACTTTAATTCTATAAACTCCAGATTCATCATTAGGAGCCTGCATCTGAATCATCCACTGTAAATGTGGCATTTGATGGTTGAAGGTTTAGGTCCAGTGTACCAATGATTCACCAATTGAAACACAGAACCTCTGGTCCTCTCAGCTTTGACGAGTGAAAGTGACTGTTTTAAATTCAAGCCATATTGCACGTTGAATTTGGAGGAATGTTACAGACTAAATAATAAACAAATAAATAAATACATAAGCAACTAAAAAACACTTATTTATTTACACTCACATTTCATGCTCATTTTTTATATAAAAAATTATGTCACATTTCACTGTACTTTAAATTATTTGTATATGTATTTTATTTTGTCTGAAATATTCCTCCATAGTCAGAAAATTTCCCTTGTATATCTAGCGTGCAATTTAAAAATTCAGGTTAATTATTACAAGCTGTCTGGCTATGTGGAAAACGCTGTTTAATCTACTTTTCAATTTTGTTCCAGCACTTTGTTTCCATAAACAAAACATATGAATATAAAAAAGATGCATCACATATGTTAACAAAAAAGTGAATTACACATACATGGCATTTGGACACTTCTGAATATAGCATTAATTACTTCAGATAGCAAGCGATTAATATTTGGCTTCTTCAGAGATAACAGACTGAAGGAACAATGGAGAAGCATGTCTTTATGACATTACAGGCATATAGTATGTGAGAGAGTGGGTGTCATCTTGATTGAAGATTTTAATCTATCTGAAATAAAGTGGAACAGCCCCACTGAGGCAGCATGCAGTGATAAAGATCTAATGAATGCTGTCATGTGTGTGCTTTTATAGTTGCGCTTAACTAAAATTTCTACCAGAGGAACAACATATATTAACTCTGAAAGAGAATTGCAAAAGCAGTATGTGAGTTCCGAGTGTCCAATTGCTAATGCATTGCAGTGAAATATGCAAAAAATCGCATAAGAAAATACTCTTCTAGAATGAGTCAGTTGCCTAATTACTTGTATGTAGTACTCTTCAAGCTTGACAATAAAACAGTTAACGGCAGCAAAAGGTAGTGTACATTAAGTCTATCTGACCATACTCTTTCAAGATTTGCCTTTTTTATATTGTAAAACTGAATTGAACTTTACTGTCAAGCAACATAGTTACTAGAAATGAATTTGAGTATTATAGATAGATATAGAATAACAACAACAAAAAACAATCACAATCACAGTATATATGTCATCATCAAAATATTATATATGTTACCGGCAATGTATGAAAGCGGGCATTGTATAGAATGCCTAGGCAATATATAGAATTCCTGGCATTTTTGGGCAAAGTAGGAAATGAATTATTTTAATATTATATATACTTTCCCTAGACATTGTATGTAATACCTAGGCATTATATAGAATGACAAGTGCTATTTAGGCAAAGTATTAAAAGAGAGTCATGAAAAGGCTTTTATTGAAAAGACGTATATGAAAAAGAAAGACATACAAAATAAAGTATAGGACTTTCGCACAAAAAAATAAAACTTGAAAAGAGAGTCATGAAAAGGCCTTCATTAAAAATTACATAAATGAAAAAAGAAAATATCAAATAAAATACAGAACTTTCCTACTGAAAAAAATAAGAGAAAAAAATGTTCCTACTTGTTGCAACACAATAAATAAATAAATTAACTATTTGAAAAGATATAGAATTGCACTCATGCTGTGTATGAAATAACAATTTAAAAGCAAACCTAACTGAACTTGAATGGAGGTTTTTAGAACTGGAATAGCGGGAAGAATCAAAGGTTGTGATTGAACATTGTTCCTTCATAAAATGTGAGTGTAAATATATACATGTGTCATGAAATATGTTTTTAGTTGCTGTGATGGTATGATGACTATATTTAATACTGAAATGTGTTATTTTCTGGATCAGCTTCACACTCCTTGGCAACTTTTGGGAACCATTGAACCCAGAACCATTGAAAACGACTATAAGCCAGGCAAATTAGGACACACATAATCAGCAGTAGGTGGTGCAAGTGCTTAGTGCTTTTATTTATAAAAACAGTACCCAAAGTGCACTGCAGTCAAAAAATAAATACATAATCCTTATAATCAACTGAGCAATTGAAGTTAAAAAGTTCACAATCAAACAATAAGTAATAAGGAATACTTGGTCTCTACTGGGGCCTTATGTATAACAGCGTGCGTAGAACTCACACTATAACATGAATGTGCGTACACACAGAAAAGAAGACTTTTCTTTTCCTCCAACCGGACACAGAATCCATTACATTTGTGATATTACAGCTCTCTGAATAACTAAAATACTGAGATGTATATGTGATATAATTTTCATGATGATAGGAGTTAAAGCATGTTATTAATCATGGGAACACGGTGGCGCAGTGATTGTGCGCGACCTTCGATGAAATAATTTATTGCAGCAGTACTGTCTCTTTCAAACGTACTCACCTCTAATTCCTGTCCTTCCTTTTCTTTTTCCAAATACCCAATCGCCACACAATCCGCTCTGTAATAGACGTTAAGCCATCTGTAAGCTTATAATGCTGATTCTTCAAAACTTTTAAGGAACATAGAATATTTAAACATGTACTACGAAGATATTTCAATCCTTCATGCCAGTCCCAGTGAAGCATACAGTGCGAGGCAGGAACAAACCGTGAACGGAGCGCCAGATCCAGTGTAGTGACAACGTGTCCTTTAATTATTAACAATATAGATAATTTAAATAAAGTTAAAGTTTTGTTTGAAGTTAAAGTTAAAATATGCGGTTAATTTCAGTGTATTTATAAAGCTGCATCAGGGATTTGAATCTGAAAAAGAAAGATAAACTACACAGGAACAGTAGCATTGCTTTGACGCTGGGTGCCGCCAGTCTGCAAAACCGAGCAGAGAACTTGCGTACGACAGGGTATGAGCTACCGTGGAAATATGCATGGCTTTACGCCAAGTCTAGGTTTTATACATCACGATTTGAACGGAAACGTTCATACGCAACATTTCTGTGCGTGCACACCATTTATAAATGAGGCCCCTGCTCCTTAAGGTGCTTAGCAGATGCTGCCCCTCTGCACCCCTGTGAACGTCTGGCTACACGCTCTTCTCTTACAGACCACTTTCCCATCCTCCTGCTTCCACTCTCATATTGCATCTGGCCAATCTTTAATTATATTTCAGATTAAACTCCATTCCTTCTCCCTCATAATTTTTGTTCTGTTCTCTCTTTTTCTATTTCATGCTTTGGCTTATGTCAATCATGGCTCCAGTGCTAACAAAGGGACAGGTCAATCCCATATATGCACACTTAAATACAGGATGGACTGCTTCCATATCTGCCTCTGGAGCCACTTTGGAACACTACCTTCACCCCATCCAAAAATGCAAGGGTGTTATTTATTTGCTTATTCATTGAAAATGCACATTCTGGGTCTACGGTTGAGAGAAAGAGAATAAGCTACAGTATTTCTGATCTGTCCTTTTTATTCTCACAATTGCAAGTGCCAACACAACAATATGCTTCATAGCCATAACTCCTGTCAATATTGGAAGTTAAGGTTAAAGCTATCATATATAATAATGTAGTACCTTAATTTAAGAGTATAAAATGACAACAAAAGTTCAGAAGCAACGTCTCTATGACCAGTGAACTGGAATGTCAAATGTCTCAATCATGAATTAAAGAGGAAGAAAGTATTCTCTCATCTAACAGTTCTAAATGCCAAGATAGTATTTTTACAGGAGACTCACTTAATCAGCAAGGATCAGTTTCGGTTGCAAAGAGACTGGTCTGGCCAAATATTCCACTCCAGCTATACAAAGAAAACTGGAGGTGTGGGAATCTTAATTCATAAAACAATTTTATTTGCATTTTCAGATGTAGTATCTGATACTGAAGGGCGATATGTGATGGCGATCTGTAATTTATTTGATTGTAAAGTGGTTTTGATAAATATCTATGCACCCAATGTGAATGATAAGAGTCTTCATCCAAAACATATTTGCATCTATTCCTAACTTGAACACTCATAAAATTATAGTGGCCGGAGATTTTAATTGTGTTTTGAATTCAGACCTGGGTAGGTCTTCAAATACAGGGGTGACAATATCTAATACTGCAAAAATAATCACATGGTTTTTAATTGCTCACAACTTATCAGACTTATCTAAATCCAAACTTAAGAGCATATTCCTTCTTTTCACCAGTATAACATTGCTACTCGGGAATTGATTATTTCTTTATAGATAATTCCTTGCCCACAACCAAATCTTGCAAGTACAATGCTATTGTTATCTCTGACCATGCCCCTCTGATCATCGAGCTCAAATCACCATGCCCCATATACTCATCTCGCTTCTGGCGTCTTAACCCCTATTATTAGCTGAGAACTGTACAGAATTTATATCCAATCAAATTTATTCTTTTTAGAGATAAATGCATCCTCAGATGTTTCTGCAGGAATACTCTGAGAAACTCTGAAGGTATTTTTTAAGTGGACAGATTATCTCATATCTCTCCCACAAAAATAAATCAGAAACTAAGAAGGCCTCAGAGTTAATCAGTGATATTACCAGGACAGATCAGGAACTCACCAGGGGCCTCATGTATAAACGGTGCGTATGCACAACAATGTTGCATACGCCCATTTTCACGTGCACATCGCGATATATATAAAACTAAACTTGGCGTAAAGCCACGCACATTTTCACGCTAGCTTAATCTCTGGCATATGCAAGTCCTCCACCCAGTTTTGCAAAATGGCGGCGCCCAGCGTCAAAGCAGTGCTTTTATTCCAGTGTGGTTTCCCTTTATTTTTTAGTTTCACATCCCTGACGCAGCTTTATCAAATACACTGAAATTAACTGCATATTGTTTATTAGTTTAAGGCATCTGATTGTGATTAACCTGTAACAATATAATGGTCCACAGAATGGCCAAACTATTCCAAATACCATAGCTGCTTTAGCGTTGTTACTCTCACGGCACCACTCAGGGTATTTATCCCACTGTATCTTAGTGTGGAATCACAGCTCTACAGCAGCTGATCAGAAAGAGAATTATCGGTATACAGCATCAAGCACACGCTGCCACAGCCATGTTGTCTATTGAACTGCTCTCATACGACAAACGCTTCAGAGCTTCTCCTGTACGGACCTCACGGTTCAGAAACAGTTTCATCCCAAGAACTATAAATGCACTCAATCAGTTCAAGTGTTTCTTGTAGAGCTGTTTGTACTTATAAGTACAACTACCTCACTGTAAACTTGCGATACAGTTATATTGTACAACCTGAGCCACTTTATTAAGCGCATATTTACATATGATGACAATATCATTTTTAAGATGAAATGCAGCAAAATATGTTTATTACATTATACAGATAAAATGTTAACATCATATAAATAACCTATATTGTTAGTAATTAAACATGTGAGGACACGGTGTCGCAGTGCTAGCGACGAGCTGGCACCCGTTCAGGCATTGTTCCTGCCTCGACACTGGATGGCTAGATGGACAGAATAATTAAACATGTACTACAAAGATATTTCAATGTTCCTTAAATGTTTTGAAGAATCTGTGTTTTAAGCTTACAGATGGCTTGACATCTATTACAGAGCTGATTGTGTGGCGATTGGGTACTTGGAGAAAGAAAAGGAAGGACAGGAATTGGAGGTTAGTACATTTGAAAGAGACAATACTGCTGCAATTAATTATTTCATTGAAGGTTGCACAGGAAGCATCTTGCGGGAGGTAGGAACAATCTCTGGACGGGGCGCCAGCTCACCACTATCATTGCACCACCGTGTTCCCATGTTTAATAACATACTTTAACTCCTATCAGCATGAAAATTATATCACATATACATCTCACTATTTAAATTATTCAGAGAGCTGTAAGATCACGAATGTAATGGATTCTGTGTCCTGTCGGCTTAAGAGAAAGCCCATTTAAGAAGCACGTAGTGATTCACACACATAGAGCAAATAGAAGAACATATACAATGATTTTTTCTTTTCCCTGTACCCTAATAAGCTTCCATATGACACTCAGATGGTGGGCTATGACTTGCCTTTTCACGGCGACTTTGATATCTGACAACTTCTTTTGTATTTTGGGCACTGTGCGACTTTGTGACCTTGAGCTTTCGAGTTTCTTCGACACTCTATGTCACTCGATCAACTTCCCTTTGTCGTTTATACCACTGGTTAAACCAACAAAAAGTATGTTTTCCTTGCCTTCACTTGTTATTCGCTGAAATGCTTTTGCCATCTTTTCACAGAATTCTGAGCTTAAGGGCTATTTATATTGCTTTGCATATTCAAAGAGGCGTAATTCTGGGAGGAGTTGGGGAGTGTGTGACGTGGAAATGCGTCCCCATGGTAACTTGCTGCTGAAACCGGTACGTATCTGAGTGCCCAGTTGCACAACAAGGTGGTTAAATATCATAGTGAAGGTAACGGGGGAAAAAACTGAGAAGGAAGGGTTTTAAATATGAGGACTTACCGTCATTCGTTAGCGTGTGAAGGGAGGGGGTTACTGTAGTTCCTTATTCTCTTGCTGTCTCCTTGCAAATAAAGACGTGAGCTCCAATCCAGATGCCATTTTAAATGTGGCGCTTTGGTCAGGCTTTTGCGCCGTGCTTAGGAATCTGGGGAAAGACAGCCGTGGGGAGGAAAGGTTTTTTTTAAAGGCATTGAGTTTTGTTGGTTTAACGTTTTGTTTTTTTGAGTTTGTTATTTCTGAGATCACAGATGTAAGAAAGCGCTGTTGGTTTGATGTTATTGTTTTTATTGAGCATGGTTAGGTTTAGTTTGGTTGTGATGCCTTTGGGTAGTTTTCCCCATGAAACAGAATACAGTTAGTTTTGTCCTACAGCAGTGGGCTCTGAGAAAGAAATGATAGCTGCTTTATAAGGTGTGGGATATTGTCTGCTAGGGGGGTCATTTAACTGACTTGGGATTACAGAAGTGTGCATGGGCTGCTTATGGAGGGAATAACATTAGTCAGTTCAGGCTCATTATTGTTTGGAGGTTGGAGGAGCTCAATTATTTAAGACTGCTTCAGAGACTTATTTTTTAGTTAATGGTCAGGCAGCTTTTTTTTCCTAGAGAGGGAAAATAGCCTTTGAAGATAAAGCTATATTTTGATTATTTTGGTTTTTTTTTAATTTTTTTTATTTTTCATTTTCTTTCCTTTGAAAAATTTTTGTGTATATGGACACTCTATATATTCCTTCCCCAGAACTTTACTTGCCAAAGGATTGATATAATAAACAGCTGTTTTACTTTTCCTTCCTGCCGTAATTCTTTTGTTTTGACTCTGCTGGCATCAACCTCCAGTCCTGGTCGGTCACAAACTACTAGCAGGTTACCTACTCCCGTAGGCAGCTTGTGACAGAGTGACAGTAGACGCATGCACATGCGTTACTTTTCACGCTGACCAGGATTTATTCAGCAGAACGTGTAAGTTGCCGTATGCACAGCTTTATGCATCTGGATTTTTTTGTGCATATGCACATTTCCACTTTTATCCGTACACCATGTTTTAGTGTGAATTCTATGCACGGCATTATGCATGAGGCACCAGGTCTCCAAATAAGGCATCTTTTAAGAAAAGACAGGCATTGTAATCAGAACTCAACCTCTTGACAACAAAAGACACAACAACTCATTTTTAAATTGCAACATCATTGCTATGAACATGGAGAAAAGCCTAATAAGATCTTAGCTCAACAAATCCACAATCAGGAAGTTCGCAATGCAGTATTAGTAGTCACCAACACAGGCAGAGATAAAATCATTGATAATAAAAATATAATGCACATATTTAGAGACTACTATAAATCCTTATATTCTAGAATATTCCTTATATTCTACTCAGTTCAAAGAATGTAAGACACAATCTAATGCATTTTTTGATACATTGCGGATACCACAGCTAGATACTCTCAGGGCACAGGAATTGTATAACCCTCTGAAACTATCAGAATTATTAGATGCTACAAACTCACTTCAGAGTGGGAAAGCACCAGGGGCCTCATGTATAAACGGTGTGTATGCACAGAAATGTTGCGTAAGAACATTTCCACGTTCAAATCACAATGTATAAAACCTAAAATTGGCGTAAAACCACGCACATTTCCACGGTACCTCATACCCTGTCATACGCAAGTTCTCCGCTCGGTTTTGCAGACTGGCGGCACCCAGCGTCAAAGCAATGCTACTGTTCCCGTGTGGTTATCCTTTCTTTTCCCGATTTCCCGATTTCAGTGTATTTAATAAATACACTGAAATTAATCGCATATTATTTATTAGTGTAATGCATCTGATTGTAAATTACCTATAACAATATAATGGTCTAGGGAATAGCCATAGTATTCCAAATACCATAACTGCTTTAGCATTGTTACTCTCACTGCACCTTCTTCTTCTTTCAGCTGCTCCCGTTAGGAGTTGCCACAGCGGATCATCTTTTTCCATATTACTCTCACTGCAACACTTGGAGTATTTATATCACTGTATCTGAGTGGGGAATCACAGCAGTAGCTGATCAGAAAGACAATTATTGGTATACAGCATCAAGCACACGCTGCCTCAGCCACAGCAAATTGTTTCAAAGCCTTTCCTGTACGGACCTCGTGGTTCAGAAACAATTTCATTCCAAGAACTATAAATGCACTCAATCAATTGCTCCTTGTAGTACTGTTTGTACTTATAAATACAATTACCCCACTGTAAACTTGCACTACAGTTATAATATTGCACAACCTGCGCCACTTTATAAAGCGCGTATTTACATATAATGACGATATTTTTAAGATGAAATGCAGCAAAATATGTTGATTATATTATACAGATAAAACGTTAACTTCATTTAAATAATCTGTATTGTTAATAATTAAACATGTGAGGACACGGTGCTGCAGCGCTAGCAAGTTCACGTATTGTTCCTGCCTCGCGCTGTATATTTACTGAGGCTGGCGCGACACTGGAAGGATAGACGGATAGAATAATTAAACACGTACTATGAAGATATTTCAATGTTCCTCAAAAGTTTTGAAGAATCGTCATTGTAAGTTTACAGATGGCTTAACGTCTATTACAGAGCTGATTGTGTGGCGATTGAGTATTTGGGGAAGGAATTGGAGGTTAGTACATTTGAAAGAGACAGTACTGCTACAATAAATTATTACATTGAAGGTCGTGCATGGCACAGCAGCATCTTGTGTGAGACATGAACAATCACTGCGCCATTGTGTTCCCATGTTTAATAACATGCTTTCATTCCAGTCATCATGAAAATAATATCACGTATACATCTCAGTATTTTAATTATTCAGAGAGCTGTAATATCACGAATGTAATGGATTTTGTGTCCTGTCGGAGAAAGAGAAAGAACGGAAGCACATAGTGATTCACACACATAGAGCACATAAAAGATCAAATACAAAACAAAGCATTTAACATGCTACTTTAGTTATGATGGGATTTGAGAAACTAGTAAATTAAATGATTTTAAGATGAAGTGTATGATGTTCTACTTTAATGACAACATAAACTATGTGATTAAAGTGGAAATTTCGAAATTAATGTTGACATTTCATGCTTTTTTCCCACTGTGTGCCTATTTTTTTTGTCTGTACCCTAATAAGCTTTCATATAACACTCAGACGGTGGGCTACAACTCGCCTTTTCACGGCAACTTTGAAATGTAACTTCTTTTTTATTTTGGCACTGTGCGACTTTGTGAACTTGAGCTTCCAAGTTTCTCCGACACGCTATGTCACTCGATCAACTTCCTTTTGTTGATTATACCACTGTTTAAATCAACAAATAGTATGTTTTTCCTTTGCCTCCACTTGGTATTCACTGTAATTCTTATATTTTCCCCCGTGCTTTTCCCATTGTCTTTTCACAGAACGCTGCGCTTAAGGGCTATTTATATTGATTTGCATATTCAAAGAGTTGTAATTCTGGGAGGAACTGGGGCAGGACAGCTGGCGCATTCACGTGCGTTACTTTTCACGCTGACCGGGATTTATGTAGCGGAAGAACGTGGAAGTAGGAGTATGCACAGATTCCTGCCCTCTTCTATGCGGTGGTGTGCTGGGGAGGCAGCATGAAGAAGAGGGATGCCTCATTTCTGGACAAACTGGTGAGGAAGGCAGGCTCTATTGTAGACATGGAGCTGGACAGTTTGACATCCGTGGCAGAGCAACGGACACTGAGCAGGCTCCTGTCAATAATGGAAAATCCACTGCATCCACTGAACAGGATCATCTCCAGACAGAGGAGCAGGTTCAGCGACAGACTGCTGTCCCTGTCCTGCTCCACTGGCAGACTGAGATCGTTCCTCCCCCACACTATGCAACTCTTCAATTCAACCCGGGGGGGAGGTAAACGTTAATATTATAGAAAATTATTGTCTGTTATACCTTCATTGTTATCACTCTTTAATTTAATATTGTTCTTTATCAGTATACTGCTGCTGGAGTATGTGAATTTCCCCTTGGAATTAATAAAGTATCTATCTATCAATCTATCTATCTATCTATCTATCTATCTATTTGGAAACGTATGGGATTAAATCATTTAGAGATCTGTATATAAATAAAGTCTCTGTATCTTACAAACAATTACACTCTAAATTTATTTTACCATCAACACAATCTCTAAATTAGAAACTTTGCTAAACAAAATCTGCCCAGTTTTTCAATCCCAGAAGAGGTATTGATTAGTCTTGGAGACTCGGACAGCATTTCTATAATATATAAAACAATTTTAAAGTCCCATCCTTTTAAAGATCCCAGAATGCAGTGGGAAAAGGATCTCTCACTCAACATTTCAGAAAAGGAGTGGAAGGCAGCCATGCACAGAATTCAGTCTTGCTCCATATGTGCAAAGCCTTCAATTATTAAATTTAATATCTTTTACCAAACTCATCTATCGCATTTAAAATTGTCCAAAATATTTCCCGGGAGATCCAACCTGCGAACATTGCGTCGAGTTTCAGCCTCACTGGGCCATATGTTTTGGGTGTGTACTAAATTAATATCATTGTGGACAAAAATTTTTAAATGCCTATCAAACAGCCTTGGTTTCACAATCACTCCTAATTCATTAATAACTGTGCTTGGTGTACTGCCAGATGGGCTTAAAATGGAAAAGGGCAAATAAACTGTAATTGCCTTTACTTCACTATTGGCACGTAGACTTATCTTGCTCAACTGGAAGAATCCTAAATCACTTCTTTCAAGTCGTATACTATTTGAAATTGGAAAAATCTAGTTCTTACTTAGACGATCTGTTCAAAATTTTTTTTAAACCTGGCAGGATCTTATCAATAACATTTTAGAATAACCATTTATATTGGGAAGAAGGACTTCCTTCACTCTTTCTCATGGTTAAAGGTTGAATTGGAAATAGTTTTGTTAAGTTAAACATGATTGTATGGAATGCTACATGCCTTCAATAAATTCAATAAAAGATTTAAAATAAATAAAGTGTCTGTTCTGCAAATCTGCTGTATCACAAAATGCTGAACAAACTCCATAAATAGAATCTTGGCATGTCTAATTACTGTCAAATATAATGGAAAGCCATGCTAAGTGCATTTTTAACAGATCTGTTGGTGCATTAAACTGATACTGAAGAATTAAGTGTTTTATTTTTTTTCCACTAGATATTTTTATTTACGTTTTAAATCAGAGGCAGAATATGCAGAATTAATACATGAAAATACCTTCCAGAGAGGAACTAAACACATTTCTTCTTGTGTCAATGGCATGTCAGTTTTTCTGGAAGTGAAAGGGAAAGTTTCACTAGAAATTTAATGTTGTTTACAAGTTGTTTTGCTTGTCGCTACCTGTGCATAACCTATTCAGTACTTTGCAAAACCATGGCCTGCCATTATTGTATTTAATACATAATTATATTTGTTGGAATGCTGTGTTTTATTACTACAAAACTAATCAAAGATAACCTGTCTTTAGACTCATCTTAAACAGCACAGTTTCTCTGAAAACATTATAGTCCATCTTGTGATCTCAGACAGTGCCACTTGTGTACTTGTGTACTCTTTTTATATCTTTTTTTTGCAGATTTGAATTTTTGTCTTTAATAGGGGACAAGAATCTTACCATAATTCATGTTGCCCTAGAAGGCCAGTAGAATATGACAGTAAGCATGTAGGATAATACTGTAGCAGAATCCAGAGTTTTCTCTGTCCGGTAGAACCATCTAACCAAATGTTTATATTAGAGGAAACTAACATGGAATCATTAAAATTACCAAAGCTAATAACTTTGGAGCCTGAGCACCTGAGTCCTGATCTATTGAAAGCTGTACTGCAGTAGTAGTGTTTGCTTGAGGGATAACATTAACTTCAATCAGAATAACAGATGCAAATTCCCTTGGCAGATAAAATTCTTTCCAATTAATCATCAGCATATCTGGATTTGACACATGAGTCCTTTCTAACTTGTGACTTTGGTGCACCATGAATTGCTAATGTAGAAGCTCACTCCACCCCCTTTACATTTAATGTACAGCTCATAACATTGATCAGCATTTAAAAGGCATTATTCAGGAAGAGCAATAACCTTATTTTGAATTAAATCATTCAGCCACATCTTGGTGAAAAAGAACACTGAAGCAAGAGAGAAATTAGTCATTGGCTTACAAGTAGTTGATGTTCGTCCATTTTGCATGCCATTTAGATATTTGAAAGAAACATTCCCAGTAGAGCTGAAAAAAGGCCATCTGTCCTGAAATGTTGTGGAGCTGGAGCTCCTCTTCCATGTTTTTCCTCTTATGCCAGCAGTGCTCCAGCCATATCTGCCTTATCCTTTAGTCAAGACTCTTTGTCATGTTTTGAGACTTGTGCACATCAACAGACTAGGAGGATTCATTTGTAAAAATGTGCATAGAGAGTCATCCTAAATTTGAACATATGACTATTTCTTTACAATTCCTACAAATAATTTATTAACTGCCCATGTGTGTCAATAAATGCTCCTAAAGCCTTCTGTGGTAAAGCTCATTAGGTGTTTGTGGCAGTGCAAATATTTTGGTGTTTAATTAAGACAGTGAGGCAGGGCAGACTCCGTGAGTGTAAGTGTGTTGGAGGAAAGTCGTTTGGCCACAGAGATTCTGATGATGGAATTTGCTAATTGTGCTTAATTTCATCGAACTGGTGAGCCTAACTATGACTCTGCGGGTCGTTTGTTGCACATGCACTCACTGGGGATAACAGAAGTCTGAGAGCAAACGGAGCAGAAAATGAAAATGAGAAAGAAAATGATTGATGAGAAAGGATCAAGATTGGGGAAGAAGTAACAGGAAAATCAAGAGAAAAGAAATGAGATAAAGAAAAGAGAAACTGAAGCCGCGGAAGGCGGCAAAGTGGTCAAAGGAAACCCCCAGAGAAGCATGGTGAGAGACACTCCAGGGGTGGACAGAACTCATTCTCCAGGGTTCCCATTAGCAGGATGACCAAGTCAGATTCCAAAGGAAGGTGTCTGGGACAAGAGGTATTTATGAACTATGTTTGTCGTTCTTTCAGCCATGGTGAGCATACCTGGTGATAGGTGAAGAATGAGAGAGAGAGAAAATTATGAATTAAAAGTGATTCTGACTGTGATTTTATCCTTGGATTTAATGGATTATTTATTTTTATTCTTTGAATTTAACCTCCTCATGTATCACTATTTGTATGGATGATTTATTTATTTATTGAAGGTTCTCCACATGGTTGGACCTTTTTTAGGACTACTTTGTTTTGTCCAATAAATTGAAGAATGTTCTTTTCACCTACCCCATCGTGTGTCCTCATTGTTCTACTCTATTGTGTTCACATTTATTGTTATCCCCAAATTGAAGGGTATCCCTAGGGCTGTGACATCACACATTCCTACTTATGGCCTCTTTCCATATCATGAATCATCTTCTATTTGTGGGCATCTAAATGAACACCGTTGTCTCTATCCAAAGAGCATCATCCAATACCCTTATATGTTGTCTACCAACTGTGACTGTAGTCCTTGTTTTTCTTATGAGTTTTCCTATCCGAGATCCATCCTGGTCTCCTAATAGACACTGAGGAAATTCTGTTCAGCAATTATAGGAATAAATACCTTTATATGAGCCTCCAATCTTGTGTGGTTTGCAGACAACCTAAGGAGCAAGACCTTTAGTGTCAGCTTTGGTAATTCATCATCTCCTAAAACTAGTTTCTGTTACCTGCAGGGTACCGCAAGGGTTTGTACTGGGACCAGTTTCTTTTTTAGTATTTGCCAATTTGTACTGTTCTTAATAAGTACTATATCACTTTCCTTTGTTACATAGATGATAACCCAAATCTTCAGCTGCTTTGAAGATATCAAATATTGAATGGCAACAAACTTTCTTCAACTAAAAGATTCAAAACAGATTATACTTTTTGACCTTTTCATCCCCTGTTAATAGTTTTAACAGCAGTCTTGGTCCATTAACTTTACACATCAGATCTTATGTTAGAAACCTTTGACTTATCTAAAACTTAGTCAAAAGTGGCTTTTTTCAGGTTAGGACCATAACTAATGTTAAACCATTTCTATCTTTTAATGATCTGCAAAAACCTATTCATGCTTTTTTTAATCCCATTTAGTCTACTGTAAACCCCTCTATGCTGTTGTTTGCTACTCATTTCTGTCTCAACTACAACTAATTCAAAATGCTGCTTCCAGAATGTTGTCTAATACTTAAAAAAGACTTCAGATTTCATCTTTTAGCTTTTCTTCATTGGCTCCCTATAAAATACAAATGGGTCTTTGAAGCCTTATATAGATATTATCCCAACAACCTTGTTGATTTCCTCTGTTCCTACTCATTCAGCAGGTCTCTCACATCCTGTAATCAGTTATTACTGTCTGCCCCATGGACATGCTTGAAGCTGAGAGGCGACCATGCCTATGGGTCCTCCGCTATGGAACAGTCTGCTCTTCGCGGTAAGATTAGCTCCCACAATCAGTTATTTTAAATCACAGTATAAAACATTTATTTATGTGCCTATAGGTCACATTGACAGTCTAGATTAACTTTGTAGTTTTAACACTGTTGTTTTATTTTCTAATTCTATATACACTTTTATGGCTATTAACTGTCAGGCTATTCCTCTGGTGTCACTTTAGATTAGGTGTCCCTAATTACGCAGTACTCAGCCATGATGGGTGGAGAGGTTGCTCTGAGGTTAGGGATCTGTGCCGGCAATCGGAAAAATTGCCAGTTCAAATCCCGAAATATCAGAAGTGACTCTACTCCATTGGGCCTTTGAGCAAGGGCCTTTGAGCAAGGCCCTTAACCTGCAATTGCTTCATGCTAGGTATGATGCATAGTGATATTAATAAGGTCAATTATGAAAGCTTGTTTAGCTCCTTTGATTATTGGATGGAATCCCAAACATGATTCTGATCTCACCTTCTCATGTGTTGTTTTCATTATTTTCAACACATTGGGTTTATTGTCTCATTAATGTACATACAGTCGCTTCTATTTATCTTTGCACAAGGGTTTAAATATAAAGGAACTGCAGTAATTGTAGAATTATAAAGTAATACTATCCATTCTCAGAAGATGGAGCATTGTTTGCGGTCTTAAAGATAAAAGCAAAAGAACTGTTGATTGAGTTTGTTATCTCATTTTTTTCTTATTTTTCATTAATTTTATCAAATATAGGTTTTTCGATTTCTCAAGGGCAACTTTCCTTTTCTTATAACAATGAGTAAATTTTCCATCACTGGGTTTCTCTTCTGCACAGATATTTGAAATCCATAATTCAGAATGATGATCTGTGGCACCTATGTAAAACTCAATCATTCCATCATTTGCTAAAAATACAAGTTCTGCTAGATTTTTCAAGGTTTCTGATCATTGTGGAAAGAGGTTTTGTGTTCACACTTGACATGTTACAATTGATATCCTGTTGTAATCATTTTAAATGATGTTTCACTAGCTTTTTTTATTAATTTGATTCATTTTCTTGTGGCATCTACCTCGCTTTGGAGAGTTTCTGCTTCTTCAGATTAAGCTTACATGTTATAATTACTTGTTGCTGTTTAACTCTGACCTCTGCTGCATGCTTGTTCATCAGTTACATTTGTTTGCTTCGTATGTTTTGGTGCAGCTTCTCTTCCTAATCGTGACTTTCATTGCTCAGGTTATTCATTTTGTCAAGCTTGGTGCACACTTCTCTGCAGTGCTTTTCCAATTATCTTCATTTATATTTGACATCATTGATTACTTAAATATGCTGGACGATTCAACCAGAGTGCTAATTTGAAAGCTAATTGCCCTGAATTTCAGTAAAAATGGCTTTACCTGGAAGCCACCTCTTTATATTAAGAAAACTGCTTCCAATTAGAAGCAAGGTTCATTTATTTATAACTGTAAGGTGGACTATGAGAATAGCGAAGATCTACATTTTTAAATATTTACTTTGCAGCTTCACTGGAATATGCCATAAAGCCTGATGAGCAATTAGATATTAGAGTTTATAAACATGGAACCGCAGTTGAACTAACTTTCATTTTGTCCCTGAAACGGGACTTTACAAAGATTTGCCTGTTTTTGTGTCTAAAATAAACAGTAAATACAATAAATACTTTAATATGAATGTGGGCACAAGAAAAGCTCTTCCCTAAATGCAGGTCTATTTCTGTGCTGTCTCAATAGATTAACCATGATAGTCTGGGACTTTATGTCAAATCATCTGATTAGTCAGTTAAGCTCACAGAGTTCTCCTCTGTCAACTAAAAGTCGGTTCTTTGAAAATGAATATTACTGTATGAATGTGTTTGCCCTATGATTAAAAGAAGCAAATGACAGGATGTGCAATTATAAACATTCAGATTTAAAAATGGCATTATACTTATGATGATCAATAAATTTTTTGCTGTCAAGGTTTTGGAGGTTATGGGAATGTTTTCGTGGTTTCTTACAATTTAATGTAATATCAGTAGCAATTTTTTATTTTCTTAAATAATTAAAGAGATGATATAAACATCCTATTAGCTAGAGGAGTTTAAGAAAATATTGCAGTCTGAGCAGCCTGATTCCAGATTCAGTGATGCTGGGTAATAACATGTCACCCCCCCTGTGCTTTCCACCTTAGTAAATTTAAATTAATGAGAGAACATTACATTTTATTATTGATTTCTAACATGAAACTCACACACTTATACAGCCCCTGCTGATTCTAATTAATGCTTTTTAAAGAATAGCATTATTCCAGAGTCATCAAAAGTGGTGATTGTTAGACCTTTAAAGACATCTGAGTTCTAAATGGATATTTTTAGGTTTATCACACAACTTCTCTTTTACTTCCTTCTCACTAATCTTAAAACTGAAATCTTATAAAAAGCACATTCTTCATGAAAAAAATCTGCCTTTCATTGTGGTCACAGAAACCTTCTTAAAGTTTGTTGTAAAATATTTTTCATATCACCAGAAGGAAAGAAAAATACTTTGATTTTATTTTTTGATGCTTTTTTATCATACTGTATCATTCTAATACACAGGCATGAAAATGCATTGAACTGTCAGATGTCTTTCTTAGTAGGAGAATTTTAAATTATTTTTGGTACGTCCAATGACAATGTAAAAGCCAGTGCAATAAATCTAGACCTCGGGCTACCAATAAAGTTATTTGTAGTATAAATCATGAAAAGTTTTACAAAATAAAGAAACACACAATATAGTTTAAATGCATCATTGACAGAAGTAGTCATTTAAATAACAAACAAAAGTATTACCAAAAAATAAATAACAGTAATATCTACAGTGTAACCCACAGTCACATATACCAATAACTTTTTATTGCAGAGAAGAATTTTAAATTACACAATAAAAACTGTGAATACTGACACACCATCCAGAATAAAGTCAGCCTTTTTAAAAGAAAATAAAAAAAACAGTTCTTTTAAGATCCCGTAAAATAGAGACCAACTGCCCTGCAAGAACAAGAAACAAATTAACAACATTTAGTGCTTAGAAAAAAAAAAAGAAACCCTGAAATTATAAATTCAATACTACCGCTCTTTCATAAAATCATTGGGAAAGACAGTAATTGAAAATCAAATAGCTACCTTGCATTTCTGTATGTTTACATAAGCACAGCATCTCTCCCCCAACCACTGTTGATAAATGATCACTTTCTCACTCTCCAGCCCTTACATATAAGGGAGCTGTCAAATGAGCCTTGTTACACAATTATTGATCTCAGCTGTACTTCACTTCACAGCTTCATTCAGTAATTAATTCAAGTTCCATGTCATGTGTACACAGTACAATAAAATTCTTATTTGCATGTCTTCCACAGGCCAGTGACAGTAATCCAATACCAACAACAGAAAAAAAGATTAATAAATAAAAAATTTGAATGCAACATATAGACACATAATATTTACATTATATACAAAGCAATCATACATTTGTCAGTATGGCAGGCCATTGACTAATGTTAACACTAAATGGTTGGCACTGTCTATGCATCTACTGGGGCAAGTGATAATGGGCTTGTGCTATTTGCCAGAATGAACTGCAGAAGATAGAACAGAGACCATGCAGAATACCTGAGATTTTATTATTATTAGAACATTAGAACACTGTAGACGAGAACAGGCCATTCAGCCCAACAAAGCTTGCCAGTCCTATCCACTTGTTTCATCCAATAAAACATCAAGTCGAGTTTTGAAAGTCCCTAATGTCTTACTGTCTACCACACTACTTGGTAGCTTATTCCAAGTGTCTATTGTTCTTTGTGTAAAGAAAAACTTCCTAATGTTTATGCGAAATTTACCCTTAACAAGTTTCCAACTGTGTCCCCGTGTTCTTGATGAACTCATTTTAATATACAAGTCTCGATCCACTGTACTAATTCCCTTCATAATTTTAAACACTTCAATCATGTCACCTCTTAATCTTCTTTTGCTTAAACTGTAGAGGCTCAGCTCTTTTAATCTTTCCTCATAATTCAAGCCCTGTAGCCCAGGAATCAGCCTAGTCGCTCTTCTCTGGACCTTTTCTAGTGCTGCTATGTCCTTTTTGTACGCTGGAGACCAAAACTGCACACAGTACTCAAGATGAGGCCTCACCAGTGCATTATAAAGGTTGAGCATAACCTCCTTGGACTTGTACTCCACAGATCGTGCTATATAACTTAACATTCTGTTAGCCTTCTTAATGGCTTCTGAACATTGTCGGGAAGTTGATAGCTTAGAGTCCACTATGACTCCTAAATCCTTCTCAAGATGTACTCTCGATTTTCTGACCTCCCATTGTGTATTCAAACCTAATATTTTTAATTCCTATGTGTACTACTTTACATTTACTGACATTAAATTTCATCTGCAACAAATCTGCCCAAGCCTGTATGCTATCCAAGTCCTTCTGTAATGATATAACGGATTCCAAATTATCTGCTAATCCACCTATCTTGGTATCATCTGCAAACTTAACCCGCTTGTTACTTATATTCCTATCTAAATCATTTATATATATTAAAAATAGCAGCGGCCCTAGCACTGACCCCTGTGGAACACCACTCTTAACATCGGCCAGTTCTGATGAGGTTCCTTGCACCATCACCCTCTGCTTCCTGTGTCTGAGCCAATTCTGTACCCATCTAAAAACATCACCCTGAACTCCCACTTCTTTTAACTTGATGCCCAACCTCTCATGTGGCACCTGATCAAATGCTTTCTGAAAGTCCAGATAAATAATATCATAAGCTCCATTTTGATCGTATGCTTTTGTTGCAACCTCATAGAATTCCAACATGTTAGTAAAACACAACCTCCCTCTTCTGAACCCATGCTGACTGTTCAGAATAACTCCTGTCCTTGCCAGGTGTTGCTCAATCGTATCCTTAATAATTCCTTCCATTAATTTTCCTGTGATGCATTTTAAGCTTCCTGGCCTATAGTTGCTTGGATCTGCCCTGTCATCCTTTTTATATAATGGGATGATATTTGTCATTTTCAAGTCCTTCGGAATATCTCCAGTGCTCAGTGACTTGCTAAAAATATGTGTCAAGGGTTTATATATGTACTCACTAGCCTCCTTAAGAACACGAGGATAAATATTATCTGGGCCTGGTGATTTGTTTGATTTCAGCCTATTTAATCTGAGCAGCACTTCTCCCTCTTCAATTTCCAAATCCCTCAGTACCTCCTTAGTAGTTGTGTTTACCTCTGGGAGGTTATCCACTTGTAAACACCTCAGAAAAATGTAAGTTTAGGGCATCTGCTGTTTCATTGTCTGTATCTTTTAATTCCCCTTTATTATTCCTGATGAACTTGACCTCCTCCTTAACTGTTCTTTTACTACTAAAATACTGAAAGAATCTCTTGGGGTCTTCTTTCGCCTTATCTGCTATATTCCTCTCCAACTGTCTTTTAGCCACCCTGATATCCTTCTAAATGGTTGCCCTCATGTTCTCATACGCGCTACGATTCACTATGCAGTCATTAGTCTTATATGCCTTATACAGCAGTTTTTTCCTTTCCAACTTCTTTTTTAAATCTTTATTAATCCACCGTGGAGTTTTTTTTAGTTTCCTATTAATTCCAAATTTAGGTATGTATCTGTCCTGCATTACATGTAAAACATTCCACTGCTCCTCAACTGTCTCCACATTTAAAAGCTTATCCCAGTCTATCCTACTTAGACTTTGTCGCATCTGCTCAAAATTAGCCCTACCAAATTTCAACTTCACAATTTTAGTCTTTGCATCTGCACTCTTACAAAATACAGATAATTGTATTACTTTATGGTCACTTGACCCTAGTGGCTCAATCACCTCTACACCCTCAATTCTATCCTGATTATTACAGAATACTAAATCCAGACAGGCTTCACCCTGTGTTGGTACTTTAACATGCTGTGTTAAAAAACAGTCGCTGATTACTTCTAAAAACTCCTGCTCTTGTGCTCCTCCATCTGCAAGGTTATCCCAGTTAATATTTGGATAATTAAAGTCCCCCATGACTATAATATCCCCCTGTAAACTTGCCTTTTTGATATTACTAAAAAGATGTGTGTTGAAATTACTGTCTGAATTGGGTGGTCTATAACACACTCCTAAAATAAGACCTCTTTCCCTAATATTTTCCAGGCGAAGCCACGTGTCCTCACTAAGATGGGGTTCATCATCCAACTGAAGATGACTTGCATTTAAACCCTGTTTTACATAAACAGCAACCCCACCTCCTTTTCTGTTCTGTCTATCCTTCCTAAAAAATGTTTATCCCTCTATGTTACACTCATCCCCATCTTAGTTATTTAGCCAGGTTTCCGTTATTGCTATAATATCATAATTATGCTCTGCTGCATACAACTCCAACTCACTTACCTTATTTTTGATACTTCTAGCATTAAGGCAAGCTATTTTTAATGTGTTAATCCTTCTACATTTACGTGTTTGCTTAGAATTTACATTACTATGCATTTTTATTTCTACACCATTGTTTGTTCTTCCATGTATAGATCTAAATCTGGCCTGTCCTAAACTCCCTGCCCCTCCATACCCTAGTTTAAACAATCCTCGACTAGCCTACACATATGCCTTCCCAATACATTGGTGCCTCTCTGGTTCAAATGTAACCCATCACGACGGAACAGGTCCCATCTGTTCCAAAAGGAGTCCCAATGCCCCATAAACCTATACCCTTCTACCCTGCACCAAGATTTGAGCCACGCATTAAGCCTTCTAATCTCCTCAGTCTTACCTGGACTGGCACGTGGCACAGGCAGAACTTCGGAGAAGACTACCTTGTCAGTTCTGCTCCTCAGCTTGGTACCTAACTCTTTGAATTTGGATCGCAGAACTGACAGACTACCCTTATGTATGTCATTTGTTCCAACGTGGACAATGACAACTGGATCCACCCCCGCTCTGGCCAAGAGCCTATCCACCCTTCCAGGGAGGTCTCCTACCTGTGCTCCTGGAAGGCAACACACCGTGCGAGACTCTCTCTCTCTCTGGAGCACACCTGCGCTTCAGTCCCCCTAATGATTGAGTCCCCAATTATCACTACCTGTCTCTTTTTGGGAACTGGTTTTGAGGTGGCCCGTTGGGGCTCCTCAAGCCTGCCTACCACCTCAGAATTATCAGAGTCACCGTCCAGCTCCGCAAGGACATGATAACGGTTAGACACTTCTAATTCTGGGGTTGATGCCCCCGGACAGTGTGCACCCTTTACCTTACGCCTTGTGACCGTGACCCACCTATTCCTACCTGTCTGGTCTGGAATCTCCTCCCGCGCCACCTTAGGGGTGCACACTATCTCTCTAAAGGACACCTGGGCCAAGTCCGCCAATTCTCTATTACAATGCAGGTCAGCCAACTCCTTCTCCAGTTCAGCGACCCTGAGCTCGAGGTGCTGGATCAGCTGGCATCTCTTGCAGAAGTAGCCCTCATAGACAAAATGCTCTTCCAAACCATCATATAAAAAGTCCAACATCCAACAGGACTTGCATTGCACTGGCCTCATTATTAAAATTTGACTTGGGATTACTAAGCTGCCTTAACTTGTTTTATTTTTTTCTTAAAATCAAATTTCTTCTTCTTTCAGCTGCTCCTTAACTTAAATGGTAACACTAAGATCTGCTACAGATATTTTACATCTTTTCCCCTTAAGCTCCTGTACTGTTGTCCCTCTCAGCTGCCTGCTATTTGCCTTTCTATGAGGTTAACTTTACTTTTCTCTGTCTCTTCTCCTAACTTTGCACTCCTCTTACTTATAAGCTCTTCACTCGCACTGTTTGTATTCCCCCATATTAATGAACCAATACGCTGTCGCCCACTTAACTGTTCTACCTCTGGACCGCTAAGGACTGTTTAATCTAAAATAAACAAATAAATAAAACTTTACTACCTTATTTGCTCCTACTGCTCCTTGTGCCTTTATTGGCGTCTTGATGCTTTTTTCTTTTCCTTTAAACTAAGGAATCGCTGTTACAACGACGCAGTTATTTATTTACAAATGCCGATATCAGTTATTGCTGCTTTCTACCCTGCCTCCTCGATGCTAATTCAAATATAGATAACAAGAACAGGTACAAGTACAAATAACTTTTCCAAGCGCACTTCCAAACAACCAGCTACTTTTGTTCTTGTTCTTGTTCTTGTCCAAAAAAAAAACCTTCTAAAGAGAAAAAAGCTTTAAAAATTCCCACACGGTTCCTTATAGGCAACCAAAACCCAAGTTTTTAAGAGCAAAATGTGTATTTTTTTATTTAAATCTCACACCACAGAACAAACCAACAACTCTCAACAGACTCTAGCGTTTGCAAAGCACACGTCAGCACAAAGCACACGTGACTCTCCACACGTGACAATATATATATATTGTTTGCCTTTAAAAGGCATCATACATGTTTTTAATATATATATAGTATATCCTGAGTGTAATATTCTGTGCCACGTCATGAGAAGAGAACAGAAAGACATCAGAAGAGGTCGGAGGGCGCTAAGCCTTTGTATGTTTAAATGTATTCTTGGAGACCAAAAGTAATATTTAGGTCTGAGATATCTTTAAAACATTGTATGTTGTTCGTACCGATAATAAGTAAGTCTCTTGAAGTGCTGAGAGAGTGATAGGCTGTGTTATTCCTAAGGCATTTGTGTGGTTTAAAGTGCTAGAGATTAACCAGCTGTGTGTTTGTCATTCATAGGGCACTGTTGAGTTTCTGTGTGTATGCTTATAGCTATATGTATGCATGTGTTAATCTTAAGGTGCAATAGTAGACCAACCCGGTAATGAATCTGGTGAGTACACTTACCCCTAGGTAAACGGTAAGTAGAGGGATATACCACAATAATATGCCCGCTTAAGGCCAGTTGGTGTCATAGCAGTTTAAAGTGATAACTAAATAAGTGCCTTCATTAGAAAATGGTTAAACAGTATTATGAAGGAGTTTACAAGGGTATGTAAATGGGTAGATATAGTGTTGGGAGCATGGACTTTGACAAGGTGGTAGCATGACATGTGAAAATGCACTTTACTTTCATAATAGTTTAAATTTGGTTCTAATTATTCCCCACTAAACAGCCATTTTTCTTGTCCCCCAAACACCCTGGCACAGTTTTCATATAACAACATATGACTTGGGGACCAAATAAATGACTGCCCGTCTATAATGTTACTAGGTTTGCCAAATTAAAGAGTACATGATTATTCATAAGTTCATCAATTGGCAGCTTCCAAAATTCTTTCCTCCAGTAAGACGTAAAGCTCTAAAACAATTTTTTTCACCTTGGCTAGCAACAGAAGACCCAAATGTCAAATGTATAAGCTAAAAACAATTCTGTAGTAAATTAAAAATATTAGTTCATATTCATTATTTTATCAAAAACTAATTTTTATGCAGCTATGTTTATTGTTTCCTGCAGAAAGCCAGCTGTAGACACCTTCGATAATGATGTACCCTCTCAAGATGCACAGATTGATCTGCTATTGAGTGAAGCTAGAATTTTGCCTGCTAAACACAGAAAGCGTTGACAAGATCACAAACATTTTCTCCGACAGTTTCAAAGATGTTGGTTTATTAAAAAAGTACCAACTTCCATTGGGTTTCAAAAATCTATCAGTGTCATATTCTGGTAATGCACAATTTGTTGTTTATTACTAAGCAGACCACAACCACTTGTTTTTAAAGTAAACATGTTATGAATGAAGAAAAATATAATTTTTTTGGTATATGTTTTATTTATTTTGTCTTCAATGGATAATATATAGTCTAGCAGCAGAAAAGTCTTAGCTTTAAATTAAACACAACACAAACTGTTTCTTTGTAACATATCTATGAATGTACTCCCATTGTGTATTTCACTTACTTTAATTTGAAAGCTAACTTAATACAAACCAGACTAACCCTTTTGTTGCTAAATCATAAATCATTAAACTGCTTTCCTTCAGAAGATACACACATCATTGCATACTGTTTATAAATTTATGACACATTTTACTCATTTTACTCTACAGAGGCATTTTTGTTTTCTGCTTCTGTACATTTAATCGTCATATTTATATTAATATATATTAATTGTTTGTTTTGCTTATTCTGCGGTGGGCTGGTGCCCTGCCCGGGGTTTGTTCCTGCCTTGCGCCCTGAGCTGGCTGGGATTGGCTCCAGCAGACCTCCGTGACCCTGTGTTAGGTTGGAAAATGACTGACTGACTGACTGATTTGCTTATTGTATAAATCAAATGGTTTAATGTTTGTATCAATTGGGTAATTTACAATAATAGGTTTCATACTGTATACATCACTTTTAATGAATAATAAACAGAAACAGAAAAAATTGGAACATTTTAAAACACTGGTATCATATTACAGTGAAACCACTGTAGAAACTGGAAGCAACTTTGCGTTTACAACCTAGTGATCGTACAGAATCCAGTGTAGGAGCCAATCTTAGAAAGTTAATGTTTGATGTTAAATTCAAATTTTGTTTGATTCATTTTAATAATAGAATATCTTTGGGCTTCCTAGAATATGGTATAGCCTTTTACCTCCTGTAAGTTAACATGACATAGAATTTTCTTAGCCATATCTGTAGATCAGAGTGTTAATTAAGCCAGTTAGGAAATAGTCTTACTGCTAGCATTGACTGTTAGATATGTTTGCTAATAGGAGATGGCATACAGTTTTCTGACCATGTCTAACGTATTTAACATTTATAACTTGCTTAACGTGCCTCAAGTACGACCGTATGACCGAAGTTGGAGAAATAAAACAAGATATGTAAGCCTTAAACAGAACTTTTCTTACCAATTTTTTCTCTTATTATGTTTTGCGTTGAAGTTTTACTAAAGCTTTTAAAACAAAGATATTTTGTCTGTGGAACTATCTGAACATGCATCACACTGGTGCTTGAATCATCCTATGAAGCAAACTAAAAGTTGCAGAAATTTGATAATTTTGGATAAACACAGCTACAACTACACTTTGTATATTTCTGCAAATACATTTACATAGTGTATGGTGTAACATGTTATACTTAATATTCATTTGAATTCATTTTCATTTTAAATATATTGTGTCAGTGTGTTCAGTGTTCTGAGTTTGTTGATGAAGTATTATACAATATACAAATTAACTGAACTAATTATTAAAGAATCAATTGTTTCATTTATGTTATTATTTAAAACCTTTCTAGTTTGGGTGTTATTACCATCATACTCTACTTGATCCCGCAAAAGCTGTGCATCAATATACATTTTGTTTAGTTAGATTGTGTCAATAGTTGAGCGTCTGCATATCTGTTGACCTCCTAGAATGTGATTTACAAAGGAAACATTATCGATTTCAGAACATTGTGATAGCAGAAAGTCACAAGACAACCTTGGAAATGTTCTAGTGATATTAACTCTAACAAGTCACACACTTCATTACCATTTTGCAGGGTAAGCCAAATGTTTATTGAACCAATTGTATTTTATATTGTTGTAAATGGGGAAATGTACACAGGGGACCATTGTGCTACATTATTCTGTACTTTTATGTATATTGCAACACAATATGCAGTAAGAATCGACAATTTAGGTCCTTGAAAGACATAGTGGCTGCTGGTTTTTGTAACAGTTGCAAAGATAGTTCTTCTTTTAATGTGAAAGAATAATTCAAACTGCAGTCTAATCATCTTTTGAAAAAAACTGCAAGGTCACATTGCTGGGCAGAACAAGGTTGCAAGCTAATGTGCAAACAGTGACAGGAAAGAATGAGGATTTCTCTTAGAGGAAGCTGCTTAGTCCTGCAGGTGCCAGAAATAACAAACATATTTAAAGCATATTGTATGTAGTCTTTCCTTACTTTACATTTTTCACACAGTGAGCACAGGAGTTTGCCTTTAATTATGAAGGCTCTGCTAAAAGCTATATAATATCAAACTGTCTACTCTTTATTCCAGTTTACAAGTCATACCATGGAGCCACTGGTTTACAAGATCCCAGATGTTCATAGGGCAGGTAACAGAAGACAATAAAAAAGGGTTATAGCTATAAACAGAATGCAGAGATGGCCAAGAGGGTGAAGTTACTACAGAAATTGCGAGGTAATTTCCTGTCTTGATTTATCCCTTGAATCACCAGAAACATGTCTCAATCTTACCCTCATCCTTTTGTATCTGAGTGTACGTATTGCCCTTCTACCCCTGAGCTGTCAACACATATTCCCGATTGTTTTGATATTCAATTCTAGTTAGTGCATTGGATTTTGTCAAAAAAAAAAAAAAAAAAAAATCAAGATATTCCCTTGCTTGTTCTTGATGATTCTGCTGAAATACTCTCCTTGAGAAAATATACGGCACATCTCTTCCACTCTGTAAATAAAAACTGGTTTAAACTTCACTTCCAGGCCAAGGGGAATAAGTCACCCTGGAGTTAGTTTGCTTGTAATAATTTAAGAATAACATAATATACTAAACCTTAATTTAATTCAGTGTCGTGGAAGCTCATTCTGAACTCCACTTATACTAACACGGGTCAATTTAAATGAGCAAGTCTTTCTGGATTTACAATAACCATCAAATCAGTTGGAACATCTTAGTGGTGCACCAGCATGCTTCTGTACATGTGGCAGTGATCAATGTACCTTGCTCCATACCTTGTTTTGTAAATTGGACATGGAGCACCATGACAAGCGTAAACAAAAGCCAAACATTTTCTTAGAAAGTTTTTTTTGATCTGTTCAATAAAATATAAGTACGCAAGTCATAACAAGACAAATCTTGTTTATGGAAACTCAAGGAATATAAATGTGAGTGTGTAATTGAAAAGCTTTATGATGGGGACACATTCATTAAAACACATTTTTCTGGGATATTCCTTCCAATTTACATGCAAAAAAATGTAAATTAAAAGATATCTAACATGGGAGCTTTGACATAAATTACATTATATTAGACATATTTTTTCCTTTTTTCCATTAAAATCAAACACAATATCAGTGGTTTCAGATATAGTTTTAATGAAGTGACTTTATTCATCATTAAAAGCATTACTGTTTCACGTGGATAATGTTCTATCTAAATGCAAAAAAATGCATCCAAAAGGATGTTGGTTTTAGAGCAGTTCTATTCTCTTTCTTTGTTTCCTTTTTATTAGCCATTCAGACAAAGGGTTTTACAGCCTGATCTCTTTTCAATTTCATTTGCTGGCATTGAACTAGGATATGAAATTGTCCTTATCAAAGCTGTGATGGACTTGTTTTATTCTGAAAACCAATGCTTTTGTTGCACTGATCTGTTGTTTATTGTTTATCAGTGTCACAATAAGGCTGGCTGAGAATTTTAAAACAGGTTTTTAGGTATGGTGGAGTGATTGACACTGACAACAATGATTACGTACTCTAAATGTAACAATGTATTTTTACAATTCATTTATGGCATGGAAAGTAATCTCCAATGCCAGTGGAACATAAATACAAATTGTATTCTTCATGTAATTATGCAACAAACCAAAAAAAGGAAAAAATAGTCATTGTCTGTCCCTGACAGCAAACTTTATTGTAAGAGTATGGTTTTAGATACCTGCATTGCTAATCTAAATGATTGTAAATAAGAGTTGCTTTGTACTGTGCTTGCAAGATTTATTCTAGCAGTCCAAATACAAGATCCTTGCAACCAAAAAATGACAAGGTAAATTCATACATAGCGGGCAGTATATCCCAGAATAACACTAGTAAAGCAAAGAGTTACAAAACAGAAGAGTTACGTGCTAGCACTTTAGTTTAGGTGCTGCAACAATGCATCTATTACTCATATACTGTTATGTAACAATATTATTTAGGTCTTCATAATACTTAAAAAGCATCAGGAAACTGTTTATTTATCTCTGCAATGTGACTTGTTTACAAAACTTGACTTTGGAATGGTCTGAAGTGGCTTAACTGAGATATATTTCTTTTGATAGTTCATGTTTAGTATAAGACCCGGTAAACTTTCATATTAAGAAGTAATTTTACCATCATGTCAATACGTCACACTCCGCAGAAATGAGTAACACATCCACTGATGTTGCAAGTCTTATGAAGACCAAAAGAAGCCTTTGTTTAGATCTTGTTACATAAAAGTAAATGAGTAATAGATGCATTTTTGCAGTACTTAAACTAAAGAGTTATCATTAATTTAAAGAAAATTAAGCTACAGAAGGAAGAATAAATATGAGTGCTGTGGCATATTTATTATTCTCATAATAAATGGAGTGATTTTTTTTTAGTAATGTGAGGCAGAGATTTAATGGGCACATCCAGAGAGGCACTCTGGATAGATGAGAGATTGACACAAAAGAGTCTAAGAAATTAGCAATCAAAAAACAGACTAGACAAGCATGAAGTAAAAATTAAAACTGGGAAAAAACAAAGAGAAACTAATTCTCTTAAGTTAAATAAAGACCTCAGAGGTAGGACATGAGGAGTAGTACTGAAGCATTCTAGATCCAGTCACAGCAAGGAGTAGGAGGCCACTTCTGAGAACAAATGATATATATATGACAATATATATATATAACAAATGATATACAGTATATATGACAGCCATATTTTCAGTATAATCATCTTCCCACTGTTATGGCACACCTTGTAAACTAACAGTTATATTGAAACTAGCTACAGCTAGTACATTCCTGAACTGCTATTGAACTTGCATCCACTCTTTCATTGCTCCCGATTGTCTTCCAGAGTCAAATTATGTCTCTTCTATTATCTTTTGTGAGATTCTATTTACCCAGTGCTCCAGTAGTTTCCTCTTGCCTTTGTGCACCTTCCCAGGCTTGTAAGGTGTAAAGCTAATGTTTTGTGGGTTTATGGAATGCAAAGCTCAGTATACCTATGTGACATTTCACTGTCAACAACAACATTTATTTATATAGCACATTTTCATACAAAAGTGCTTTACATGAATGAAGAACAGAAAAATAAAAGACACAGTAAGAAAATAAAATAAGTCAACATTAATTAACATAGAATAAGAGTAAGGTCCGATGGCCAGGGTGGACAGAAAGTCAATCACCATTCCAGGCTCATCTATCATCTAAATAGTATGCTACCTAAAACAATACAATTTGCATTTGACCACCTGTGTATTGATGCTGTGATATTGCTTGCGATTCACATATGCATGCTTATCCACAATTGGGGAAATGATCTTTATGTGTGTGCTGATTTACATGAATACAGCTTGCTTTAACATTATCGTAAGTTGAGTTGTGTGCAAATTTATAAAACGTGTATTACCTTACATGTTGTAAGGATTTTCAAAGTTTGGTGCAATATTTGGGAAATGCTTGGTTGTGACATGCCCAATTCATCACTATTGAAAAGCTGTCTTATCTATTTGACTAAAAACCATAATATTACCAACACTTTATTTTTGGATGACATCGCATGGCTTCTCTGCAGAAATGGATCAATCATGTAAAATACAAGATTTGTTACAAATATTATTCCATGTCTGTCAGATTGATATCGTTTTCCAAATTCATTGCTGGCTAGTGTTTTCTAAACATTCTAACTTTGATGACTGTCATCTTCTGGAGGATCCTAGTGGGAGAACAGCTCACAAACTCTCTGTACAGTTAGGAGTAGTTCCCTAAACAAGGACAATTAATAAAATGCTTTTACTTCTAATTCAGGGAGTAGGACCAAATTTGCATCATTCTGATATTTTTCATCCAGTTACGAACAGACACTGGATAAATACAGGGACAGATAATAACTAAGCATGCAGTTTGCACTTAAATAAGATGACCGTTGTGTCAACAAATGTATGCATGTATGGTATTCATAAAACCTGCAAGTGACAAATGGCATCAAAGCTCAGAATGATGAAGCTGATGATGTCATCATCATGGAAACCAAAATATGGTAATAAATAACCCATGAAAAAATATTAAGTTAGGAGAATCAGAATGTTATGATCTCTGATTAAATCGTACCAACTGGGAGTAGAAGAAAGTATAAAAAATTGAGCTAACAAAAAGTGTTCTTCTCCATGAGCCTTTCTGGACAAGTATTGAACTCCTAACTGTCAAGTGGGATGGTTTAGCCAACAGCCCATAAGCATGCTATGGGCAAGAGTAGATCAACTCATGTTTGTCAGAATTTACTGTTAAGAAAAAGGGAAAAGACCATGAGTCCACCCAAAAATTGTATATTAATACAAATTTATTATTTATTATTGCAGTTACCAAAATGGTGGAGTTCTCAAAGTCAAGTTCAGAAGATAAGGCCAAGCCAATCTATTTGAGTTTAGCCAAAACCCTTTCTTCATGCAAAGAATTTGTAGAAATCTTGGCAACCTTTAAAGAGTATCTGGATGAGCTATTGGGACAACGTAATGTAGCAATTAGATAACCAAAGGAGTCTGATGGACTGAATGACTCACTCTTGTTTGCCATACTTCTTATGTCCTTATATCATTAAACATAAAAATGCAGAAGAACACAAAAGAGAGAAAGAGATACTTCAACCATCTTTACAGCAGTGACATCTTGAGCTGACTGCATAGCTCAGCAGTTTAAAACTATAAACGCAATATAAATAGTATTTTATATTATAGCAAACATTTTTGGTATGCTAAATGTAATGAGACTGATTTATGGTATACAATAATTGTCTTGCATTACATCCTTCTGAAAGAAATCACATACTATTCCTTATAATGTGCTAAATTCTAGCTGTCAGCAAAATATTGAAAAAATCAATCGTTTTCTGCTAAACCTTTATAACTCAACTGAATAAATGTTCATGCAAGTACTGTAGATTAAATTAACATTTTTTCTCTAGTAGTCAATGTTTTGGGCACACATAAGTGGAAATAGCAAACTGACAAATGCAAAAAAAGACACCATACTCTTCACACCACCATGTGTCTGTTCTTCTCGATGAGGCTAATGGGGCAAGAAAACAGGCTGAACAGTCAAGACCATATAACCTCAGTAACATTGTCTGGCTCATCCTAAGGAGTTTTTTGGCAGTTCAAGAAATATATTCCCAGTACTGTTGTGAGTCTGCCCCAGTTCTTCTCCCAGTGAGCTGTTCCTTGTACACTCCACACAGAATAAATACATCTTAACTACAGTACATGTCTAAAGCACCTTATTTGGCTCCAAGTTCTAATCTGAGGCCCTTCTTTATTATGAAATCTTTACTTGGTCAGGGAAAGTGAGCTCAGCAATTCCACCTGGAGTCCTCATTTAGGTAATCTGTACTTGGGATTGCTTATTTTTTTTAATGATGCGAATGTAGACTGACTGGTAGATCAAAAGGTTTACACCAAGAGTTACGTAACTCTTCAACATGATTGTCTATAGCAAAATTGGCAAACCTTCTGCTGCTGCACTTATGTGTTCCCCTATACTTTTACTCATAAACAAAGCCTCAAAGAGCCTGAACTCCTCCACTTGGGGTGGCTGTTGCCCCTTTAGATGTAGACACTTTTTTCCTATCTTCCAGACTGCAGACTTGGATGTATTAATTCTCATTTCAATCATATTATAATCAACTGTGAACTACTCCATTACACAAATGAGATCACAGTCTGATAAAGCCAAGAGGAACACATCAGTATCAATTAGCTGACATGCAACCATTAGAAAGTCTCTTTCCTATCATCTCATTAGATCTGAGGGGAAACTGTTTAGCATTCATTCATACAGAAATGCACAATTTAATTAATATCTTGTATTCAAAGTTGTTTAAATTGTTCATCTCCCCGACTATGAGAACACTGGCACATCATTGTTCTGCACAGCAGTTTCAGGAACAGTGCATATAAAGTTTCAGCCTGGTCACTACAAGTACATTAATTCTTTAGTTTATAAACATCTAGCCACTTTACCTGCCAAAGACAGTAACAGAATAAATAAAAAAATATCTGTACCTTCAGCATTCCTTCTATGCCTTTCCTTGTTATGCTCATGTGTCTGAATCTCTTTTACCCAGTGCTCCCTCCCTTGAGCACATTCCTGTAAAGCCTGCTTCACCAACTCTATCATTTCAATGTGCCTTGCGTACCTCCTGTCCACTTTTTGACTACCACCAATAGCAGATGGCTCCCCATTAGCCACTGGGAAAAAATCATTTGTATTCTTGCGAATACTTCCCTTCACTGAAAGCAGCTCACAACATGTTTCCCTTGCATTTATTCCTTCTCCTTGTGTGTCTCAACCTTTCATGCTCAGCACTTCCTCTTTCGATCATGTAAACAAAATCAAATTGACCAATCAGATTCCTCAGAGGGATCAGAAACATAGATAAACAGTCAACTTTGTTTTATTATATAGTAGAAAGATATCATTAGCCATTGATTCAGTAGTATGTCGGTGTCTAATAAAGTCTGTTTGATCTATGTATAGAAAAAATATGTAAAATAAACAGAATAAACAAAGTGATCTTCACTTAAGTTCACAGTGACATTAAATTATTACTTTCCCATCTACCTCTGAATAATGAAAGTAATACTATGTCAATGACAGACAGAAAACACAAATGAGCGCATACACAGAATGCATTATATATTAAAATACATATACAATGATGTATTATTTATTAATAATGATGTATTATTTATCTTTGAGGGCAGATAAAGAGGCATTTGTAAAAGGAATCTGTGAGCAAGTGACACACCATCTGTGGTCTAGCGACCCACATCCTGCTTACAGAGGAATCGAAGCATTATGCACATCCGAATCTGTTCCTCGGAGAGTCGCAGTCAGGGTGGCTGATGGAACGGTCTTTACAGATGACACTGCAGTTGTGACCCACTGGGCTGGCTACTTTGAGCAGTTGTTCAAAGCTGATCCTCTGGCTAGGACGTTGGATATCTCTGGGTCCACGGTTCTTGAGGCTGATCCTCCAATTAGCTGTGAACCACCCAATCTCAGTGAAATTGCACAGGTGGTGAACGAGCTGAGTGGAGGAAAGGCTGCAGGGATCTGTGGTATCCGGGGTGAACTTCTCCAGGCTGGTGATAAGGCTGTCCTCCTGGCATTGCAATCAATCTTTGTTTCCATTTGGGAGACTGGCATCATCCCAACTGACTGGAAAACGGGACTTGTCGCCCCTATATGGAAAAGGAAGGGTGATCACCTGGATTGCAGTAACTACAGGGGGATAACACTGCTCTTGGTGCCGGGTAAGGTCCTTGCTAGGGTCGTCCTCAATAGGATCCGTGGTCACTTGCTCACCTACCAGTGACTGGAACAGTCTGGTTTTACGCCTAAGAAGTCTACCATCGACTGCATCCTGGCACTGTGGCTTCTCATGGAGTGCAGAGTTTCTTTGCAGCCTTTGTCGATTTTTGGAAAGCGTTCGATTTAGTTGATCGAGCTGCTCTGTTGGACATCATGAGTGTTCACGGGATCCCCTTGAGGTTGCTGGATATCATGGCTGGCCTGTACACTGGTACTGTGAGTGCTGTGCAGAGTGGAGGCAGAACCACTGTGTTTTTCCCAGTTGATTCTGGGGTTCATCAGGGGTGTGTTCTTGCTCCTACTCTGTTCAATGCTTGTATGGACTGGGTGTTGGGCAAGGTTGTGGGGTCCAGTGGCTGTGGGGCATCTGTTGGTGAAGAAAGATTCACGGATCTTGACTTTGCTGACGATGCTGTAATCTTTGCTGAGTCAATGGAGGCTCTGATCGGGGTGCTTGAGAGACTGAGCAAGGAGCAAAGGAGTTTGAGTATCTGGGCTTGCGAGTGTCCTGGATAAAAACCAAGATCCAGGCTTTTAATGACCTCTTGGGCACAGCCATTAGCAGTGTGTCTGTTTGCAGAGAAAGTGTCAACCTTGTCGAGAGGTTTACTTACCTTGGCAGTGATATTCATGTCTCTGGTGCCTCTTCCTATGAAGTCAGTGGATGGTTTGGGAGAGTATTAGGAGTCGCTGGAAAGGGGTGTGCGGCGCCACCGATATCTATGCAAAAGGACAAAGGTCCAAGTCTTTAGAGTCCTGGTGCTTCCTTTCTTGCTATATGGTTGCGAGACATGGATGCTATCCAGTGACCTGAGATAAAGACTGGACTCCTTTGGTACTGTGTCTCTCCAGAAAATCCTTTGGTACCGTTGGTTTGACTTTACATCGAATGAGCGGTTGCCCATGGAGTCCCGAATGAGGTACATTACTTGCATTGTGAGGGAGCGTCAGTTACGGCACTACAGCCATGTGGCGCGTTTCCCCAAGGGTGATCCAGCTTGTAAGATCCTCATTGTTGGGGACCCAAGTGGCTGGACCAGGCCAAGGGTTCACCCACGTAACACCTGGCTGTGGCAGATAGAGGGTCATTTCCGGATGGTGGGACTGGACCGCGTGTATGCCTAGGGGGTTGACAACCGGGATCCCAAGTTGTTTCTTCATGTAGTGGGTGCAGCAACGCACTGTACCAGTGCATGCTCCCCGACTTGACTTGACTTGATATACAATGATACATATTTGCCACAGTGAATGACTGTTGAGTAATCTAATGATACGTGAGTAAAAACATGCTTTGAATGTACTGGTGCAAAGGCTAATGGTCTTGAGCTGTTTGCTAGATTGTAGTGACAAAAAGTGAATCAATGAGATCTTTAATACTATAGTTTTTCCTTTCTAAGGTAGCATATGTGATATATGCCTTAAACAGAACTGTTTTCCTATATTATTCAGTACTGACATCAACTACTCATGCAGTTTTTTATTATCCTAAGTTGAGCACTGCGTCACAAGACAAATCTCTGCAAAACTCCTCATTATTACTGATGATCAGGCCTACAACAATGTCATCAGCAAATTTAATAATGGAGTTAGAGCTGTGTTTGGGCACACAGTACAGCAGCGTGTTCATCACACTACACTACCCATTTGATGATCAGCATGGAAAAAGTACTGGAGTATACCATTTTGGAAATCCAGAGTTCCAGAGGGTTGAAGAACTAGGCCCCAAGTCCAGAAGCTTGGTGGTAACCTTTGATGGTACAACAGTGTGAAATGCTGGGCTATTGTGTACAGCATAAGCAGCAGCATAGCAGTGTTGATTATGGAGGCTATCTCAAGATGGTATGAAGTGCAAGAGATATGGTTTCATTTTTATTTCTGAAAAATCTGACCATACTAGGTGTTAAATTGATTTTTGAACACTTAGGAACATTTTTCCCTTTGCATTTTACTGTTGTGTGTCAGACTTCCATCCATGCATTATCCAACCCACTATGTCCTATCTACAGGGTCACGGGGGTCTGCTGGAGCCAATTCCAGCCAACACAGGGCGCAAGGCAGGGAACAAATCCCAGGCAGGACACACACACACACACACACACACACACACACACACCAAGCACACACTAGGGACAATTTAGGATCGCCAATTCACCTAACCTGCATGTCTTTGGACTGTGGGAGGAAACCGGAGCACCCAGAGGAAACCCATGCAGACATGGGGAGAACATCCAAACTCCACGTAGGGAGCACGCGGGAAGGCTACCACTGTGCCACCATACTGCCCTGTGTCAGACTTACTTAGTGATAAAAACTATTAATTTTCTAAGCAGTTCTCACCTCAATTTAGTTTTGCAATACTGTTCATAGCACTAGGGTGTTGTATCGTGTTAGCCATTATGAATGTAGTGAGAAGTCAAGCAAAGTGACACCGTTTATTGGCTAACTAAAAAGATTACAATACTGTTTATGAATGTTTTTTAGAAGTCTGACCATCCATAATTAAGCCATGAAACTCAAACTCATTTAATCCAATACAGGTTGCAGAAGGGTAGACATTATCCTGACGACACCAAAAAACACTAAATACAGCCCTAGACTGTAATCGCCAGTTAACATAACATGTACAGCTTTGGGAATGTGGGCAATGTACAGGTTTGCAGCTGATGCTGATTACCTGGCAGCCATACTCACTTCTGCATGCATGCTCCACACAGTATGCAGGTGTCTGTGTATTTACTTCCTGGAAATGTTTGAATAAACAAAACTGCTTATTATAAAACCAGCTGTCAAAATATCCAACACTGAGGAATTAAGAGCTTCACTGTAACTTGAGTCTCTTTAACAAAACTTTTATGTTTGTGCCATTGTGTGTTTGGTCTTTAGATCATACCTTAATTCTACTATTCATTTATTAATTCTTTTTGTATTGTTGATTTTTTTATTAGCAGAAGGCAAGTATTATAGGCAGGTGCTTATTTCCTTATACTGAGGGGCTGGTTACATGAAGCAAACTCTTGGAAACCTTTATTGCGCTTGTGTAATAGGGTTCCTGTGTTTTGGCAGGAGTTAAGGAACTTGCTAAGATTTCACACCATTGTCTTACATCTGTATCGCTCGACTCATTATTTTCCCCACTTTTACTCAAAATGATTCTATCACCACCCTTGTATTCCACGTATTCACCAGGATGTGAGGATGTGTGACAACTTTCTTTTAGATGATAAATAGTATATTAATGCTGTTCCACTCAGTTTTACTTTTTGTCATTATTGTTTCATTCCTTTTAAAAGTACAGCTCACAGCAGTGGAATAAATTGAGTATTTTTAAAATTTGTTTCAGTTGGCCCAAATAATCTGTCCTATGTCTTAAAAAAATGAACAGTATTCTGAAGAGAAGTGAGGCAGACTGACCTATGCAAGCTTTTCTGCTAATCATATACTTACTGCAGTATATATGGAATTTTAAGTTGTGCATTTTCTGCATGTTAATAGTAAATACTGCTATAAATGTGAAAATTCTTACTTATTTGATACTGTGATCACAGTTTTTTATTTACAAAGAAAGCAATGAATATGCATAGTTAATACTTATGCTTCATCTTTGAAAATGTATTTCTATAACTGCACACTGATTCTGTAATGCTTCCATAAAAGATTAAAAAATGCACAATTCTACATATAGAGAGTATGTAAGAGATTCTCATAATAATATATACTTTCTGTTATTTTATACTGTGCATTTCCTAAGCTTATGAGCTGTATTGCAATAGTAATACATTATTTATGCATTTTAAGCAACCTGGCTCCTAGTCATTGATGTTGACAGTCTCTTTTTTTATATTATTGTTGCAAACATTTTTCTTAAAATTAAAAATTGATTAAAATTAGATTTGTTCACCTATGTGTACTCGTGATCAAGTGGGGAAATGCAGCCAAACTAGCTAAATGACAACTCACACATATGCAGTAATAATTAATATCGGCAAGCTGTTACTATAATGTACATTGATGAACATATTAAATCTGTGATAAATGTGATGTATAGTCTCTATTGTAGTCTGTTTTTAGGAGGACTAATGCTGCATATTTGCACTAAAGAACATTTTTTTCGTCAGTTTATATCGGCTACCTGTTGTTACGTCACTGGGAACTTGGCAGGACTCTCTTAGCTAATCTTAACTGATTGATGAGGCTCTGGTGTGGGTGTACATGCATACATAACAAATAGCATATTTTTGCCAACATAAAAATCCAGCTTGCAGCAGTGTCCATTTTTTTGTATCTGTTTACTGTACTCCTATTGCAATAAGGACACCTTATCTACACCTTGTGGATGCTTTTGTTAAACGTTAGCAGTTACATTCCTTTAAAGCACAAGCCGTCTGCAATATTAGTATGGGTTTTGACAAGATGATTGTGATTTACAGTATGTTTAAATCAGATTTTGTTTTGGCTTCGCATTTTTCTGTTTTTTGCTGTGTGCATATTTTCACACTTGATTCCAAGTGAGATTTATTAAATGAGACTCCTGGCATAGAATTTTCCACTTGGGGTGTGCTATATTTTTAAAAGATTAGTGGTTTTGAACTTGCATGGAGTTGTCAATTGTGTATTGTAGCTTCATGGCATAACTGCTTCATAGGGGACTAGACCATACAGCCCTGCTCAGAATTAACAAATCCATTTGGAATCTCTATACATGTTGTTCGCATACACTCAGGCAACAGAGTTGGCATCATGTCAGCGTTGGATCATTTCAGATTTTGCAATTTCAGATTATGAATACTCAATCTATACACTGTAAGGTTTCAAAACTCATTTGGGATGCCCCCCAATGGGACAACATGCCAAAGAGCGTCCCGAAGTGCAATCGCCGTGTCAGTGGAAGACAGCCTATCCGTTGGCAGGGCAACTGCAGGCTCCCAGCGCTGTACCATCTCTCCGCAAAAACAAATCTGAAAGGATTGCGGTCATGCCTTGAGCACCTGCTGTCAATGGGTGATGCAAGAAACAGTATTACTTGGCCACTAACCTGCCCATGACCCTGCGTGATTGCTGCGTCTGTGTACAGGAGAGTGGTTGATCCCACTACAATTAATAACTGTGCTGTTCCTGTTTCAAGTTGAATAAATTTAGTTTTGCTAAAGTACTGAAACTCAGCCTCGTGTTTTGGGGTACAAGACAGAGACTTACATGTCACAATATATATATATATATTGTGGCAGATGGCTGGCAGCTTATCCCGGCCGGGACACCCATGAAATGGAAGGATGGGGGAAGGCAGCTTTTTCAGGACACTGCCTCCCCCAAAACACTAGATGGCAGCTTCCCTGGGATCTCGTGGTGCCCCAGATTCCCACAGGGCATCCTGGAACTTGGAGTTCGGTTGCGCAGCCCTGTAGGGTGCCATGGGTGCTGCCAGGGAAAGCTGTAAAGAAACAAAAGGACTCATGTCGTATTTGTAGCCAATTCTCAGTCTGACCCAGAAGTGCTAGCAAGTCACCTGAGTGAAAGGAGAAGTACTTCTGGGTCAAGGACTATATAAGGGACTGTTGGAGACCCAGCAAATGAGTCAGAGTTGGGAGGGAGTTGGACAGAGCTTGCTGGGAGGAGTGGAGGAGAGATTTGTGCTGATTATTGTTGTTTTGCCTGCATATGATGGTGGAGGTGCTTTTGGGCACTATTTCAAGAAGTAAAAGAATAAAAAGAGTACTACTTGATGCTTTTACCCTGTGTCAGCGTCTTTCTGTTGGGTTTAATGGGGCAACAGCGCCACCCTAGAGTTCTTACAATATATATAAAAAAGTGAATGATTTGATTATATAGACACTTTCAAAGATATATTTTTTTAAAAAACAAAGCATTTCCTCTATTGAGAAATGTTTATGGTGACTTAAGATTAAAGGGTTTTTATACTTAAATCATGTTGAGTGTTTTGCCTGACATAAATGTCACACTTCATTAGTATTTGTCTCCTTGTAATCTTTAAAATGTTTAGCATTGCAGCTGATTGGTTTCTAACATGATATTATATAGAGTACTAGCAAAATACCCACTCTTCGCAGCGGAGAAGTAGTGTGTTAAAGAAGCAATGAAAAAGAAAAGGAAACATTTTGAAAATAACGTAACATGATTGTCAATGTAATTGTTTTGTCACTGTTGTGAGTGATGAGTGTTGCTGTCATATATATATATATATATAAATATATATATATATATTTACACACACACACATAAACATATATATATACATATCTATACATATACACATACATATACATACACACATACATACATACATACGCACACATATATACACACAAATACATATATATATACATACACACACACATATATAAACATATATATACATATACATACATATCTACATATATACACACACAGCTATTTCGTATCAGTGCAATACGCTGCTTGTTAAAACGGATAACTCCCGCTCTTACGTGCAAGTCTGCGTGGATATTATGAACTATCGTATTTGTTCAAGTTCTATTTAAATTTTAAATAGAAGGAATTTTTATTTAGTCGACAGAAATATCTTTGGTAGGAATGGTAAAAACAGACAGGAATATTATTCCTGAATAAATCAACTCAAACCTTAAACAACTTATAATATTTTGCTCTCCATAAAAATATATCCTGTCTAAATTATACAAGTTAGAAATAAAGTAAACGTTAAAAGAACAAACATTCAAATTTCTTTACTCTTATGTAATTTTATATAAAAAATAAACTTAGATTTTAAATATCCCAAAAGATTTTGCTCTCCATAAAAATATATCCTGTCAAAATTATACAAATTCAAATATGAACATGCTGCATAACAAAACCTGGAAATATAAATAAAATGTGTTCCTTTCAGCAATAACAAATCAAATCATTCAGTTGTCTTTGCTCATATGTCATTTTAGAGCTGGACCCCTGGCATCTTTTTTTGGCAACAAGTTCGTTTATGTTTGGTGTGAGGTTCTGTGTTGTGGAGATTCTCAGGATGGACTGCAGGTGCTCATCAGTAAGGCGACTCCTGTGTGCTGTTTTGTTAGTCTTTATCACTGAGAAGAGCTTCTCACACAGATATGTGCTACCAAACATGCACAAGGTTCGAGCCGCATGTAGACGGACTTTTTTTGTTCTTCAAAGTCACCAACGCGCCGTGCGCTCAGTTTATCAGCAAAGTGCGTATTTGGGAACACCGTAGTGACGACTTGGTTCAACATTACTTGGCAACAGGGAAAGTGGGGCAAGTTGCACTGGTGCATTTGTGTCTCCCATAAAAGCAGCTTCACTTGAAATCACTTTGTGATTGTGCACGGGTAAAAACGTCCGCTGAAGTGTCAGATTCTTATTTAATTCTTCTGCTTTCTGTATCTTCTGCATTGCATTCAGGTCTTTCAGGTTATCTTGATGTTTTGTCTCATTGTGCCGTCTTAGATTAAATTCTGTAATTACACCCACATTAGCTCCACAAATGAGACACACGGGTTTACCGGCAATGTCAGTAAACATATACTCAGCCTCCCATCGGTTTTTAAAGGCTCTATGTTCAGAATCACCTTTTCTCTTCGGCATCGTGTGGGCTAGCTTCACAATAACTGTGCAAGTTATAAGCTAGACTTGATTAACGCGGTAAGTGTTCCGCAAGGCAGCTGAAGCGCTGCATTATGGGATCTGTAGTTTATTGTGTTAGCAGCACTTCATATACCCGGGCCATTAATAACAATAATACAGTATATAAAATGATCTCGCGGGCCGGATATAATGACACGCCGGGCCGGATGTGGCCCGTGGCCCTTGAGTTTGACACATATGGACTAAATAGAACTTGAAAAGATATATTTTTTCGTACATCGAGCCCGCGTGCTATTGTGGTTTTGCCTGCATGCCTCAATAAGTCACCCTCCCCTCGCTCTTACTTTTTTACCGTTCATCTAATGAATACACTGAGTATGGCTTTACCAAAGCAATCATTGATTGCGAATAAAGTATTCATTATTCGAGTATGTAGATCGGGGTATATATATATACATATATATATATACCCGCGTATCGCAGCAGAGACGTAGTGTGTTAAAGAAGCAATGAAAAAGATTTGTTTCTTACTGCATCAATAAACAGCTCGTCTTCTTCTTTATCTGAGACCTGACACACTGCATGCACGGGTTTTTTTTTTTAACACTGTCTTCCTTTAGCGGGACATCCACTTTTTCCACCGTGTGCTTTGTTTCTGCAGTAGCTGCAGTTATGAATAATATGCTTGTATGTATCAGACGCTTCATATTTTTTTGCTGCCTTTTCAATTGTGTAATTCGGTTTTTGTTCAGCGCTCTTTGGAACTGTTGCTTTTTGTCGGTGCACTGCGTCAGTTCACGTGAGCCGCTCGGTGTACATGCATCGAAGTTTCCCAGCTGTGCTGGTGCCATGTCGTGCTATGTCCATGGCTGTATCTAATGTTACCTCAGTCCCGGCACTTAAAACTTTCTCTCGCAGTTTCGCTGAGTTTGTGCCAAACACCACCCTGACCATCTCATCTTCCTCTGCATAAGCACAGTCCTTCACCCGTGAATATTTACCCGTGGCAGTGTTTCTATTGGATTGCCGCTGACGGACAGCCTTATATGGGCAGGCACTAAATTACAAACGCTAGCGGCAGCCTGTCTATGAACTTAATTTAAAGTTTAGGTTTACATCGTGCTTTGTTTCCGAAGTAGCAGAACTCATGAATATGGTTGTATATGTCACTCGCTCGCTTCTTATTGTTTCGCTGCCTTCTCAATTATATAATGCATGTTTTCTTCAGCTCTTTTTGGGCCTCGTCCTGGTTTTCTACCTACTGCGTGATTACGTGGGAGGCGTGATGATGTCACACGAAACTCCGCCCCCACGGGTTTCACGCTCATCTCCATTACAGTAAATGGAGAAAAACAGCTTCCAGTTATGACCATTACGCGTAGAATTTCGAAATGAAACCTGCCCAACTTTTGTAAGGAAGCTGTAAGGAATAAGCCTGCCAAATTTCAGCCTTCTACCTACACGGGAAGTTAGAGAATTAGTGATGAGTCAGTCAGTCAGTGAGTGAGTGAGTCAGTGAGTGAGTGAGGGCTTTGCCGTTTATTAGTATAGATTAAAGCCATATTCCACCCCAAACTGTTATTTTTATACATATCTTGCCTCGTGTGGTTTGTAATTAAGAAAAAAATGTAATCTTAAGGTTTCATGGGGAACTGAGCTGGTAGACTTTGTAGTAGAATAGTTATCCATAGAGACATATGCTGGACCACAGCCAACAAAATTAAAATGACTATACCAAAAAAAACTCTTGTCACACAATCCACACATAAAGTTATCCAGACATAGTCTCACAATGGGCAAAATGCATGCATTTTTTATAAAAATGTTCTTAAGTAAATTCTTCTAGAAATTATAGCATTGTGCCCAAGAGCACCTGCATTCTTAAGGCACCAAGCTTTTGAACTGAAGAACTGACACTTCCGCTTATTTACTGGTCATGTCATCAACATATGAGATTCATTTTTTTTCTCAGTCATCACGACAAAGTATGTTTGGTATGAAACATATAAAAAATCATTTAGGGGTGGAGTATTTCTTTAATATAGTCCTCATGATTCAGTTTGAGCTCACATCTGTGTCTATAAATGCATGAAAACCTTGACATAATTAATATAAATTTAAAATAGACTTTATTACAATAATTAACATTGAACATATATCTGAATTAATGCTTAATGATTCTTAAAATTGGTAAAATACATATTTCACTAAATGCTCTGCTCTTTTTACTACACTACCCTATTGAGAAAAAACCTACTAATCCAAGTCATGGAGTATTGTCGCGGTATGCTCAGCGTTGGTATGTTTCAAGTTCAGTGATTTATAAATTGCATGATAGTGGCCCTAACATTTACGTTGGGACTGCACTGTAAATGTCCTGCACTGAGTAGAACATGGATCTCTCTCAATTAAATTCTAAGGAAGGTTTTATGGAAGCATAGCTTCAGAAATTTAGCAAGCAACCCTTGACTCGGCAGTGTCACTAGTGTTGCTCAGAAGTATAATCCAGGTAGATCAGAAATGCAACCAACTATCAGTGTATAATGACTTTGGAATTGGAGGCAGAAGTAAGAGGAGAAGTGTGAAAACTGGTGGAGCAGCATGTTATCCTTCTGTAAAGATGGGCCTAAGAAAAAATATATATTTTTTTTCTGTATTATGTTTTTTTTTTCATTTAAAAATGACTGTCCAAAATGCCTAATTGTAGCAGTACAAGCTAGTGGGTACACTGTATTCACTTGACTGCTTTTTCAGAAGAACTTGCATAATGTGAAAATAAACTACAACAAAGAAAGTGTGATCTGCTTAATCAAAATAAAAATGTAATGATCAAAACTTTGAACCAATTCTTCCAAATTCTGTTTTAGGCACCAGTTGTTGTACTTGTAGCCTATATAAATTCCTTTGTGATTTTTAAACAATTTTTCTTGTTTTCTTAAAGGAATTTTGAAAGAAAAATAAATAATTTCACTAAAGGGGAAGCTGTTTGTGTGCATTAAAGGAATGGGTTTAATGTAATGGCCCAAAATCCAATAATAACTTATGTGATACATAAGAAGAAAATAAAAATAATAAATGGATTCATGTGTGCATTTAAATTGCCTCAGTCCCTGTCATCCCATGCACTACAAAAGTATGCAGCATCTAACCAAACCAAAGCCATCTGTTCACCCAGCAGCATCAAAGCCATGCAATAGAAAATAACTTCTGATAAATATTTAAAAATCATTAAAATTCTGTTGTCTTTGTTTCTTAACAGATAAAAGACATCCGTGATCAGGAAAACAAAACAAAAATGACAAAACAGCAGCAAATACTGTGCAAAGTCTGCAGCCAACTATCCCTTGACCCAGTCACATTCATGATCAAAGACTAAAACTCACAGTCAGAAGCTTTTAGGTTTTTAATGTACTGAAATGTACAAAAGCAATGTTGTGCAATTAGGTAATTAAAAAATAATTACCTGAAAGAAGCTACATATTTGTTTATTTAATTGTTTTTTTTTTCCTTTACACCTTTTTTCCTTAACAAAATGTAAGAACACGAATATGAAATAAATAAGCATAGCATAGGAAACAAAGAAAATAATCACACTGTCAACATGGAGGAGCGTCATTTCTTGCTTTCCACCTCCTACCTGAGCTGTGAACTAACAGTGTGTTTTTAAGCACACTGTAAATGTCTTAAATTGCTAGTGTTACTATGACTAATTGGAACTCCCATGCCTGACTACTAATGTTTATTTATAAGTATTTTTTTTTAGAATACAATAGCAAGTAAACTCAATTTGCATATATTTGAAAAATTAATTTTTTCTGGACGTTAATCTTAGAGAATATTGATATTGACTTTTTTAATTGAATGCCACCTGGCAGAGTCAAAACTGCATCAGTCTTACTCAAGTTTATTTGTGATCTTTCTGTTGTGAATTTTTTACTTGTGATATTACACACAATAAAAACATTTTTTTCTTATTATTTTTTCTAGCGTTGAAAATACATTTTTTATGAGTTGTGAAACACAGAGATTTCACCATTATTATTACTCTCATTCTAGATTTATTTTGGAATAAATTAATTTTTGTAAATGTTTTGTGGGTGCCACCATTTTCTGATACCGGTTGCTATGGACATTGTAAGAAATTGTAGGTGTTGTGTATGGAAATGAAGTTGTGCATTTTATATATTGTTATTATTTATTTTGAGTTATTATTTTTCATCTCTTTCTTATTTCTCTAGATTTGTGGTTCTGTATTGGTGTACTAGGTCTTTAAATGTGAGTTATGTTCCATGTTCTTTGTGGGTGGGGCCACCTGTCAATCTTTGCTTGGGAACTGCCCCCAGCCTGATCAAGACAGACAGTTCAAGTGGAAAGGATTTGATTTTGTAAATTGTTGATATTTTGGGTTATGGTTTCCATTTTTTGGATTTTTATTGCTCTGGTTTAAGGATTTTGATTTCAAAGAATACACACAGGCGTAATGAAGACCAATTAGATGAAGAAATTTTAGGTCCTTAGTCATTTACATCTTATTGCTTATAAGGAGCAGTTAAAAACAGTGAATGCAGCTATGACTAAGATAAGCAATTAAGGATGAGAAATTTAAGAGAGACAACTAAAATGAAGTATAAAAATTTTGCTTGGGCAATAAGTGCTTTATCAGCAATAAATAACTTATCATTAAGAAATTAGTTTGGAACAAAAACCTCCAAAATGTGAGGCCCTCCACCAGGACTAACATTGTTGACCTCTGGTATTTGTTAACATATGTAGTTTTCATTATTTTAAATGATTGCTTCAGGTGGACTTTTCAGCTGTGATTTAATCCTCTAACCATGGTCATAGTCATCTTAGACACTTGTCATTTATCTATCTATTCCAGAGTCCCTAAGGAATGGGTTGGGAAACCCAGGTCTAGACCATAATTGTTCACTTGTCCCACACTAGACTGAACACAAATTCCATATGAACCCACACAGTCCCACAAAGGTCCCAGATAAATCCCATGTTTACCCATATGGGCTAACCCATATCGCCCCTGTACTAATCTAGGTCCCATGTGGAGTATATTTGCTGGCATACAGTATATGTGCCCTATATGATCATTGGGTGCACAGTTTGATAAGTCATCTACATGGGATCCATATTTTGTTCCATATGGGTCACATTTGGTGCCCATAAGGGCTTGATAAAAGTAATGAATTGCAAGCTGTTCCACATCACATCCTCAGGGGCCACTCTGTAATGCAGACTTAGAGCCAAATGACAAAGGTGGAAAAATTGGGTTTAAAATTAAAATGGCCCATGAAGATCCACCACTTCAAACAGGCGCAAATCTGTACCCATGTTTGCCCTCATATTTTGTGCCTTCTTATGATCGTTATGTTAGCTTATATTTTTATCCTATCCTAAAAGTTACTGTTAATGCAGTGGTTTCGGGGCTTTTTTCCTATCCTAATATCTCAATGCTTATAAAGATATTTTTAAACTGTTGCTCCACAAACATACTATAACAGTGCCTATAGAAAGTGATCATACCCTTAGTATAGTTACTTTATTTCTCATACAGCCTGAAATCAAAAACCATGCTCAAAAGAACTTTTACCAGCTTTATTTCCAAATGTTGCCTTGCAACATCAAACTATTGAAAAGAAAGCGACCAGCTCAGGAAATGCATTAAAAAATAAAAAAACAACAATGACAGGGTTGTAAAAGTCATTGATGCCCTGATTTAATACTTAGTAGAGCCACCCTTTGCTGTAATTATGGCCATCCATCTTTTTGGAAAAATCTCTACTAGCTTTGCACATCCAGACTGGGGAATGTGTGCCCATTCATTCCTTGCAGAATTATTTGAGTTTAGTCAGATTCTGTGTTGAACAGCAATGGACTGCTCTCTTCATGTCCAGCCACAGATTTTCTATTAGATGTATGTCAGCACTCTGAGTTGGCTACTCAAGGACATTCATCTTCCTATCCTTAAGCCACTGTGTTGTTCTTTTGGCAGTATGTTTAGGATCATTGTCATGCTGGAAGGTGTAACAGATGGCTGGGACCCATGTCCGGCTGGGACGCCCCTGCAGCATATGTTCCAGGGAGCAAGCATGGGAAACCCAATATCTCCCCCTGGACGGTAGATGGCAGCCTCCCTGGGTTGCAGCAGTGCCTCGAACTCCCGCAGAGCTTCATGGGGGTTGGAGTTAGGTGCAGCCCTGTTGGGTTCCGTAGGCGCTGCCAGTGGGTGCTGTAGCAGGAGCTGCTAGCCCCTTTTGGGCGGTAGTTTCGCCACACCCGGAAGTACAGTTGGATGTTGGTAATCAAGCACCTGGAGCACTTCCGGGTGCCTAATAAAAGGAGAAAGCAACCACCACTCATTGGCCAGAGTCGGGAGGAGGAGGACAAAGCTTAGAGGAGGAGTGGTGTTGCCGAAAGAGAGGAGTGTGGTGTGTTTTGGTGCTTTATTTGTACACTTGGGACTGTGTTGTGCCTGTGGGGATTACGGGAAAGACTTACCCCACAGGTGAAGAAAAAGTTTATTTATTTTATACGTGCCTCTCGTGTCCATCTGTGTCAGGTGTTTATATAGCGCCCTTGTTATAAAGGTGAATGACCTAACTATCTTCAGCTGTCTAGCAGAGAGATACACGTTTTCCTCAAGAATTTGGGTGTATTTGGCACCATCCATTTTCCCTTCAATCCTGACCAATCACCGATCCCTGCTGAAGAGAAACAAACCACCCACATTATTCTGCCACCACCATGTTTTACTTTGTGTATGGTGTGTTTTGGATAGTGTGCTCTGTTTGGTTTTACCCTAACATTGCGCTTAGAGTTCAATTCAAAATGGTAAATTTTTGCCTTTTTAAAATAGAAAGTAAAATATAACAGATGTGATTCATGATATGTGTATTTTATTATGAAAAAATACAAGTATAAAATATTTGTTATTACAGTAATCCCTCCTCGATCGCGGGGGTTGCGTTCCAGACCCCCCGCGATAGGTGAAAATCCGCGAAGTAGAAACCATATGTTTGTATGGTTATTTTTATATATTTTAAGCCCTTATAAACTCTCCCACACTGTTTATAAATATTCCCCGCAGAGTTATACAGCATAATCCCTTTGTATTCTCTTAGATATTAGGTAAGATTCATTGAAATTATGTATATAAACACACTGTTTATATACAGTAAAACCTAAATATTATTTTAAAGATATTGAG
>JANRMT010062833.1:15472473-15495064 GCA_026402145.1 Polypterus bichir lapradei
ACTGTTTATATACAGTAAAACCTAAATATTATTTTAAAGATATTGAGTGTCTCCGATATCACATATGTTACAGCCATTACGATAGACAGGTCACCAGCAATAAATACGTACAATGCAAGAAAAATAGTATACAGTAAATGTGTGTACAGTGACACTAAACGTACGTACATGTACTAAGCACTGTAAGAAGAAAATTAATTATGGTTACTCACCAACAATGACACGATGACTTGTCCGATAACAATGAGTTTAATTTTACTGCACAACAAAGGAGAGCGTTACAGCCCTTGTAAAGGAGCCACTTCAGGCGATTGTGTAGCACTGCCATTGTTCTTCTTCTGGCAGTCTTCAATCCAAATCCCTAAAGCAGATTCCATCCAGACTACTGCCTTATTACATCCACTTACAACTCGTTTTGCACCCTGGTTAAAAGGACACTGCGGCCGTAGATCTTATATTCCTTTCCTACTTTTTAAATAAAAAGAATCGTAGCCTTCAACAAACCCAAAACGTTTACCTTTTCGGCAATCGTTAACATCTTCTTCTTGCGCTTGGGCACGGCCTCTGAAGCAGTAGCAGATTGTTTTGGAGCCATAATGAAGGGCTTGACTATGCACAAAGATAAACACTAAAGAGCACAACTCTTTACACAGCGAAACACGTTGGTGCTGAATGAGCGAGACGAGACTTCCTGGTTAACACTGCATTCAGCACGCAGGAGCTCAACTGCGTGCTCTGATTGGTTAGCTTCTCAGGCAGGAGAACTTAACTTCGTGCTCTGATTGGTTAGCTTCTCAGCCATCCGCCAATAGCGTCCCTTGTATGAAATCAACTGGGCAAACCAACTGAGGAAGCATGTACAGGAAGTAAAAAGACACATTGTCCGCAGAAACCGCGAAGCAGCGAAAAATCCGCGTTATATATTTAGTTATGCTTTCATATAAAATCCGCGATAGAGTGAAGCCACGAAAGTCGAAGCGCGATATAGCGAGGGATTACTGTACTTTCACATGTATATCATACACTCAAAATATTCATTCCAACTAGAATATTCAGCTTGAACAAATAAACAGTCTATATGATTACTCAAAAACACCTACCTGTACAATTAATTTACAGATTATGAAAATGGTATTTTCTCTGCAAAACATTTATGAAACAAAACACATTTATTGGAATTAGTTTAGAGCCAGCACAAAGTAATCCATGCATGTACTCATTTTGCATGACTGTTTTTCCAAATTTAAAGTTGAGCTTTATGTTTTGGTGAGATTCTCAAGGTATAAGTAAAAAGGTGAAAATTATAAAACTAAGATATCACCATGTTACAGAGCTCATTAAACCTTCATGAGGAAACATCAAGCCTCATCGTCTGTCCTTTGTGCATATTGTGGAAACAAACCCTGTATGGGTCCATGAATATCACAAGCCAAACATTACACAGATAGTCACTTTATCATTTGACCAGTTTTTGGGTTAGAACTCTGCTAGTACTGAGTGAAGCACAAGCCTCATCCTCTGCCTTATACACTATTAGCCTCCTCCCATGCCCTGCAAGTTGTCAACTATGCTCTTTCGCCATGTGCACATTTGTACAGTAGTTATGAGTTTGGTTGCACACATTGGTACCTGCATGCTTTTTTCAATCCACCATGCACTTAATGTTTTACCTCATTCTGGAGAGGTCAGCCAGTTACAGTATCTATCCAGAAAAAGGAGTTATCTGGCCTTCAGCATACAGAAAAAAATAACAAGCTGCCATAGTGTTGCACTCATATTTCTGGACTAAAATATATTTATTAAGACAACTTGCTTTTAATTCACAATTAAAGCCCTGACCTTTACAGAAAATGGAATATATTGAACATCACACTGAAATATAATTTTTTTAAGATGTTTAATTTGTTTTTAATCTTTTCCCCCATGGTTCTGTCTCTCATTAAAAGGTAATGCACAAACATTTGGATTACTCTGAGTTTTCTGGATAGTGCACATGTCAATAGCATCTTCTTACCACCCAGTACCTTTTCACACTTCATGCAATGGACAAGCACACTATAAAGTACTGATTCTTGTCTGGTGTCTGTTACTGTGGCTGTGACTTGTGACAGTGGGTTAAGGATGCCACACAACTATTATTAAATTACTAATTAATTTGACAACAATTCCAATAATAATGTATGCATATTTAAGCATCCACATGCTTAAAGCAGGTGATATTTGAATTCTTTTATTGACTTTCAAGACAAAAGTTTAGTCTGAGTCATGAAAATGTCCAATTTTTAAGACAAAATTATTATACTTCGCTGCCACACACACTATATAATGTAAGACAAATATACCAAAACAAAAAAAGGTTTATGCTTATCATAAAATGTTTAAAAGCATAACGTTTATCCACTAGAACAATTACAATGTGGTTAAACTATTATATCAAGGAAAAAATATTTTAAATTATTCACAAATATACTTTGGCAAAAAATAAATGAGTGTTGATTGGGTGCTGAGAAGTATGTGGTCTTACTTAATGATGTTTTTATAGTTCAATATTTGACTTGATCTAATCTGCATTCGTTTCATAAAAATTTGCTCACAAAAGATTTAGAAGACTGCATTTTGCTGCTCTGTTTACACATACTTGCAGAGAACCAGCCATAGTGTTGGCTTTATAGTAGCTGAACATGGCTCTCATGTGCCATCTAATGGTAGTGATTTTTATAAACATTGAAATTTTAAATGGTTTAGTGAAATCTGTAAAAATTTAATTGTCAACAAAAATACTGCAATAAAGAATGTTTTTAGGACTTGGATTGACATGGATTGTCTCAACATTTTAAAAAAGAGAGATATCATCTGGTTGGCTTCAAAATTGAGTTGCTTTAGGAATTTGTAGTTTATTAGAATGTTGACGTTTGAATGATGTTGACAAATGCAAAGGGTTTTTATGAAAAAGAAATGTTTGATCAGTGTGTGTTTATCTAATAAATTACTCCATTATAGAAGGTATGATTACCTCCTAATGCCTCACTATCTAAAGGGAAGATTAATGCTTTAACTAAACTAGAAGGCAAGGCTATGAAAGGTTACATTCAGAAGAATATACGGAATAGCTGACTCCTTCTAATAGACTGATTGGTGCTAGCTTCAGAATTATATTTTTTTTAATTTTCCCTCTAGTTTTTCCTGGAATTTTGTATGTAATTTACTTTTCTTCTAGGGCTTCTAATATTAATAATTATTTCCATCGGTATGGGCTGCCTTTGTTCGCTCTTATACATGGTTGCCTATGTCAAATTTAAACTTGATTAACTTGTTTCCTTTCGGAAGTTTATCCATAATCGATTCAAGGAAAAATACATTGTTACTTTGACTAAAGCGCACTAAGTTTTTTTTTTCAGATTTTTAGTTTTGTAAGCAGTTGTAAAATGACCTGGCTTACTGCATATTTTGCATTATTTATTTTGTGCAGGGAAGTAATTTTTTTGGTCTATTTGGTTAGATTTCAATATGTGAATTCTTTGACTGATTGTCACTCTCCAGGTTTCACTTTGTTCTGCTGACCAGTAGAGAACAAAATATTTTTCATAGTTACTTACATCAGTCTTGTAATTATTTCTGAGAGAAGCATCGACAAACATGAATGAACCTTATGTAGCTTCTGTATCTTTGCCCATCATACGTAGAATGGAATTAACTTGTACCTTAACTTCCTGTTTGTTTGCCTTTTTAGCAATCTAGAAATGACAGAAATGCTGGATCCACATTAGCCATGATGCTGACTGTATGAAGTCAAAAGCTTATGATGTGTTGAACTTGGACATTTTTCTCTTCTGTCCTGAACTTCATGGCTGACATTTGGTGTGCCTTTCTGAAGGCCATATCATGAGAAAAAGCAATGACTTTTTAATTTTAAATTACAAATGTCTTTTCTTAATAACTAATTGATCTGAACATACTGTAGGCGCAATGCAAAAACGCTACAAACAGTAACATACACACAAAGTGACCAGTGAAGGCAGTTGGTTATAGACATAACTTAATACCCATTATTCTCCATCAGACACATATATTTATCACACAGAAAGGTGACATAATAGAAGAGTACAAAAATTATGACTGGAATAAGTGTAGTGGATTTCAGTGGTTATTTTTAACTAACCCGGTTAAGGATATATGTTATAATAAGTTTTTTCTCCACTCATCTATCATATGTTAAACAAATTGTGTTAAATAATAATACATTGGGAACTGTCTAAATTCAACTGCAGGATGTTTTGTTAAAGTTAGATTAATAGAGATTGGATAGCTGTGTTCGTCTCAATGGCCTGTTATGTTCTTTATGTTATGCATTATTAAAACAGGAAAAAGAAAGAAACTACCAGGTTTTTTAATCAACACTTTTTATTTCAATTAAATATGATTTCATAAAGTTACATTGCAACTTCCTCCCCCCTTTATATCATAAAAATATTGTCCATATTATTTCAGCAGATCCATTACAATTGTATTCCCTGAACGATCCTATGATTATCACCGTTCTTCTTCTGTCCCACTACGCTCCTCACATGGTTTGTAATTCCAAGCAGTTCTTTTAGATTTTAATGCACTTCAGAGACTTGGTGCTCATTAACTGTTGATTTTAATTTGTGCTGAAACTTGACAAGGGATGAAGTACTAGACAACTTAGTCTTAGTCTTGCAAATAATATATATCTTCATTGGAAGATATTTACCATTTGATAAATGTGTAGCCTTGAGGATTCAGTAAAAAGGCTGCATGCACTTTGTTTCTGTCATTAAGAGCAATTTCACTGGGGTGTCCATTTACTGACACAAATATCATCATAGTATTCACGACAGGCTTACACACAGGCTAACCTGTGCTACAGAGGCCCTGGAATTAATCAAGATATATGAAAAAATATTTGTTTCTTGTCACTGGATGATAAAGTCCTCTTTTAATCTCTTTACCATTACCCCTGAGATAAATTGTCCACTGCTAGCTGCATACACACAGTCATCCCTGAGATTACTCGTCTCCAGTGAACAGTGGCTACTGACGAAGGGCGACTGTTGACACAGCATTTGCAGCATGAGTGTAAGTTGATTATCAGCAGCTGGACTTAAAGAACAAAAGCAATTTATTAGAATACAAAAGTGATGATTTTGCACAAATAGAGAACTATGCTGCCACACTTTTTTAGGGTGTAGTAAGAGTGCTGAGCATTTTCAAAAATACTCTTCGCTGATATCCAAGGTTCAAGGCAGATGTGTCACATGTGATTTGACGTCAGTTGTGACAAAGTGATTTTTGTTTATTTATTTGTTGGTTTTTGCACTTAATTTATATAACTGAAAAGCCTGAGTTTACATTTAGTGGTCAAGAAAACCCCTATTTAAAAAAACCTTATGGACAAGAGATCATAAGTGAAAAACACTCCAGCTTACTCCAGAAATCCTTTTTGAAAAAAAAAATCACTCTTTAAGGCATTAATAGATTCACCAGAGTTTACATATCTGAACAGAATGTTATTGACAAATCATGTATGCTTCACATGTAAAAGATCCATTAGCAGTGAAGTGGTAAGTACCTTGTTCAATAGTATTCAATAGTAGTTCAATAGTAGCCTGCGCCACCACCACCTACTCAAAGCTTCATGAAGCTCCAACATTGATGGACTGAAAGCCAGAAGTCTACGTGACCATCATCATCAAGTCCTTCCATGAAAACCCTAAATACAAAGAGGACTTTTTGATTTATGTTAGGTAGATTGCCCAGAGGGGACTGGGCGGTCTCTTGGTCTGGAATCCCTACGGATTTTATTTTTTTTTCTCCAGCCTCTGGAGTTTTTTTTTGTTTTTTCTGTCCACCCTGGCCATCGGACCTTACTTATTCTATGTTAATTAATGTTGACTTATGTTTATTTTTTATTGTGTCTTCTATTTTTCTGTTCTTCATTTTTTAAAGCACTTTGAGCTACATTTTTTGTATGAAAATGTGCTATATAAATAAATGTTGTTGTTGTATTGAATGGACAGTTTATTTGCTGTACAACAGGTAAAGTTTATAGGCAGTTTTACAAAAGCACAATCAATGTTAACACTAGAATTCCTGAAGCCTATGAAAACACTCGTAATCCCGGCCCGCCTTAAATCTCTTCGCACCTCTCCGTCAGCGTCTTTTGTTTTGTAAATGTGTTGATCAGTGCAAGCAGCAAGCAGCCTGCTGTCCTATCTCCCGCCTTGACAGAGCTCAGCTCGCGGGCAAAAAGTTCTCCCAGCTCAAGCCAAGGCTCCTTATCTGTATGTGAGATCTGGAGTGGAATAGGGTAAATAATACAGTATATTGTTATTTGGAATTACATGCATTTCATGTGTGTTCCGTATCTACAAAGATTTGGGTAAGCGTAGGATGAAAGGAAATGTGAGTAATGCAAGAAATGCTGAACACATAACTAAAGCAGAAACTTTTTCCATGTTATACTAATAATGACATGAAGTGTATAATGTGTGAAGACTTTAGTTCAAATATCAAATAAACATCCATCCATTATCCAACCCACTATATCCTAACTACAGGGTCATTGGGGTCTGCTGGAGACAATCCCAGCCAACACAGGGCGCAAGGCAGGAAACAAAACCCGGGCAGGGTGCTAGCCCACCGCAGGGCATGCACACACACACACCAAGCACACACTAGGGACAATTTAGAATCGCCAATGCACCTAACCTGCATGTCTTTAGACTGAGGGAGGAAACCGGAGTACCCGAAGGAAACCCACGCAGACTCTGGGAGAAAATGCAAACTCCACGCAGGGAGGACCCGGGAAGCAAACTTGGGTCTTCTAACTGTGAGGCAGCAGCACTACCCACAGTGCCACCGTGCCGCCCCTCACATACCCAGCATTGCCTGGGAAAGTATAATGAATTTCCCAAATGAAAGGAACACAACATAGAAATAGAACAAACATTTTTCTGATTCACATTTTATTGTAATAGGTAATACAAGTGGTTATTCCATATCCTTTGGATACACTATATATTTTTTTTCCCTTGTGGTGTGAAAATGAACAAATTCTGAGGATCGCCCACTCTAGAACATGCCACGTAGAGATGTCCGTGTGAAAAGCATGGATTTTCCAAATCGATGCCTGCAACTTGCAGTGATTTGACCTTGAGCCTTATTAATTGACATAGCAAAAGCCAAACGAACAGGAAATTTTAGCCGTTTGAAATCAAAGGGTAAATCATTTGGAATCAGTGGTATTCTTGGTATGAAAACATTTTCACGTCTTGCACAACCTGTTATGATAGTTGCTTCAATAATATGTATTGATGGAAAAGTTGCCGGCATTTAAAGATGTGATTCTCTTCAGAAACTCTACTCATTAGTCGTTAAGCATAAAAGTGCATTGCACTGAGTTTCTTGCCAGCAACAGAGTTGCCCGTAGATGGATCTGTTTGTGGAATTCCAAAGTAATACCTATCTTTGCCTTGCCAAAAGATTAGTGGATACTGAAGGGCATCATACAACCTGTGTGTGTCTGCCACATGCTAAAGACTTCTGTTCCTTTTCTCAATGATAATGTCCCACTTCCCAAAGATATTGGGATACTTTTTAATCATCTGTTGACATACGTTGAAGTGCAGTCTTGAAAAGGGTGGCATATGCGTTGTTCTCATGAAGGAATCATTCTAAATCCATCACAATGTCCAGTCTCACATTCAGTACTCTGCTGTGTCTATGATGCGCTGTTGTGGAAATATCTCCCATGAAGTAGATCTGAAGGAACTCAGTTGTCCCAGTTAATGGAAGTAATGATCCTATTGTATGGTAAACTTTACCTTGCACTTTGAATGTGGGCATGAACCCATCCTCTCGTATTTGTTTAGTTGCACCAAAAGAAGTCATTTGAAAACAGGAATTGTACTTCCTGATGTTGTTCAAGAAATGCTTTGAAATTGGTGTTGATCCTGACAGCAAAGGGTGTAGAGGTTCAGGTGGACGAAGTAGAGGTGGCAGTTTCACCTTCAGATTTGAGCAACACAATCCTGGTGACTCTCCTTTTTATTTTAGAGCTCTACAATGAACACAGATATGATCCATTTGGCCAATAACAGCGACAGGATGTTCATGATATGCAACCTGTCGTTATATGTGAAAGCCATATTTTTAAAATCGTGCTGCATTTGTCCATGTGTTGCATCAGCAGCCCTTCACCTGTTGGTAGACTGCTTGGTTTCCCTTTCTTGAAATGTTTCATCCGCTCTTGCATCAGACATTTTTCCCAACCAAACATACCCTATGACCTCCTCCTGGTCACAAAGGAGCCTCATGCCCAGTTTGGTGGCAATCGGACACCCGGTGCAGATTTGTATGGCGGACAAACAAACAACTAAACATACCCCATGACCTCCTCCTGGTCACAAAGAAAGCCCCATGCCCAAACAAACAAACATACATTGACTACAGCCTCCCTTCCCTTTCTTCAGATGTTTCATCCGGTCTTGCATCAGCAGCCCTTCTCCTGTTGGTTTCCCTTTCCTGAGATGATTCATCCGGTCTTGCATCAGCAGCCCTTCTCCTGTTGGCAGTACGGTGATGTGTGCGGAACTGTCAGTGAAAAGGTGCCCTGCACTTCACCCCAAATATTTTTCCCAGCCAAACATCCCCCATGACCTTCTCCTGGTCACAAAGGAGCCTCATGCCCAGTTTGGTGGCGATCGGATGCCCGGTGCAGATATGTATGGCGGACAAACAAACATAAATCAACTTTGTTTTATATATTAGATATAAACAAAGAAAAAAAAAGCATTCAATTTACATGTGGCTGTCAATGAGTTAAAAACTCAAGCTCAAATGTCAGTCGACAGGGTGTTTACTCGTATTCTTAAATGGTGCAGAGGTAAGAACTGCTGTCTTATAACCTGAAGATCCCGGGTTTGAAACCAAGCACTCCGCATTTTGAGTAGTGAGGTGTTATTATTATTATTTCTACAATATAATAAAAATATACATTTGATTTGAGTCTGTAACTGAACTCTGTATCTTTGATTGCCGGTACAACAAATAGTTCTGAGTAGACATCAGCCACAGTGCTGCTCTTATGAAAAGAATGGAGATAAATGCTATCAACTCAGAGAGGGAGAGGTAAGTTTGTTGTACTATGTGAATGTCACTGAGAGAATAAAACTGAATAATAAAAAAAAACAAGCGCTAACTTTTACAAGTAGCAAAAATTTACACCGGGTGTTACAGACTCAAATCAAATGTATGTTTTTATTATATTGTAGAAATAACAATAATAGCAGCTCACTACTCAAAACGCAGAGCGTTCAGTTTCAAGCTCGGGACCTTCAAGTTATACGTTCTTACAGCAGTTCTTAACTCTGCACCATTCAAGAATATGTGCAAATTCCTGTAAACTTAATTGACATTTGAGCTTGAGTTTTTAACTCATTGACAGCCACGTGTAAATAGAATGATTTTTTTTTCTTTGATTACATTCTTGAATAAAAGTGCATGTGTTTATTTGATATTTGGAATAGTCTTATTACACTTTATATGCTTCATGTCATTATTAGTATAACATGGAAAAAGTTTCTGCTTTAGGTATGTGTTCAGCATTTCTTGCATTCTCTCATTTCCTTTCATCCTACACTTAACCACAGCTTTGTAGACACAGAACGCACATGAAATGCATGTATTCCAAATAATGATATAATGTATTATTTACCCTATTCCACTCCAGATCTCACACACAAATAAGGAGCCTTGGCTTGAGCTGGGAGAACTTTTTGCCCTAGTTGAGCTCAGTCAAGGAGGGGGATAGGACAGCAGGCTGCTTGCTGCTTGAGCTGATCGACACATTTACAAAATAAAAGACACTGATGGAGAGGTGCTAAGGGATTTAAGGAGGGCCAGGATTATGAGTTTTGTCGTAGGCTTCAGGAATTCTAGTGTTAATGTGGCAAAACTCCAGCAATGTTTTGGTTATTGATTTATTGAATGAACACTAACAGTGCTTATTAGTCCCATATGACCTTTTGGAAGACTTTGGAATTTTACTTTCAGCAATTTAGTGATGAAGTTGTTTATATGTATTAAACGCTATTAAAGATTTTTGAAGTGTAAAACTCAAAGAATGGTAATTGTAACTATTGTATTTAGAGAGAGAGAAAGGGAGATAATAAAACAGCACACATTTGTCAACTGATTCTAACCTAGCCTTTCCATAACCTCTTTAAAAATGCAGCATTTCAAAAACAAGAATTCCATCCATCCATTATCCAACCTGCTATATCGTAACACAGGGTCATTGGGGTCTGCTGGAGCCAATCCCAGCCAGCACAGGGCAGGAAACAAACCCCAGACAAAGTGCCAGCCCACCGCAGGGCGCACACACTATGGACAATTTAGGATCTCCAATGCACCTAAACTGCATGTCTTTGGACTGTGGGAGGAAACCAGAGCACCCGGAGGAAACCCACGGAGAAACGGGGAGGACATGCAAACTCCACACAGCGAGGACCCGGGAAGTGAACCCAGGCCTCCTAACTGCGAGGCAGCAGCGTTACCACTGCGCCACCGTGCTGCCAAAACAAGAATTTGTTTGTAAAAATAAGTTATCTAACATACTGTATAGCTTCAGCTAGAACCTAAAGAATTCAAGTATTAAAAAAACAAAAAAAAAACAATTTGGATCATCATCTTTGACTCATTGGGACTTACCTTCCAGTGTTCCAGCTGTAGTTTAAATATTGTCATGCCCGAGCGCATAGGGAGCAGCTCAAGGAGCCAACAGGCGCTGCGACAAACCGTGCTGGGAGACAATGGCGGGGTTCTAACCTCTCTCTTCTTGTTCCTTTAGAAAGACCAAACCACTGCCGCCAAAAACAAACCCGGAAGTCATCTGCTACCACCCACTTCCAGGGTCCTTTCTAACCCCCGGTCCCCCAAAGATGACATCACTCTCCCATCAACCATCACGACTTTCCCCATCATTTCATCACTCCCTTCCTGTTCCCCGTTATAAATTGTCCAACCTGCTTTATTTTTTTGTCTGTTGTACTGAAGTAGAAAACACTGATGTTCTTTCATTTGCTTTACAGTATATGGGGCCTAAAAACCCCAAACCTTTATACTTGTGTGTGCTTTTTCATTACAATATAAAGATATGAACTATGGAAATAAGCAATATAAAATGAAATTTGTTTGATTTAATCAAACTATGTTAACAGTAGTGTATTTTTAGGAGTACACATATAAAATTAAACATTGCAACTTTGTAGACTATGTGAGAGATGAAGACTAAACGTTCTCTTTTTTGAAAAACACATTTCATAAAAGGTAATGCTGTGCATTTTTATTTGTTTAACTTCTTTATATGTAAAATTCATTAATGCATACAATAAATGATGCTTCTTAATGCATACATCACATCAATCAAACCAATGGACTTATAAGAAGCCAACTGTGTTACACTGTAAATAGTATTCATTGTAAATTAAATTAAAATGTTTTCTAAAAGCCATAGTACCCTGTGGATATAGGGTGGTCCAGATCTAATTATGCAGATCCAGATCATCTGGATGACTTTGATTTATGCGGGCACGATTCCAGTTCGGCGCAAAGACGATTCTTCATGTTGTCAGTTCGCACACTTCTCGATGGTCCGGGATTTTTCTGGTGATTTTCTATGTAATAAACTTAATAAGTTATAGCGTAATGTAAATTGCATAATTAGATCTGGACCACCCTATATTTGCTAGATCAAGGGAAAATGGAAAATGTTTCATCTTCTGTGTTAATATAAATAATAAGAAGAGAATACATACAGACATTTTCAAACAAGTTTAATCAAAACTTGTAAAAGGCAGCTTTTATTTAGGCAGCACAGGACACAAGGTGAGAAACAACCCTGGACAGTTTTCAGTGCAATTCATGTGCATTCCCACATTGGAACCAATTTTGAAACCCCAATTAACTCAACATCTTTGTGGATGTTGGAGGAAAACCAACTCAGATAAGGAGAGAGTGTGAACACTCCATACAGACAACAGCTGTTTGCAAGATAAAAAAGCAGAATACTGAATCTGTGATGAATTAGTGGTATTATACCATTAAGAATATATTATATTCATAATTGAGAGCATACTTCAAAACAACTTATCTAAGTGGTTACTCTCCTAAATATGTTTGGTCTGACCATAAATATAAACTTTACATTATTTGACTGGTTTCATATCTCTTAATAATGCAAAAAGTTGTCATTCAAACGTAGCTGCCCTAGTATAATTATGTTTAGTATCAGTTATCAAGTGAAATATGTTCAGTGGATGCCTAATATTAATAAGAAATAATGTATGGAGTTATAGATGTTAATCAATCGAACACATTTATTGCATTTCTGTTTTTACTCTTTTTACTATAGAACATCAGTTTCTGGTTGTACATTTCTGTTATATTCTATTATAACAGGAATTAATCTTTAAGTAAAACTAGTACATTCTTAACAAAATCTATGACTCCTATCTGCTATACTGATAATCACAAATTCCATGTAAAACTACATTTTATCATTTTCCTGCACAGTTCTTGAATATTCCACTGCTGTAGCATCATTATAATTCAGCTGATGCACAGAATCACTTTGATCTGCAGCCAAACATTATTCTTTATGTACATCACTTACTATTTTAGGCACACACAACCTGGTATCTGTAATTACAATTCTATTTTCATGGTTTAACAATAGCAAATGCAGTGTGAATTGTGCAATGATACACTGTAATGGAATGGTGATGTGGTTATGTATTTCCCAAGGAAGACCGAGACAAAGATTTTTGCACACTGTATAAATATTAAATGATAAAGGTGAAGACTATAAATTTAAAGAAAAACAGGACAGGATTCACAAATTACAAAATGTGTTTTTAGTCCAAATAAAATATTCTTCAATATTTTGCAGATAGTTATTTATTTTTAAGTTTCAAATAATAATTCCATTGAAGTACACAATAAATTAAATAGCAAAATCTTTCTACTGCACTTGCAAAGCTGAAGCATTTTGTTCTTGTAAACTCTTAAGAAGTGGTGTATGGCTATACTGACAATTGTTCTAAGTACGAGGCACCACTGTAATTTGAGTTTGATGACTCTAATGTCATTTCACCACAGTATAAACGTTTATTGCCAGTGCATGTAGGCAGTGCAGTAATGCTTAACTCAATCTTGTTCACAGATAACTGTGCTAAGATTGCAATGGAAACTCCACTTCCTCTAAAATGTCACAAAAATATTTGTCCTGTATTCTTGTGTGAACTGTTTGCTATGAATTTTCACTTAACCTTTTTAAAATAAACTTTATTGGATTGAGAAATTTCTTTTATATGCTTTTGTCTCATGCTGATCCTGCCTTACCAACTCAACAGGTGCTAGATTTCAAGATGCTGGAAAAGACGCAGCTACACATGCATCAGTACCTTTAATTGTTTTTAAAAGTATACAGCAGAAGTACTGCTTCTGAATTCAGAAATCTCACTTAAAGGAGAATCCCCTTAAATAGAGCATTTTATATAGCCTCCTTTCCCCTTAGGTTGGACTTCCTCCTGAAGTCTTTAAGGATAAATTGTCATATTTAGTTCAGTAATACAGCATTCTACTAGGTTTTCAAATAGTATTTTTCTACTTCCAAAGGATTATACATGCACAGTCATACTATTTAATTTATTATGTATCATTTGCATCACAGTATGTTATGGCAGATGCACTATGGTAGTGTGATGGAGCCACACCTCCATCCATACACAACATGTATGACAAGAGATCCCTGAATAAAACACTTTCAATCATCTCAGACCCCACAGTGTTTCCTTACCCTGCTCTCCCTGCCCTCCAAGTGAAATCAGAACGCTGTCAGTTTGGGTGCAACATCAAACTAATCATCTGCTTGCATTATGATCTGTGACCTATTCAGTGTTACTAGCCTTTCATAGGCCATTTGTAGCTGAATTTCTTGTATTAACTCTGTTGTTGCTTGTTTTGTCTGATTTATATATTGCATGTTTAACTTGATACTACTTTGCACTCAGTGCTACCAGGATAAATTCAATACAGTTTGTCTTAAGGCTGATGTTATTTTAAGATGTGTCCCCTAATCAAATGACATTAGTTTTTAGTTTCTTTTTGTTTTAGACTAACCTGTATAATTATCCATAGTTAGAATATATTTAACTTGGTTTTAGCTTCATTGATATCCTGCACCTGTAAAAAGCATGTAACATTATCTTATAGTCTTAAACTATACTTTACATTTACTACCAACAAGCAGAAGCAGCATACAATACTTATTTTATATATTCAATATAACTTGAAGTTGCGGCCCATCCACAGCCTTTAGTTAATATTATTTTATTGTTTCATCTCACTTTTTATGGTGATTTTAATATAGTACCAAGGTTACACTACTGTTTCTTCAATACTGTTTATTTTATCTTTGCCTATTTCCCTTTTTTTACCTTTTACCTAATATCTTTTTTTAAAGAATTCTATGTAGACTTGCTGGAATGGTCTTCTCTGCTGACACTTTTCTATTACAAATTAAAAGGATAAAAAAGCACTAATAGAATTCCATTTGCTGATGTTGGGATAATAATAATGTAAATAAATAGTAACACAAGAACTGTATATAGTGTCAGGCTTGTGCAGTTAGGGGGTATTTGAAGGGCTCTGCTCAAAGTGTCAAACGTATTGCTGACTAAGAGAAGGCACAATTGTTGACTTCTTGTTTTTTGGCCATAAACATGACCAACAACCAGCAGATCAGCAGTTGACCTCACTTCCTCTCCAATGTCAGAAAGCCCTACTTCCTCTGCTGTATAATCACAATCCAACCCAGAAGTTGGCGTTCACTTCAGAGCTGGCCTTTTCATGAGACACATCTACTCATCAGGGGCCTCATGCATAACGCCATGCGTAGAATTCGCACTAACATGATGTAAGAATAAAAGCCGAAATGTGCTTATGCACAGAAAAATCCAGATGCAGGAATCTGTGCGTACTCCAACTTCCGCGTTCTTCCACTACATAAATCCCGGTCAGAGTGAAAAGTAATGCTTGTGCATGCACGTGCTGTCCTGCCCCAATTCCTCCCAGAATTACGCCTCTTTGAATATGCAAATCAATATAAATAACATTAAGCTTAGCCTTCTGTGAAAAGAACATTGAAAAAGCACGGGGGAACATAAGAATTTCAGCGAATACAAAGTGGAGGCAAAGGAAAAACAACTATTTGTTGATTTAAACAGTGGTATAATCAACTAAAGGAAGTTGATCGAGTGACATAGCGTGTTGGAGAAACCTGAAAGCTCAAGTTCACAAAGTCACCCAGTGCCTGAAATAAAAAAGAAGTTGTCAGATATCAAAGTCGCCGTGAAAAGGCGAGTCGTAGCCTACCATCTGAGTGTCATATGAAAGCTTATTAGGGTACAGAGAAAAAAAAGGCACACAGTCGGGAAAAAGCACGAAATGTCAACTTCAATTTCGAAATTTCCACTTTAATCATGTAGTTTATTTTGTCATTAAAGAAGAACAACATAAACTTAAAATCGTTTAATCAACCAGTTTCTCAAATCACATCGTAAGTAAAGTAGCACATTTAATGCTTTGTTTTGTATTTGATCTTCTATGTGCTCTATGTGTTTGAATCACTACGTGCTTCTTAAACCGGCTCTCTTCCTCCGACAGGACACAGAATCCATTACATTCGTGACATTACAGCTCTCAGAATAACTAAAATACTGAGATGTATATGTGATATCATTTTCATGATGATAGGAGTTAAAGCATGTTATTAAACATGGGTTACACGGCACAGTGATTGTGGGCGACCTTCGATGAAACTATTTATTGCAGCAGTATTCATGGGCGGCTCTAGGCTCATGGCGGCCCTGGGCAGAGGAACAATTGGTGGCCCCTTCGTCCGCCAATGTCAATATGGTATCTTATGCACGGCGGATGGCCACGTCCGTTGCGGACACTGCAGAACCGCCTCGTGCTCATGACACAAGCGTTTAACTTTTGTCGAAATTTGCCGCTGCGTTTTTAGCTGTGTCGTTATTTTCTCTTTCTGTTTTATATTCAATATATTTTGGTGTGGCCGCCCCTGCAGTCCTTGCTTTTCTTTCTCCAAGTAACCGATCGCCACACAATCAGCTCTGTAATAGACGTTAAGCCATCTGTAAGCTTAGAGCGCCGATTCTTCAAAACGTTTAAGGAACATTGAAATATCTTTGTAGTACATGTTTAATTATTCTATCCTTCACGCCAGTCCCAATGAAGAATATAGATTATTTAAATGAAATTACAGTTTTATCTGTATAATATAATAAACATATTTTGCTGCATTTCATCTTACAAATGATATCGTGATTATATGTAAATACGCGCTTTATAAAGTGGCTCAGGTCGTTCAATATTATAACTGTAGTGCAAGTTTACAGTGAGGTAATTCTACTTATAAGTACAAACTGTTCTACAAGGAACGATTAATTGAGTGCATTTATAGTTCTTGGAATGAAACTGTTTCTGAACCACGAGGTCCATACAGGAAAGGCTTTGAAACATTTTGCCATGGCTGCGGCAGCATGTGCTTGATGCTGTATACCGATAATTCTATTTCCGATCAGCTGCTGCTTTGATTCCCCACTGAGATACAGTGATATAAATACTCAGAGTGGTGCAGTGAGAGCAATATGGAAAAAGATGATCCGCTGTGGCAACTCCTAACGGGAGCAGCTGAAAGAAGAAGAAGAAGAAGAAAAAGAAGGTGCAGTGAGAATAACAACGCTAAAGCAGTTATGGTATTTGGAATACTATGGCTATTCCCTGGACCATTATATTGTTACTGGTTAATTACAATCAGATGCATTACACTAATAAACAATATGCGATTAATTTCAGTTTATTTATAAAGCCGCATCAGGAAAGGAAAGGATAACCACACAGGAACAGTAGCTCTGCTTTGACGCTGGATGCTACCAGTCTGCAAAACCGAGCGGAGAACTTGCATACGACAGTGTATGAGGTACCGTGGAAATGTGCGTGGCTTTATGCCAAGTTTAGGTTTTAAACATCATGATTTGAGCGTGGAAACATTCTTACGCAACATTTCTGTGTGTACGCACCATTTATACATGAGGCCCCAGGAGAAATATTTTCCAAAAGACAACCCTTTGGTCCATTCATTTAACTTTAGATCCAACTTACATTTATTTGTTTTATCTCTTTATTAAACAGAGTAGTTATGGTGAATTCCCAATTCTTTCCCAGCTTTTTATCTTGCCCCTCGTCTTGTTTATATATATACTAGCAAAATACCCGTGCTTTGCAGCGGCGAAGTACTGCATTAAAATTTTTATTAAGAAGAAAATGTAACCTTTTTAAACTGAGGGAAAATATGGCAATAATTATTTGTTAAGGATCACTTTGTATACCACGTTGTCAGTTCGGCCCTCCGGTTGTAACATGACCAAGCTGTGTGCTGAGCTTACTCTTGAGCATGCAACTTACAGTTGGCCATGTGAACAGTAATCTTGTCTCAAATCTCACAGCTTGGATTGCTGCTGTCATAATCAGTTTGAGGTTCATGGTTTGTTTCAATTACGACAGTATTTGCAGGACTTGTGTTGAAGTGACATTCGGCATCTGTCAAGCGTTTTAAGCTTACAACTGGTTTCATCGATAACTTCACATCCAGCTTTTGAGAGTTTAAACATTTATAAACATCAAAGTGTCCATTACTGAAATCATCACCTGTGAATGTAAGATGTTTAAGAGGCATTGGCGGTTGTCGAAAGGTGTAAAATATTTGGCCATTTCGGTACACTTGAAAGCACCAACTGAACAATTCAGCGGCACCCATCAACTCACATGCAGAACCATAGGTTAAGGGCTTAAGCATTTGTAGTATAATTATCTCCTGTACCGTCATCAGTCCACACCTTGAACCTGTCCCAGTCATTCAATACATAAGACACAATGTTCTTCCGGATATCAAGAGTGAGCCTGATATGGCCGTGCAATATGTAACACAGAGAATGGAAAAGATAGGTGCCATCTCTGGGCATGGAAACCACTCGGTAAGTGACAGTTCTTTGATCGATGGTGATTACCTCGATAGACATGGTAATGGGGGTTGGAATGATGAAGGAAATGGATAACTGAATAATGTAAAGTAAGTGTAAAATACCTATACAATAACTATAATTGTAATAAACAAACAATAAAACAGCGGAGAAGCCGTGGATTAAACAAAAAGGCTGTAGTTATCAGCAGGGAGACGTGAATCCCGTGGCGAAGCAAGGAAGGGAATGTAGAGACTGGAGCGACGGACGGCCTTATTTAGGCAGGCAGCCAACAATGTGGGAGGCGTTGGGATGGGGGACCCAACGCCGCCTCACATGGTGACCAAGCTGCAGGCTATGGACATATATATGTACGTAAGTAGGATTCAGTTAGCGTTGGGAACCCGTGTACCAAATTTCTTGAAGATGGGCCCATAAGTAACAAAGACTGTTGAAAAGTTCAATATGGAGGCCGACAGTGGCATCATACCACCGAAATAAGTACGTACATTGGTTTCGGTTAGTGCAGGGAAGCCGCCTACCAAATTTCGAGATGATGGGGCCATAAATAAGAAAGTTCAAAATGGCGGACGTTGTTGACCGTTATGACCGTTACGCGTAGAATTTCGAAATGAAACCTGCTTAACTTTTGTAAGTAAGCTGTACGGAATGAGCCTGCCAAATTTCAGCCTTCTACCTATACGGGAAGTTGGAGAATTAGTGATGTTGGAAAATTCAATATGGCGGCTGACAGTGGCGTCATACCACTGAAATAAGTATGTACATTGGTTTCGGTTAGCGCAGGGAAGCTGTCTACCAAATTTCATGAAGATGGGGCCATGAATAAGAAAGTTCAATATGGCGGACGTTGTTGATCATTATGACCGTTATGCGTAGAATTTCGAAATGAAACCTGCTTAACTTTTGTAAGTAAGCTGTAAAGAATGGGCCTACCAAATTTCAGCCTTCTACCTACACGGGAAGTTGGAGAATTAGTGACGTTTGGAAAATTCAATATGGCGGCCGACAATGGCGTCATACCATCAAAATAAGTATGTACATTGGTTTCGGTTAGCGCAGGGAAGTCACCTACCAAGTTTCGTGAAGATGGGGTCAGCCTTCTACCTACACGGGAAGTTTGAAAATTGGTGACGTTGGAAAGTTCAATATGGCGGCCGACAGTGGCGTCATACCATCGAAATAAGTACATACATCGGTTTTGGTTAGCGCAGGGAAGCCGCCTACCAAATTTTGTGAAGATGAGGCCATAAATATGAAAGTTCAACATGGCGGACGTTGTCGACCGTTATGACCGTTACATGTAGAATTTCGAAATGAAACCTGCTTAACTTTTGTAAGTAAGCTGTAAGGAATGAGCCTGCCAAATTTCAGCTTTCTACCTACATGGGAAGTTGGAGAATTAGTGATGAGTCAGTCAGTCAGTCAGTCAGTCAGTCAGTCAGTCAGTCAGTGAGGGCTTTGCCTTTTATTATTATAGATTGATATATATGATATTTTTATATTATATTGTTATGGGATTATAATTGTTTGTGTAAGCCAAATACTTGAATATACTATATTTAATAGTATCTTTAAAAGAAAAAAAAGCTTTCTTTTCTTTATTTAAGTTTATGCAGATTCAAAGTTAACGCCCACCTGAAGGTGCCAATGGCCTTCAAGCTGATTGTAAGTCTTCACTGGAAGTGAACTGACAAGAAACACAGAATAGAAAAAGAGAAAGTTCATAATTTTTATGTTGCTTGTATCAATATTAACGATTATTTATTTAAAAAAATTGTGTTTTCTTAAGTTGCTTGAAAATAGCCAATAATTTCTTGATAGATAGATAGATAGATAGATAGATAGATAGATAGATAGACTTGTTATTCATCCCCTCAGGGAAATTCATTGCACAATATTCAATTTTCATATGAAAATCTATACATTTATTACACTATACTATATATTAGCATTGACTATTTGTTGAATATATTGTTTCCAGTGTTTAAGTGTTCACTGATATAAACAGAAAACATCCTTAAATGTATAAAATGCCATATATTTTTACATTTCAGGGAGAAAGAAAGTTCCCATTCCAGGGACACCCCTTATTAATGATTTTATTGTTACTATCCCTGATATCAGTTATTAAAGTTTTCAGTTTAGTTTTTCCAGTTTCTGGAAAAGTCATCCAGCGTGGTGAATCTTTTGGGACACCACACATGCAACCACAGCACACTGAATCTTTTCCTGAATTATTTTATATTGTCTGCATGATGTTAATTTAATCTCTTTCATTTCCACCCATGTCATATAGTATAAAAAGCTTGTTTATCTTTCAATTAAATGATCCCTCATACTTTACTTGCTGTTCACTAAACACTATGTCACTAAATGATGTCTTACTCTCTGACTCCATTGCCATTTCCACAAAATGCTGTTTTTTGCTATGTTTATTTTATACTAGCAGCAATTCAGGCTTGCTTTCTGAAAGCTATTTCCTTTTTGCCATTGAACGAATAACAGTTATCATTAAGGTACACATAGAAACAAAATAATTTATGGAGTAGTTAATGACATACTGTACATATAAACTAGAGTAACAATTTGTGGTGAAGTGAGTAAAGGGTCTGTGGCAGTGCATGTTTATTTTCAAAATAGAAACAGTAAGGTCACGTAGACCCGTTGAGAGTAGGTGTGTGTGAGAAATGCAGTGTGGCCACAGATTTTCTTGATGAGGGAATATTCTAATTATGTTTACCATGCATGCAAGCGTCTAATACAGCTCACCCACGTCTGAGCTCCACAGATCATTTGGTGTGCCTGCAGTCACTGGGGATTAAAGGGACCTGTGAATGACAGCAAAGTAGAGAAAGAACGTAAGGAAGAGAAACTGCGAGACAGAGAGAGAGAGAGTGAGAGAATTGGGTTGGTTGGGATGGGAGCCACAATAAGGTTGACTGTAATTGCTGGGAATCTCAGTGCTGCTGAGTATTCCTGTGAGGGTTAACTGGGTGGGACAATGCACAGAACACCAGTATGAATGAAGATTATCCTGTATATGGTTTTATTCATGGTTTTAACTGTTTTTATAACAATTATTTACTGATGGGTTTTACATGTATCTTCCTGATGAACACTGTTTTTATGGGATTATTTATTAACTTATTTTATTTGTGATCAACTTTTTCTTCAGTAAAGACAAAATGACAAGATATAATCAAACTATTTGAAAAAGAAACTGCTTTGTACTTTTGATTTGAACATTGTTTAAGAGGAAAGGCACTAAGCATTTTGCCCCGTTTGTTATGTGTCCTCATTGCCCAGTCTGTCTCAGTTGAATGACTAACAATGTCTTGGGTGCAAGGGAGTAATGGCAGCTGTGGGCAACCCAAGCATCACATGACATGTGAACTAACAAAAATGAAGGTGTTGATCATGTTAAGTCTACCTTTTATGGGAAGGATCTCAAATGTGAACTGGGAAATGGGAGGGAGGCACCATGTGACAACATTTGTTGGGTGGTCAGTACTGCAATTTCCTTGCTCTTTCAAAAACTAATAAATAGGTGTTGACATTCTCTTGGTTACACAGTTGTGTGAGTACCTAGGCTGTATTTGGTTCATAATGTGGTGGTTTAACTACTGCTATTCATAAGTTTGCCTCCACAAACAGGTAGGTCAGAATTTTAATTCCATATGTACTTTTAAAATCATTTCCAATACAAGGTAGATATAATCTAGTTAATCAATTGCAGGATGGAGAGAGGAGGCAAGGGAAACTGGAAGGAGATAAAAATATGCAATTATGTTCCAGGATATAAAATGATATAAAAGGAATGAATAGAAGTAAAGAGTAAACTGTGTAAATGTGAATAGTATTCTGACTATTAAACGTTAAAGATCTGGGTTTTCTATGATTTTCTCAAAATTTAAATTAATTTTTAAGTGAGGCTGGATTTTGTGAGCTTCACGAAACTGATCAATTAGTAAAAATCATTGTTCATTAGATGATCTACAAATAGCCAAATAATTTCTTGCCAGCTAGTCAATCAGTCAAGCAGTGACAAGTAGCTTTATTCTCTTGCAAATATTTTTTCTTTTCATGAAGAACAAATAAGATCAAGATAATAAGGGTACAGGTGATGCTCAAGCCATGATGCCACTGACATACAGTCAGACATGCTACACTGTTCTGACACTGCTGTATACCTGCAGTAAGATCATCATTTTTGACTACTGAATGTTAAATATCACCATAGATTCTCAGATTTTTTTTAAGATTAAATTTACTTTTCAGTAAGGCTGGGTTTTTCTAGGCTTCAGATCCATAAGACTAGCCTATTTTTAAAAAAAAATTTGTTTTCTTAAGTTGCTTGCAAATAGCCAATAATTCCTTGAGAGATAGATAGATAGATAGATAGATAGATAGATAGATAGATAGATAGATAGATAGATAGATAGATA
>JANRMT010062833.1:15495074-15512119 GCA_026402145.1 Polypterus bichir lapradei
ATAGATAGATAGATAGATAGATAGATAGATAGATAGATAGATAGATACTGTCACACACAAGCGCGTAGGAACTATAATGTATTAGCCAACATGTTACTCTGAAGATAGGCAAGGCTCGATGAGTGACTGACAGTAAAATGTCATACAGGTACACTGACTGCTGCAATCCATGAATACTTGAAATATTTGCATTAAACTTTATGAGACCAGGAAGGTTCAGGAAGGCAGACAGAAACCCCTAGGGCACTGGAAAAACAGAACTTTGCAGAAGATATGGGGAGGATCAAGGAGAGAGAGAGAGAGAGAGAGAGAGAGAGAGATGGCATGGAACTTTGGAAGAGAATGGGAAACACTGAAAGAATGAATATGACTTCAGAAACAGCACCGGAATAGCCATAGCTATTTTCAGAAAGCTTTGCTTTATGAGGAATTTAACATGGCCATAAAAGGTAGGAAGATGATTATTTTGAAAGTACAATTGCTAAATAAATGTGTTTGTTATTGGACTATAATCTCATTCTATATGGGTGTCTTGGTCTTTCCATCTTGCATTATTCCTGATGTTATTGTGGCAACAATTACTGTATATGCAGCTTAGCTCAATATCCTACCGTATTGTTTTCCTTCTTCTTCTTCTTCTCCTATTACTTTGAATTTTATTATTATTATTATTATTATTATTATTATTATTATTATTATTATTATTATCTTTGTAGTGAAGCTCTAGAGCTAGTTTCAGATAACTACAAAGCATTATCATGATTTCCATGAGTGCCATTTGCGGCTCAGGATAAGTCGTTAAGTCATTCTTTCTAGAATGAAACCTCCTTCTTCTTGCTGGGAGTTGGTATAGGATGCTTCAGAACTACTTCTCATGTCCTACTATGAGGCAGAACAAATTATTACCCTAGTTAGACTTTTACTGGAGTAATTCTGTGATGCTTGATATACAAACCCAATTCCAATGAAGCTGGGACGTTGTGTAAAACGTAAATAAAAACAGAATACAATGATTTGCAAATCCTTTTCAACCTATATTCAATTGAATACACGAAGACAAGATATCTAATGTTCAAACTGATAAAATTTATTGTTGTTTTGCAAATCTTCACTCATTTTGAATTTGATGCCTGCAACATGTTCCAAAAAAGCTGGGATAAGGGCAGCAAAAGACTGGGAAAATTGGGGAATGTTCAAAAAACACCTGTTTTGAACATTCCACAGGTGAACAGGTTAATTGGAAACAGGTGTTTGTCATGATTGACAAAAGGAGCATCCCCAAAAGGCTCAGTCATTCACAAGCAAGGATGGGGCGAGGTTCACCACTTTGTGAACAGCTACATGGGCAAATAGTCCAGAATTTTAAGAACAACATTTATCAACGTAAAATTGCAAGGAATCTAGGGATTTCATAATCTACTGGCCATAATATCATCAAAAGATTCAAAGAATCTGGAGAAATCTCTGCATGTAAGCGGCAAAGCCGAATACCAACACTGGATGCCTGTGACCTTCGATCCCTCAGGTGGCACTGCATTAAAAACTGAGATCATTCTGTAAAGGATATTACCACGTGGGCTCAGGAATACTTCAGAAAACCATTGTCAGTTAACACAGTTCGTCGCTACATCAACAAGTGCAAGTGAAAACTCTACCATGCAAAGCGAAAACCATATATCAACAACACCCAGAAACGCCACCGGCTTCTCTGGGCCCGAGCTCATCTGAGATGTACTGACGCAAAGCTGAAAAGTGTGCTGTGGTCTGATGATTCCACATTTCAAATTGTTTTTGGAAATCATGGACATCGTGTCCTCCGGGCCAAAGAGGAAAAGGACCATCCGGATTGTTATCAGCGCAAAGTTCAAAAGCCAGCATCTGTGATGGTATGGGGGTGTGTTAGTGCTATGGCATGGGTAACTTGCACATCTGTGAAGGCACCATTAATGCTGAAAGGTACATACAGGTTTTGGAGCAACATATGCTGCCATCCAAGCGACATCTTTTTAAGGGACGTCCCTGCTTATTTCAGCAGGACAATGCGAAGCCACATTCTGCATGTGTTACAACAGCGTGGCTTCGTAGTAAAAGAGTACGGGTACTAGACTGGCCTGCCTGCAGTCCAGACCTGTCTCTCATTGAAAATGTGTGGCGCATCATGAAGCGCAAAATACGACAACAGAGACCCCGGACTGTTGAGCAACTGAATTTGTACATCAAGCAAGAATGGGAAAGAATTCTACCTACACAGCTTCACCAATTAGTGTCCTCAGTTCCCAAACATTTATTGAGTGTTGTTAAAAGGAAAGGTGATATAACACAGTGGTAAACATGCTCCTGTCCCAGCTTTTTGGAACGTGTTGCAGGCATCAAATTTAAAATGAGTGAAGATTTGCAAAACAACAATAAAGTTTATTAGTTTGAACATTCGATATCTTGTCTTTGTAGTGTATTCAATTGAATATAGATTGAAAAGGATTTGCAAATCATTGTATTCTGTTTTTATTTACGTTTTACACAACATCCCAACTTCATTGGAATTGGAGTTGCATATGGGCACTGATAGCTGGGAATCTGCTTTGGAGACCCTCACACCTTTCAGAACAAATTACGCCTCAGGAGGCTTTCTGAACTTGTGAAGGCAGTATAGACCTGCCCTTGTACAAAGATGTAATTGTAAGTTACAGCTAAATGTCACCCTGAAATGTGGTTTAAAAGTTTAGGGGTGCAAATTTGCAGTTGAATTGGAGAAAATACTGAGAGAATAAGAGAGAAATATGACAGAGTGTCATAATGTGATACCAGAAGATGGAGAAGAAGGGAAGCCATCACACTGGAAAAATGCAACAGCCTGTAAAGGTAGGTTGGTTGGGATTGCTTCAGACAGAAAGAAATTCTTAGGCTATTCTCACAGATTTTATTCCTGTAAATTTTATTTATTTACTACAGGTGCTACATAGAAAATATGACTGGTAAAGTCAGCGTAGGCATATTCTTCTTTAATTTCTTTAATTAAGTACTCACTTTTTATATCTAAGCAGAGTGTGGAGGGCATTTAGGTATGCCTTCTGTTCTCACCTGGTCGACAGGGTTTGAAGTGGCCCCTTGGGACATGATACTAAAACAGGAAAAATTGCGCTAGTACTGTGCATTTCAAATTATGAGTTTTGGGGTTGCTCACAGTGTGATGTACCTGCATAAGTTTGGCCTACAGAACCAACAGGTGCCAAGAAAATTGGTTGCCAGTGCAGTGTCAATTTGAGACAAAAAGAAACAGTCATTCTCCAGTTTTTTGTATAGTCTGGTTTACATTATTATCAATATTCCATAAGCAACTTTCAAACTTCATTTCATTTGTTAGAAAGCCTGTTCTATGAACTTTCCTGATTTTGCTGTACATTATTCGTAAGAAGTGCTTCTCCTTTTAATAGCATCAGTGAATATGATTGTTGAACACATTCAGAAGGAAACTTGTGCATATTGATTGAAGGACAAGGACTGAGTCTGAAGTTTAGTGGTTCCAATGTGGAGGTTTTAATCTCATCATTTTTTTAACAGATCTGGAGGCCACCAATTCACAACTGTCTTCATGTTTCTATCTTAATTAAAGCTGTTTATGGTTAAATTTTAGTTTATGTAATTACTACTCAATTGCTTTTCCTTTTATTTGGTGTTAAATATTTCTAATATTGTCAGATACTGTGGTAAAATATAGTCAGTATTTTCCCTTCTTTTTAAATTTTTTTAATATTAAACACATGCCTAAATAGCACACATAGAATATTTATAATCATTTGATTTGAAGGTAAGATGCATTTCTCTACAGTTACCCATAATTGTTGTATGAAATGCTAGACTCTTGGGGATAAATTATATTGACAATTATCCTGTCCATATTTTTATAATCTAGGAATTGTTACTCACTTCTGTTTTTATTCTGAGCTCAATTCTGTAACTTTGTCCTGTAACATTTGTACCCAAACAGTCCCCTTGACTGCAAATAAATGAAGGTTTTTTCCATGTTTTGTTAGCAAGTTCCTTCATTTGGCTATATTTTAATTGCCTTTCTTGCTGAAAGTATAAGGTGTTCATTAATGTGTTTGCTTTTCTCGATTTTTAAATAAGATTCTAATGGGAACCTCATTATTGCCATATTTTAACACAACCTGTATTCCTTCCAACAAACTCTGCTGCTGATCTCGTCAACTTTTCTTAAATGAAAAACAACATGATATGGAAATTGTCTCATGTAGCACAGCAGTCCGAATTCTTGCGTGCTGTTTTGTTATTCTTAAAAATAAATATTTACACTTACACATGCATTAAGTAATGTTTGACCCCTCTAGTGGACATCTCTGAAAATGCACAATGTTATTTATGCAGTGTATTTTCAGAGTTCTAGAATAAAGAAATATTTTCTGCCATTTGGTTTACAGATTTCCTTCATTTCACCATGAAATTTTAAATGATCCTCTTAGATAGTTTGCCAAGCTTTAAAGTGATGTGTGAAAGTGAAAGTGACTTAACAGGGTTAACAAAAAATAGTGTAAGCAAGTATAAGCAAAGGCTACAAAGAATGCCCTTCTTTCATATGTACATAGAGAAAGATTATTGAAGTTAGGGAAGCAACCATGCAAAAGGGAAAATGAAAGACTTGCAGTTTTTACAAGTAAAATAGAAAATGTCAGGTGCCATATTATGGTTTGGATAAATACAAAATGGGAATTTGAATAAATGTGTAAATACAAAACTAATTCTGGAGCACTTTTGCAATATAAATTGAAATGCAAGTACAAAACTGCAGCATAATTGTTTCCCTTTATTTTTAAAACAGGAGCCCAAACAGTTTACACAAACTGCACAGCATCACAGAATGAGTTGGAAATGGCAGTAAGTCTGCAGCTTATGGTCCACTTCTTTAAATACTTGCTTAAAATAACAGATTTCAGAGCTTAGATGAACATAGCTTCCAAGATATTACATAAGAATTTTAAAAGGTGACTGTAAATTCAGGGTGGCGCAGTGGTAGCATGGCTGTCTTGCAGTCAGGAGACCCGGGTTCGCTTCCCGGGTCCTCCCTGCGTGGAGTTTGCATGTTCTCCTTGTGTCTGCGTGGGTTTCCTCCCACAGTCCAAAGACATGCAGGTTAGGTGCTTTGGCGATCCTAACTTTTGTGTGTGTGTGCCCTGCGGTAGGCTGGTGCCCTGCCCGGGATTTGTTCCTGCCTTGCACCCTTTGTTGGCTAGGATTGGCTCCAGCAGATCCCTGTGACCCTGTATTAGGATATAGCGGGTTGGAAAATGACTGACTGACTGACTGTAAATTCATGTTTATAAATACAAAGGAAAACACAAGATAACAGAATTCAAGAATATGGTGAAATAAAGCTTTCTACATAGGAGAAAAGCAAAAAGAAGAAGAAATAGAAGAGGGCCGATTAAATAACACTTAGTTTAGAGTACAAGACACGCCACCAAATGGGGTACTGCTGACTAAACCACATCTTTGTCTAGCATTAGAGCTAGACTTTTATGAAACACTTAACCATAAAATGACAGAAAAAGAGAAATTTAAAAGTGTAGTTCTTGTTGCAGCCTTATCTTCTTTTTAATACATTTTTCTATTACTATATTTAATTGAAACATCTAGCCATTAATAGTACAAGAAAGTGTTTATTTGCTACATGTTGGTCAGTAATGCAAGTAAGAATTTCACTGTACTCTGCATAAGTGGCAAAACTACTACTTGTACTAATAAAAATGATAGCACTATTTATTTGTGAAACACAAAATGGAAAAGCGAAGCTAAAGACATGACACATTTTAGAACAGTATTGTTTAGAGCGTGACAAACTTAGGAACTGCATAGCTAAGTACTATCAGAATAATGAGGAGAACAAATAAGAAAAAAATAAGCAATGAGAAAAACAATAAAATGACTTGTAACTCAAGCATACAGATAAAACGGCAATTACAAATACATTCCACTAGATGGCACCATCTCCCTAAGAATAAAATAGCATAAAAAAGGTTAAATATGAAAACCAAAATCATCAAATGAAGCATTGGTGTTAAAAACGAAGACAGAAAAGGACAGTTGAGAGTAAAAGAAAAAGGAGTAATAAACAATGTACTGCTATGAAATATGGAACTTAAGAATGTAGTATTTTAATTTATATAGTACAAAAAATAGAGTTTTCTTGCAAGGAATACTTAGCAATACATTAACCTGAGTATGCCATTTTCTCTACTACAAATTACTACTTAGTGGAAAGGAGTGTGTCTCTTTACTAAAGGTAAAATGAAACATTTAAAAGCAATCCATCTACAGAACAAGCAACATAAGAAATTTTATGTGATAGAGTACAGTATATTATAACAGTAAGAATAAGAAATCTGGAACACCTATTTGTTTGTTTGTTTACATATATTTGGAAATTGTGGGGAAATAAATTTTATTTTTTCAAAAGCGTGAGAGAACATTACTCTCTGTATATACAGTATGCTACTGTGACTGTACATACTGACTAATTCAGTTATTAATTTTTATTGTTTAATCAGCATAGTATTACTAATTAATTTACTCATTTTCTAATACTTTTCAGAAAATTGTCAGTCACTTTTAGTAATGATGTCATCAGACCTACTTCTACTACAAGAAATCTTGTGTCGGTTTTGATTCTTCCCTTTCTTATTCTACCCACATATACCACATTAAAAACTTTCTTACTTCCACCTCTGTAACAAATCCTGTGTTCACTCATTCCTCTCCTTTTCTAATGATGAGAAATTTGTCCATGCTTTTATTACATCCTGCACTGACTATTGTAACTCTCTACTGGCAAGTACCTCTTGTAATCTTCTATCACAGCTCCATTTGATTGAAAAGTCTACTGCAAAAGTCCTTAGACAAACCAGTAACAGTGAACACATAACATCCTTCCTGCTCCGCCTTCATTGGCTTCCAGTGCCTTGTAGGACTGAATATAAAATTCTATTAATAACCTATAAAAGTTTAAATGGACTCACACCAGACAACAATAGTGACCTTTTCCATCACTATGCTCCTGTTTGGCCACTTCTGGCAATTTTGTTGTGCCCTACACTAACCTGCGTTCTATGGGTGGCAGAGATTTACCCTCCATAGCACCCAGACTTTGGAGCAAATTCTCAAAATTAATGAGCTGACTCAGTTCATTCTTTCAAAAAACAACTTAAAACTCATCTGTTCAGGAAGGCATTTCACTTATGGTTAGGATAATTTGCGTGTTAGGTTAAATCACAAATGACGTTATTTTTTTAGGATTTTCTTCTAGTATTATATTTTGTATTTTGCTCTGGTTTATTGTCTTTTATTCCATGTAATGCTTTGCATATCCTGTATTTTATCTATTCTTAGTGTCTATTATCTATTCTGATTTTATTTGTATTCAATGTTATATGTACCCTGCTGTTCTTTCTGAGATTCTGTGAAGCACCTTGAGCAAGGGAAAGGTGCCATATAAATAATATGTATAATTATTATTATTATTATTATTATTATTATTATATGTAAGTGTGGAATGAAAAGAAGCTTTGACAGCTGGTATGTGCTAACTCTCCCATCGCTGTTAAATTCTCGCTCAGCACTGCTCTGTATTATCACAACTGAAGTACCCGGAAAACCTCACATTAACATGGAGAATGAATAAGCTATATGCAGACAATGGCTATGTCAGGTATTGTACTGTAGGTCTTTTGGACTTGTGAGACAGCAGTCTACCCTTCACAGCATACCATAATAAGCATATGATTCAATTTTAGCATCTGAAGTCATATGATTGCAATTAATATACTTATTTAATGAAGTATAAGACACAACACATCTACAGAATCTTGCTAGATTTTGTTTGTGACTTCTAAGTACAGGTAACTATCAATATTTTTTACTGTTAAAAATAGACATTACAATATGTAGTTTCATTGACACCTGTTTTGACACTTCAAAATTTGTATGATTAAACAATCACGATATTTCATTTTCTCTGAATGTTGTATTGATCAAAGCAATGCTGTATTGACAGTTGCACAGTGACATCATGAAGTGGAGAGTGAGATGTGTATAGTGGAGTTATCTTTAAGTACAAATGCGAGTTATGTGTATAAATACAGCAGAACAGGTTGTGTTTGTGTATAGAACGACACATGTAGCATATACAGACAAGTAAAAGATTTGGGCTAAACAGAAGTGCATGATGAACACTGGTGCAGTCATTCAAAAAGCTGCATGCTTCGCCACTGCTTGGATGGTTGAGTATTAACAACATTTTCAAAAGTTTTCCCTAAATTGGTACCTATGCTATGAGGCAGTAGTTAAACACAAATGTTTCAACCTATAGTTGAAATTTTCAAAATGGGGGCAAATCTCACAAATTTGTGAAGAAATGGGACTGACTCAGACTTAACAGATGTGGAAAGGACAAGACGCATACAACAACAATATACTTACAAAGGATATTATTACCGCATTCCATTAAAGCATTTATCTTAAAAAAGAAATGTTTCAAAGGGTTAGTCCAATATTCAAATACTGACCTTCAAGAAGTAAGCCAAACGGATTGAACTCAGGCACATGGAAGACCTGGCCTTTTTTTAAATTAATGTTACAAGCTCCATCAATCCAATAATTTTCTGCATCTCCCGAGATCAGTTGTGTGTTGAGGGGGCTGGAGTCTGTCCTAGCATTGAGTACAATCATGTATTGGATGCCAGTCCATCATGAGGCGTATTTACACATTCAGTCACACCAGGTCAATTTGCAGTTGGTAATCTAACTAATGTATGCATTAGGAATGGACAGTAAGGACCAGAAAACCCAGAGAAAACTGTCACAAACAAGGCAAAACATGTTATCTGTATTCTAGATCTGTAACACCTTGCCATCCAGCTTTCAGCTTACATATACATTGCTTTTTATTATTTTCAGAGCTTTGATTACTTCTTATGGATCACTGGAATTTATAATGGCTCTATATAGAACACTTACAAGTGTTTTTGCAAAGCAATATAAAATGTTTTGATTCAAATGAAATAATGAAGATGTCTGCTGTTTCTTGGATTTACCACATGAGAGCAGCATTGACCAAGGAGTTTATTTAAATCTGCCATCTTTTATACCTCAGATTTAAATTACTGTTGATTGAAATATTGAACACTCAGCAGTGCATTTATTAGTTTTATTTTGTTCACTGTAAACCTTTGTATCTTTTTGAGGTCTCCACCTCTCATATAATATTTTTTTTAAACAGCATATAATTTAAATTTTAATTTGTTCTTTAACTATATAAAGAGCAGTGTTTATAAAATCTGCAAGCACTTGTCATGAAAAAGTGGGTTCAGATATTGAATAGATTGATGAATGAATTTTAGATTATTGTTTTCCTCTTGTTGGCAATATTTAAACAAAAAAAAAACTGTCACACACGGGCACATGGGAGGCAGCTAAAGGGCTTGAATGAGGGTAATTCCATGGCAAACCAGTGGGTGGCAGAGTGCACTAAACCTTTTTCTCTTTCCACTGCAGACCAGTTACGGGATATTCTGCCTATCCCTGATGACGTCACTTTCGGTCCCAAGCCCAAAGACGTCACTTCCTCCTCCTTCTTTTATATCCACCATCTTTGCCTCATCTAAGGCATTTCTGTTCGGGACTCGAATCTGTACAATTTTGCAGTCAATTTTCAAATTTGCAGCCAGGCTTCAAATATACAGGAGGCTGCCCCAAACCTTTTTCTGGCTATTGTCTATTCATTTGACGCAAACATATTTCAAAATTTCACTTAATACTTTTCAGAAGTATGTACCTACTTAAAATCTTCAATATATTGTAACTCATACTATATCACTTGTTTCTACTTTTCATTTGTGTATGTGTGGTTTTGGTTGCAATACATTACATTACTAAACATCTTTTAATAGTCAAAAGATGTTATATATTATACACTCCAGATCCAAAATGAAATTAAGTTAATTATCAACTCTAAATTGTTTTATTTACAGGTTATAATCTGGAGTGAGTTTTGTTTTGGTATTGAATGTGAATTGCATGATGTGAATCCCCTGCCTTGTGTCCGATGCTGTCAACATTGGCTTTATCAAAAAGACATCACGCCAGTGTCAGAACATCTCTCTCTTACGCACAAAATAAATATAGATGCTGTGGGGTACAGCCCGGACACAGACAGGCAGACAGGTTGGTTCACCACACACGTTTTATTCGCAGTCTTATTTACAGTGCACAAACCCAGTGCCTCAGCACCAATCACCCCTTTCAGTCCTGGCCGCACAACAATGCATTCTAGTCTTCAGGCCGCCTCCACTCCTCTCCTCCAAGCTCCGTTCACTTCCACCCGACTCTCGCCTCCGAATGAAGGGAGGCGGCCCCTTATATACGAGCCCGGATGGGCTCCAGCTGCTTCCCGGCAATCCTCCGCAGACACCTCCCCGTGTGGTGGAAGTGCCGGCTGTGCACCCGGAAGCCCTCCGGGTGTCCCCTGTCTTCTTCCCCCCAGCACTTCCTGGCGTGGCGGAAGTGCTGAGGTCCAGGGTTCTTCAGGCACCGGGGCGCCCCCTGGCGGTGGCCACGGGCCCCTACAGGGTTCGGCTTCCAAGCCCTCTACCCGTGGCCCCCAACACAACCAGGGCGGTCGCCCCCTCATGGTCTGAAGGAGGTGCAAGCCCTCCTCCGGTCCTCCTCCTGGGCGTCCTGACTGGGTACCACCTCCAGCTGCCCGCCACAGTTCCCCACCACAAGCTGAGACCCCCTAGGGGCCAGCAGCCCGTCCCGCGAGGGCAGGTCCTCCTCAGCAGAAAGCCGACATGCTCCAGTCCAGGGCCCAGTCCTGCAGAATAAAGAACAGAACAAGGGGCGGAGACGTTGTCCTGACGCCGCCACCTGGCGCCTCTCTGCCTCGAACAGGGGCAACGCTCCCCCCTCTGTCCGGCACCCCGGTGCCTGTGTCCTTAGCCTCCCCTCCGAGACCTCCGTGCCCCCCATGCTGGGACGTCGAACGGGACTGCACTTGCCCCCATCACCTCAGCCGGCTGTGGGGTTTCCCTCTGCACCCGCAGAGGGTGGCCCTTCACTGGACGTGCGCACCCAGCAGCATGCCCCTTCCTATCGGAGGAACCGGCATTCACCCCTCGATTCCTCCTTTTCCTCTTGGACGCTCTGACGGTCTGGGTCTGAGCATGGCGAACGCTCAAATCCAATCCCGTCAGCGTCCCTGCAGAGCGACGGGAGACTGCCGCAGGCTTGAAGCGAAGGGCGCTAGAACCCAGGGCACTCATCAGCCCTTGTCCTGCCAGCCCCTACGATCTCGCTTTCCTCACTCTGCGCACAGCCTGCACCGTCGTGTCCGCTGTCGGAGAACCGCTTACTTGATACCGTTCATTGACATCACGGCCGATTTCGGCGGATCCTCCTTTATGCTGTACTCAACTTCCCCGCTGTATTCCTCCGGCCAAAGGCTCCAGCGTCGCGCCGTTCCTCCGCAGCACGTGGCGTCTCGGATGACGCGACCGCCTTCCCCTTCAGCTTCTGCAGCTCCGCGGAGAGAGCACTTAGCACCTGCAACAAAGGTGGCTCTACGGGCCGAAGGCATTCCTCACTGAAAGTATTATTTATTTCAAAAACAACTGTACTGTGTATGATTTTCAAAGCAACCTTAGAATTGCTAACCACTACAGTGCCTCAACAGTAAAATTCCAGTTTGCATTCTGTGGTTCGTGGTAAGATATAATTCAAAACTTCTGTTACTAAGAATGAGGCACCTGATCCATAAATGAATAGTCTCTGTTTGAGTTGTGTAAAACATTTCATTTTCCAAAAATCTCCCTCTGTGTCCTCAGCACCAACACCTGGCATCTTCTGTACTCCACTTAGGAGACATAAATATTAATATACCAGGGTTGAATTACTGATTACCAGGGGTCCTTGGGTTATGACACAGTTCCTTTCCTACAACAGTGATGTAACCCGAATTTTGGTGTAAGTCGAAACACACCCTAGCCTAAGTCACTTACCTATCCTAACACATTTACAAAATCATAATCTAGAACATAAAAACACAACTAAGCCACAGAAAAAGGAAAAGGACATAAATATACTGTATTGTACACTGCACTGTAGTAACAGAAAAAAATGACAAAAAATGAGTGTAAAAAACATTCCTTACCTTTATTCCTTCTAATCTCTTAACAATGTCTAACTTCACTTCCATCGTGATGGCTTTCCTCTTCTTCGAAGCACTACTATCTGAAGACTCTGTCTTTCGTTTAGGAGCCATGATAAGGGCCAAAAAGTAATCAAAGCAACACAAACAGAACACTTCTGCCGCGTACAACCAAACTATTTCGCCAACTCCTTCACTCATATGCTATGTTACTGCGTATTCTTTAATTGCGTGCAACCAAACTAGTTCGCCCACGTAGTCTGTAAGTACAACGCTAACGGCGTAAGCCAAAATACTCACATCTCAATTTTTTTAAGTTTTTATGGGAGTGAGTGTTGTAAACTCGAAACATCTTATGTCAAGACGTTGTAACCCGAAGACCCCCTGCATATAACTTATGGTAAATACATGCCCATAAAGAATTATGGTATCCTGTCTTGACTTTTTTCATTTTATCAGTCAACGTTTTGCATTGCAATAACATTTAAATGTTTGTGCCACTCAAGACATATTGATATTCATCTTTGCTGGCTGGGAAACTTTCCTGTGTTGACAACTGAGGTAGGATATAAAATGATAACTCACAAATTCTAAATTTTAGCTGGTTTACCCCTAAGTGTGTCTGTTTTTCACTGGGGGTCCGACCAGTTTTATTTTTTGTGCATATTGTGACTTTAACCAAGGACAAGTTAATCTCCTTGAAGAGCCACTACATGGAGATCATGTCCATCCAACTCATTTCAGTTACCAGCTATTTTGCTTATAAGCTTTGTGCTTAACAGTACATAGATGGAATTGATTTACTTAACTTAGAAAGGCATTCAACATGGAAAACAATGATTTGCGGCTTCACGCCTCAAAGAGGAACTCTGCAGCAGAAACAAAGCACCATCTTCAAACAGAGTATGAACTTGCACTTGTATAATTGTCCTTCCTATGATCCACCAAACATTCAGGCTTAAAGGATCCTTTCATACAGGTGAGATGAAACTATTTATTAATGGAACAATGTCTTCTTCGAAATTTCATTGAAAATTACTTTCTTTGCCACCATTCACTTCTTGCATGTATCTTCATACTCCACAATTATAAGAAATGAATTAACTGGATTATGTTTTGTGTTTTAATTATGTTATTGGGTTTGTAAGCACTGTTAACATACTGCACTACCTGTCTGAACTGGCTATTAATTGTGTGTGTTGTTACATTGTTGAAAGTTATAAAAAATTGCTATATAGTTTTAAGTGTTCAATGTAACATCAATGTATTTGTATTATTCAGCTTGCCATTATTGTGGTCATTTTTATTGAAAAAAATAGGTAAGAAATACTAAGGAACTTGGAATATGTAATTTAAAGGTCAAAAACACCCCTCTATTGGTGCCCACCAATATTGTATAATAACTGAGCAAATGACTACAGTATATGGAGCTTATGTGACAAATCAAAGAGTGCATCTGTCTACAGCCAAATTTAACATAGAAATGCCAATGAGGAGGAGGATTATGAGCACCCATTTTTGATGACCATCAAATATCCAGCTATTCACAAGACTGGAGACCTTAATGCTTTACTAACTAGTACCAAGTCTTCAAAGCATGAAGAGGTAAAGTACAGAAAACATGTGAACCTAGCCTGTGTTCAATGGGGGCCAAGATGGAGGATTTGCAGGAGTATTTAGCTGGCTCCAGATAGGCGGTATGGTACAAGCCTAGTTATAAAGTTCTAAGTCTGGCAGAGATACTACCCCATCAGATCTCTCTCAAATTAGAGCAGAATGCTTAGTATGTCTCTTGTCATTTCAAAGAAATTGTAGAGGAAGCATTTGGATTTGGACCAATATTTGCTTATAGACAGGGGGAACATTGGGCTAACAAAGTTTATACAGGAAACAATATTCATTTTAATAACAGCCAAACAGAAGCAGATTGATAGATGGATACCTGCTTAGGCAGAAAGATGACTATATACTCAGCTAATGCTGAGATGGCTGAATGAATTTGTCACAGGGATAGAAGAAGGGGAAAGGGAGTGTTCTCAAAGGTGGTTTAAAGGGAGAAATAACATCATAAAAACTGAACAAATTAAGAATTTGAGGTAGATCAGAGGGTGCATTAGTTACGAAAAATACAATATTGTCAGCACATAAATATTTTTTGTGTAATGCCACATGTAAATATAGAGGTAATTAGATTTACTTTACAAAGAGAAATGGCCAAAGAGTTGCAGGAGAAACTGAAAAGTATTGTCTAGCACCTCTGTTAATTTGAAATGGATGCAATGTGTATGAATTGGTACAAAAATCTGTTGGAGAGTATTAACACTAGAATTCCTTAAGCCTATGAAACAAGCTGTTATCCCGGGCCACCTTAAATTCCATCACATCTCTTCATTGGCATCTTTGTTTTGCAAATATGTCAATCAGCACAGGCAGCATGCAGACTTCTATCCCATCCCCCAATGACGCAGCTGTCCCAGCTCAAGTCTGTTTGTCTGGGTGTGAGGTGTCTGGAACTGTATAGGGTAAATATATTATTACTAGCAGAATACCCGCGCTTCGCAGTGGAGAAGTAGTGTGTTAAAGAAGTTATGAAAAAGAAAAGGAAATATTTTAAAAATAACGTAACATGACTGTTAATGTAATTGTTTTATCATTGATATGAGTGTTGTTGTCATATCTCTCTCTTTCTATTATATATATATATATACAGGGTGGGCCATTTATATGGATACACCTTAATAAAATGGGAATGGTTGGTGATATTAACTTCCTGTTTGTGGCACATTAGTATATGTGAGGGGGGAAACTTTTCAAGATGGGTGGTGACCATGGTGGCCATTTTGAAGTTGGCCATTTTGGATCCAACTTTTGTTTTTTCAATAGGAAGAGGGTCATATGACACATCAAACTTATTGGGAATTTCACAAGAAAAACAATGGTGTGCTTAGTTTTAACGTAACTTTATCCTTTCATGAGTTATTTACAAGTTTCTGACCACTTATAAAATGTGTTCAATGTGCTGCCCATTGTGTTGGATTGTCAATGCAACCCTCTTCTCCCACTCTTCACACACTGATAGCAACACCGCAGGAGAAATGCTAGCACAGGCTTCCAGTATCCGTAGTTTCAGGTGCTGCACATCTCGTATCTTCACAGCATAGACAATTGCCTTCAGATGACCCCAAAGATAAAAGTCTAAGGGGGTCAGATCGGGAGACCTTGGGGGCCATTCAATTGGCCCACGACGATAAATCCATTTTCCAGGAAACTGTTCATCTAGGAATGCTCAGACCTGACACCCATAATGTGGTGGTGCACCATCTTGCTGGAAAAACTCAGGGAACATGCCAGCTTCAGTGCATAAAGAGGGAAACACATCATCATGTAGCAATTTCGCATATCCAGTGGCCTTGAGGTTTCCATTGATGAAGAATGGCCCCACTATCTTTGTACCCCATATACCACACCATACCATCAATTTTTTTGTTCCAACAGTCTTGGAGGGATCTATCCAATGTGGGTTAGTGTCAGACCAATAGCGGTGGTTTTGTTTGTTAACACAAACACAATGGGCAGCACATTGAACACATTTTGTAAGTGGTCAGAAACTTGTAAATAACTCATGAAAGAATAAAGTTACGTTAAAACCAAGCACACCATTGTTTTTCTTGTGAAATTCCCAATAAGTTTGATGTGTCACATGACCCTCTTCCTATTGAAAAAACAAAAGTTGGATCCAAAATGGCCGACTTCAAAATGGCCACCATGGTCACCACCCATCTTGAAAAGTTTCCCCCCTCACATATACTAATGTGCCACAAACAGGAAGTTAATATCACCAACCATTCCCATTTTATTAAGGTGTATCCATATAAATGGCCCACCCTATATATATATATATATACTAGCAAAATACCCGCGCTTCGCAGCGGCGAAGTACTGCATTAAAATTTTTATTAAGAAGAAAATTTAACCTTTTTAAAGTGAGGGAAAATATGGCAATAATTATTTGTTAAGGATCTCTTTGTATACCACGTTGTCAGTTCGGCCCTCCGGTTGTAACATGACCAAGCTGTGCGCTGAGCTTACTCTTGAGCATGCAACTTACAGTTGGCCATGTGAACAGTAATCTTGTTTCAAATCTCACAGCATGGATTGCTGCTGTCATAATCGATTTCAGTTTCATGGTTTGTTTCAATTACGACAGTATTTGCAGGACTTGTGTTGAAGTGACATTCGGCATCTGTCAAGCGTTGTAAGCTTACAACCGGTTTCATCGATAACTTCACATCCAGCTTTTGAGAGTTTAAACATTCATAAACATCAAAGTGTCCACTACTGAAATTGTCACCTATGAATGTAAGATGTTTAAGAGGCATTGGCGGTTGTCGAAAGGTGTAAAATATTTGGCCATTTCGGTACACTTGAAAGCACCAACCGAACAATTCAGCGGCAGCCATCAACTCACATGCAGAACCATAGGTGAAGGGCTTAAGCATTTCACTCTTCTAGTGCTCCTGTGTAGTATAATTATCTCCTGTACTGTCATCAGTCCACACCTTGAACCTGTCCCAGTCATTCAATACATAAGACACAATGTTCTTCCAGATATCAAGAGTGAGCCTGATATGGCCGTGCAATATGTAACACAGAGAATGGAAAAGGTAGGTGCCATCTCCGGGCATGGAAACCACTCGGTAAGTGACAGTTCTTTGATCGATGGTGATTACCTTGATAGACATGGTAATGGGGGTTGGAATGATGAAGGAAATGGGTACCTGAGTAATGTAAAGTAAGTGTAAAATACCTATACAATAACTATAATTGTAATAAA
>JANRMT010062833.1:15517119-15595508 GCA_026402145.1 Polypterus bichir lapradei
AAATGAAACCTGCCCAACTTTTGTAAGGAAGCTGTAAGGAATGAACCTGCCAAATTTCAGCCTTCCACCCACACGGGAAGTTGGAGAATTAGTGATGAGTGAGTGAGTGAGTGAGTGAGTCAGTCAGTCAGTCAGTCAGTCAGTCAGTGAGGGCTTTGCCTTTTATTAGTATAGATTTAGAATACATAATTTCATGTGTGTTCTGTGTAACAATGATATGGGTAAATTCAGGATGACAGGAAGTGTTAGGCAAGAAATGTTGAACACAACTAAAACAGAAACTTTTTTCATGTTATACAGTAGGAATAATGACAAAGTGCAGATGTGAAGTGTATAATGTGTGAAGACTGAAGTCCAAATATGCAAATCACAATAGGTATAAGAAAACAAGTGCTCTTTTATTCAAGAATATAACCAAATATAAAGAAATCATTCAATTTATTTGTTGCTGTCAATGAGCAAAAACCCAAGCCCAGACATCAATCTACAGAAAATAGACATGTCTGCTTGGCTGGTGCAGAGGTAAGAAATGCAGCCTCGTAAGCAAAAGGTTGCGTGTACAAGCCTGGGCACCCAGTGTAAATGTCTGCTAGTTGTAAAAGATATAACTAAAGGGATATAAGCAGACACAAAAATGCTGGTAAATCATGTCTTCTTGGTATCTTGTTGTCACTTTTTTTGTTATTCAGTTTTATTCTTGAATAAAAGCACACTTGTTTCTTTATACCTTTGTAAAAGTGTTTATTTTATATTCCAGTAACCACTTGAATGAAATCAAATCCGTCTCTGCCTCTCTCGCATATGCACACATAAATCCATGCATGAAAATGTCATTATTTAAAAAAGCTATGTTATTTGAACACATTTTTTTTCTAATCTTGCCCAGTCTCCATGTTATGGTACATGGTACTGAGAATGCAGACAGACTTCTACATTTTGGGCACATATACTCAGTATGGCACTGCCAGATCTAAACACTAGCATAGAGAATTGTTCATGTACTTAGTGACTTTAGCTACAGGTGGAACTTCCCGTCACACTTTATTTATGGTGCCAAACAGAGTTGTGTTGTGGTGCAGCAGTCTATTAGCCAGTGAAGCGACATGAAGAAGTTGTCTGTTGTTTTGGTTCTGCCTTTGTCCAGACACTGCTCCCTAAGATTTATGACCACGGTCTCGGAAAGTCTTTCTACCGTGGGACGACTGGAATCTTTTCCTAAATGTGGAGTGGCATTGCACATGTAGTTTGTCTCCAACATAACTAATATAATAGTTATAATTGTTACTAACTTGACTTATTCTGTTTCACTTCTCGGTACTCAAATGTGGTACTTAGTGCCACTGCCCTATTGCCAAGTTGTTTTGCCTGCCTAAAGTAAAGTCATCGCTGATGGAGGATCGCAGGAATTGTTGGGTAGAAGGGTCCTTTAAACAGACTTGTTGGCCCAGCTCTGATTCAGCTGTGGAATGGCCATTAGGGAGAGGGATCTTGATGCCCGAGGTCTCCAGGACTCTGAATAAATCCAAATCGTGTTATGTGATATCATTTACTGTTGAATTCTGCCCTGTACTTGTAATATTTCTATTGCACTATTGTATTGTATTGATAATTACTTGCGGTCTGTCTTGTGTATTGTATTGTATTTACCCCCTTTTGTTTGACACCAAATACACACTCAACCTACCTGGAAAGGGGTCTCTCTTTGGCACTTCCCAAAGTTTCTTCCATTTTTTTCCCTACAAGGGTTTTTTTGGGGGGTTTTCCTTGTCTTCCTCCTGTTAAAGCCCATTCAGGTACTCCGTGTGTGATTTTGGGCTATACAAAAATAAATTGTATTGTATTGTAAAAGCTCACTTTTTGAAATCTTCTTAGTATCTAAAGAAAGAACAGCAGCTTATGAAAATAAAGGGACTACATCAATTGAAAAGAGAAGACGTGATGAATTCTCATTTATCATTTATAATTTGCTACTAAAGAAAGTTATTTGTGAAAGATTTGTTTGCTGTTTGATATTGGCATGTTATATCATTTTCTATTGTGTGATGGACTAGTTTAGCCATTTAAGGCCATGAGGCCTTAACAAAATGGCTAGCCTGGATGTCAACATTAAGTTTTCTGTAGTCTCTCCAGCACAACTGAAAATGTAGCCATTTAACTTTGATGTTCTGTCAATTATATATCTGACCCAGCATTCAGAGTCTTCTCATTCACTTTATCTACTATATAATAAGACATTAAGGCCTGTGTGTCCAGTCCCTCTGAGCAATCTGATTGGTTAGTTTGGCTTATGTGATGCAACAGAGGTGGAAGTGCAAGTGCAAGGAGGAGTAAAAGCTTATAAGGCATGCTAAGAGAGTTGCCTTCAAAGATGGCAAGTATAAAACTGGACAGGAGGTGAAAAAATGCCTTAAAAATAATGACAGAGTCTGAGAGGCAGGCTTTAGAGAACACAAGAAAGGGAGTGCTGGTCAACAGACGTTTACTAATGCAAATACACAAGAAAGGTGCTGAACATACACATAGGGAAAGAGACAGCATATATTTTTAATCATTCTACTATCTGTTTTCGACAAGTACTGTGGCTAGTAGTTGAATGTTAGGATGTTTCATTTTTGAACATGTATACAGGCAGATAACACAAAAACAAAATCAAACTTAGATAACGTAAAATTGAAAATTAATTTTAAGGGAAAAATAACCCAGGCTCATAGTTTGAAAACCAAACCATAAATCTGTGATTATTGTTCATTTAATTCCAGCAGTAATATGTTTTCTTTCTGTATTTTTCATTCTCTCTTGTGTTTGTTCTATTAGTTTCATAACAATTACTCCCATACTTAGAAATCTGATAAGATGCTAGCATGCTTGTTATTTATTATAAAACATGATACTTTCATTCTATTCCATGTCCAAGTTTGGAGGTATCCATGATGATGGTCAGAATATTAATTTTCACATTTGATCTGCTTTGTAAATGCTTTGAAATTCTATAGCAATTTTCCTATTGCCTGCAACTTGAAAAAGGAATTAATTTGTTATCTCACAAAAAATATTACTATATATCACCTACAAAGGCTTTATTTTGCTTTTTTCCACCATTATACTTACGTTTTTGCTGCTCTCATTATAAACTCTGACAGTGAAAGCCCTAGAGTGTGTATCTATGCTGCTTACTACATAAAAGCTTGAGCGACAGATGAGATCAACAGAAGCTAGCCTTCTAGCTATCCAGAACCATAATACACTACTCTGTAAACATTTTACAAACACCAAAGTTGAAAATTGCTGACTTAACGTTTTCCTTTGTGTGAAATTTTGTGTAGGAAGGAAATACAGAAATGATATATTATGGCTACCACTCATGTGAAGGAAAAAAACTACAAGTAGGAGAAAACAAATCTAAATTAAATTTAGTTATCCTTTTCAGGGTAGAAACAAATCGAGTAACGAGGCCAGTTTAAATTGAATAACAATTTTGTGTAGATCAGCTCAATGTGAACACTTTCAGTTTACTTAGCAAAAAGGGTTCCAGTTTACTAAGGAGTCAGCATTGGCACGGTAATTATGAGCTAGGTTTTATTATAGAAAATGACATACTGTATCATAATCGGTCAAAAGTCAGGAGCAAGAGGAATTCCTTCATGTATCTGCTGTGTCTCCCTGGGGATCATTTATTTTGTACATAAATGATGGGAAGTCACAGAGGATCAAGCAAACTTATGTTAAATACAATATTTCCTCTAGAGGTCAAAGCATTACTCTACATCACTGAGGGTGTAGTGCTTGCAAGTTTTCAATATAGCTAGTATTAATCTGTGTGTCATTTTCATTCTTTGGTTGCATGTAATACCTGGAAGGCTGAATTGAGTACATCCAACATTAAATGAATAGGTTGGAAAAAAAATAAAAGCTGATATAAATTATTTAATGTAGAAATATCACAAATCAGGATGACATAATGTCACAGTGGTTAACAATGCTGCCTCCCCATTAAGAGACTTAGATACAGTCCTTTGTCTGTTTTGAATTTGTCCCATTCCGTCAGTGCTTCTGTTGGATTTCCCTCTGTACTCTTGCTTTGTCTTATATCCTAAAGACCTGGGTGTTAGGATAATTGGGACATTTGCTTCAGTGCAATCTGTGGCAGCCTGTTAAGCCATCCAAGGTTAATTCCTAAAGCTGCCAGGATAGACAATGGGTTCCCCGTGCTCTGCATTAGATATTGTATATTTATAAAATTGATGGATGAATGCATATATAACTGAAATTAAAAAGTTTATATCACAACAGCAAACAAGTGAAAGCTAGAGCATCAGAAACAAAGTGTTCTGCTGGTGAATGAATAATTGTTCAACAGCTTTAATCAACTGAATGACTGCTGCTTTTATCCTTCTAAAGCATTGTAAATGAACTGCTTACTTACTGTAATTAGATCCTTCACCTAATTTTGCATTCAGAAATGTCCGGCAGTGTAGATGGACTTTTATATGAAATATTACCACAGATATGTATTGATTTTGCATTTAAATTACAATGCAGTATTTAATCTCTTTACTTTCAGACTGATTAACCATATGGAAATTTACAGACAGAATTACTCTTTTGAGAGATTTTTAATTGTTTTTGCTGCTCCTAAGAAAAATAGGTTTTAATATTCTCTGCCTCATCAGAAATATTTAATTAACCCTAAACCTAAGAAGATGGATACAATTTTGGCATGTGCAGCTATTGCAGTTGTCCAGTAATGGACTTGCTAATCTTTCTCCAACATTCTTTCTTCTGCAAGTTTTTTAAGTGCTGTTTACTTAACAAGTCACCACCATTGAGATGGATCAAGCCTTCTAATGTCAAAAATATTCCTTCCACATACAGTATAGCAGATAGTTTTCAACACTGTTGACAGTTGCGGCATAGGTGGTGGATTTAACTATATGTAATATCTCATAAAAAAGCAAGATTAGAATGGTTTTACTAGAAAATAAAACGGTCCATTCACCTAATTAAACTTATCATTTCATTTTGACATGTTTTCTTAAATTTTGTCCTCCATGTTACTGAAGTTAAACAAGTCTTGATAATATCTTTTATGTAGTGTATCTGTAGCTCTCTGTGTAAAGAACTATTGCATTTCACAAATGTTTAGTGAAATTTAACTTTAATCACGTTTTAGGTAGGTCCCCTTGTCCCTATTCCGGACTTAATTTTAAAGTAATAATCCATTAAAGCTAAAAACATAGAACTACTGAAATCATCTAGGTAATTTCTGGCTGTCTTTCAATTAAGTTTAGTATTTCTTACGTCTAGTAAAAATGAAAAACAAAATGTACACAGTTTGCAAGTATAGCCTTACTAGTATATTGTTGTTGCTCTTTTTGAACTTGTTAAAACTGTGTCTCCTTATGAAAGTAATACTTTAGCTCAACCTCTCATGCATATTTAATAAGAAGACGTTCTGGATAAAGGGGTTTTAGTGGTTACAATAGCTAACTGTAAAGTATAATGTAGCTGGTTTAATTCCCACCTCTGATTCACTGTGTGACCCACCATAAATTGTTTAACTAATAAGAGCTTCTATTGTAAAGGAAATCTGCAAAAAAATTTATTATAGAGCTGTGTGATAAGTTGTCTGTTGCATTGGGCAGATTTAAAATAAATAATCTGGTCCCCATAAAGTGCAGTCTGCTTGAGTGTGTTCTGGGGTGCCTGCTTGATTGTGCGAAAGCCAACACATGCAAATGCAAGCATCAGTGAGGTGCCTCATTTGCACCTTGGAGGTAGCAGTGTGTCACACCAGCACCAAGTTAGGCGGGGTAAGATAAGAGGACCCTGCACAACAGAAGAGGGGATAACAGATGGAAAAGGCAAGAAAGAAAATGTCCAAGAATGAGAGCAGAAAGGAGGTTAAAGGAAAAGGGTGAATGAAGGCAGGATCGCCAGGGTGCAGAGAAGTGAAGGCAGGCAGCCTGGAGGAGAGCTCCTAGGGAAGCATAGGGCCAGTGGTCGGGGGTTAAAGTGGGCCATTCCAGCTGAGCATTTTTTTGGAGTTGCTGATGCTCACAGTGGATTCTGGCATAAGTCTGGGGAGAGGCAGCGGGAGACAGAAGGAGCAAGTCTGTGATTGGGCACCTTGCTGAGAGCCTGAGGGACAGCAGGGACCCAAGTCTGAGAAAAAAGGTTGGCTGTGCCTATCGGTTGGGCGTCTCCTCTGCTGCATGATCCTTTGTGGGATTAGCAGAGGAGATGTCGGTTTTAGAAAGGAAGTACCTGGGACTGAGTTTTAAGAAATGCTTCTAGCCTTAGAATTTTTAACCATGACTTAAACAGATATTTATTTGGAGTTGGTTTTAACCTTCACATATTGCACAATTTTATTCATTATTTATTTATTGAATACTGTGAGCACTGCACTATATATTTGAAACGCTGTTTTTTTATGAATAATTAATTTGGTGTTTTTAATAAAAGCACTCAGCATTTTTACACCTACCCCTGGGCTGGATGTGTGTGTGTCCCCATTTGCCAGGCTCATCTCAGTTATGATTATCCACTGTTTCAGGTAAAAGAGGCTCCCCAAACGGAACAGGAATCTTGCAGCCGACCCAGACAGTCACAAGCTGTTTACTTGCAAAGCACATTAAGAACACTTTTTATTATAGTAAGAGATGATACTTTATATAAAGCAAAGTTTATTTATGGTATTTTTCCTAGTATCTCTTCTATCTACCTCAAGGCATCTTATCTAACCATGTTAAACATTTGTATTTCAATGTTTAAGACTTTACATTTAGTGATTCTAGCCCAGTGATTCCCAACGTGGGGCGCACGCCCCACTGGGGGGCAATTTGATTTTTTAGGGGGGCAATTCAAGAATTTAGGTATGTTAAACAATTTATAAAATGAAAAAACAGAAATTCACTGATAAAAATGGTAGAAAAAATAAACAAATAATTTTTATTTTTTAAAAAGACATTTATATATTTATATAAACATAGAAGGGATGGTTGAAGAACCCTTTAATTTATGATTTTACAACCGGCTTTGGATTTTCTACTTGGAAATTGTTTTTACCATTAAAATAATATGAATTGTAACAATATTTATAAAATTTTGCAATTTAACAAAAATATAAAATGATCAAAATATTACAGAAAAAGCTGTCATTAAAGTTATTTTATATTTATGAATATCATGTCTCTTATATGTTTTCAAAACTGTATTTGCTGTATTTTCATATATATATATTTTTTAACAATTTCTTAGTGATTTGTTTGTCAGTACTTCAACTATCCTTTCCCTCTTTTGTTTCCATGTTCTTTGGAAGCTTGTTTAGACCAAATTAATGGCATTTGACCAATCAGAAGGCTTGTGATGTCATCATCACTTTGGTCCCAACCCTTCTGATCTGTCTCTTGTAAATTCGCATTGGCCCCAGAAAATCCTTGTCATTAGCACAGGAGCAAGACATAATAGTGTTGCCACAAGAAAAACATCTTGTGGGGTAGCTTGGGGTAAGTTGTCTAAAGTTGCTGCAAGGCAAAATATTGTTTCCCTTTCTATAATTATGTGCATTTTGTAATCCCTTATGAAGATCTATCATTCTTTTTTCTCTTTCCAAATATTTATTGATTTTGTTTTTTTATAATTGTGTGCGATGGTCATCTATGAAAACTACTGCTACTGCAGTTTTTGAAAATTTAAGGGAGTCATCATTCCATTGCTCCCTTTTAAATGGAGCCGGCGTCTGCCTAAATTGAAAATGCAGACAGATAAGAGGATCAGTTTCAACCTCAACATGCGTGGTTTCAGTCTGAGCGGGAGCAGCGTCTGATGATGAATTGTCGATCTGCAATGGCCCGGCTTCCTCCATGTCATCATTAGGTGCCGAATTCTGATTCTCTTCTGGCTGTGAACACAGCGTGGAGGTAGCCGAGAATGCTGTTCCGGCGTCTGTAACAAGACCTAGCGTCCTTATGGAAGCAGCAAGTGTTATACCGTGGTAATTATCTGACAAATCTCTACCCATTATCACAGGAAACGGAGGATTTTTGAGGACCGCCACTGTCATTTTCTTTAATACGCTGCCCTGGCAGATATAACAAATGGCGGATTCGTAAGATCGGACATCCCCGTGAATTCAGGTTAGATGGGTCTTAACTTTAATCCATTGTTGCAGTAACACTAGATGGTGAGCAACAATTGAAATGTTACTGCAAAAATCAAATAAAGACGCAACTTTGTGGTCATTAATTAATGCTACTCCCAGATGTGAAAAGGCCAGAGGATTAACAAGAGCAGACCACCCCCACTCCTGCATCTCTCCACAGACCTCTCAGTTACCTCAAAAAGCCCTCTGCTGCGCATCAGAGTTCACCAAAGCATGTTTTGCAATGTAGGAATGGGACTCTAAATCAGGGACACAACTTCATCTGGGTCCACAGGGATTCCATTCTGGATCTCCCAAGTAAGTTTCCACCCATAAGCTGTTTATGATTCCCACTAGGGAATCTATGCCACCCTAAAATTGTCCCCAGGTCAGCTAGGCGAGTGTAAGTGGAAGACTATTTATCAATAGACACTTTTTACACTATTTTGTAGGCATTTTTATTTTATGGCCTTAGGCAACACCAAACTTTTTGCCATAGTGCAAGGCCTGTTATTGCACGGATTCTTCTGGTTATATTCCTAGTTTATTATTTAACTCGCCTGCCAACCTGGGGCACCCCCACCTTTCTCAAAGGGTTTTCCCTTTGTGTGGCTTTTTGGGTCGGTCCCCATCCCCAGGAACCCATAATAAGTCTCCAACGTGTTCCTTTTTGAACCTGTCCCTCGCCTATAGGTCCCCTGCCTACAGTCCCAGGTTCCCTTGAGGAAGGACTGGGTCGGAACATGTCCAAATCCCCCTGACACACATCGTCAGACCCCAGTTTGGCAACATGAGTATGGTACTGTCCTACCTAATAGGTCTAGAGTTGATTAGGACAATGGTGTGTTGAGACTTTGAACTGGTTTGGCTTCCGGTTCCACAAGGATGCCATCCTGCCGACTACACCACTGTGAAAGAATGAGTCTCAACACACTGGAAACGTTTGGGGCAGCCACCCGTATATTGTCCCTGGCTGCAAAAGGGTTTTTAAGTAAACACTGGTGGTGGAGAAGATGGCGGAATTTAAAGGATGAGACCGGAAGTGATTCATCTGAGTTCGGAAACTGGAAGTGACGTCCTTCTTGGTGCCAGAACCAGAAGTGACGTCTTTCTTGGCGCTGGCACCGAAATTGACATTGTTGTTAAATTAGTCAAGTTTTCCTATATTTGGCCCCAGGAGATAACAGAATAAGGTTTAGTGCACCCAGCCACCTCCTGGCCTGACGGGTAATTACCTCCACTTTGTCCATTCAGCTCCCTCCTGGTCGCATGTGTGTGACTATATATATATATATATATATATATATATATATATCAAATACCAAGATATACAAAAACATACCTTCTACGTTTGCGACGTATGTTTGTGACAACAAAAAGGATCCAGAAATAACCATTATATTGCATTTTCTCATGGTAAGGCTGTTGTTTTCTTTTTGCTTGTGTGAATTCTCACATAAACATGGAAGTAAATCAGAACAAAACCAACCATGAAGCAAGACAAGTTAAGTGTGATTTGGTCTTTCGAGAGGAAACCATGCCCTGGAGTGGGGGGTGAAAGGTTGTTGTGTAGAAATGCTAAGTGCTGAGCTATCGCACACAGCTGGTCGTCTTTTAAAATGGCTGAATCTCATACAACGTATTTTTCAATGAGTGTGTAATTTGCAAGACATGGAACAATACTCGATAACAGTCTTGGCTTGAAAAATGAACGTATTTGGTAAATCTTTAAGCTTTTCCCTTGTGTCCCAGAGTCTCCAGTGTAAAGCATCACTGCGAGCAAGATATTTCAGTAACACTTTAGTTTAGGTACTACAAAAATGCATATATTATTCATTTACTATTATGTAAGAAGACCTTAACAAAGGCTTCTATTGTCTTCTTAACACTTATAAAACATCAGTAGATAGATTATTCATCTCTGTGCTGTGTGGCATATTGACATGATGGTAAAATTGCTTTTTAATATGAAGGATTCATGGGTCTTATACTAAATACGTAAAATCAAGAGAAATATATCTCAGTTAAGCCACCTCAGACCACTGCAAAATTAAGTTTTGTTAGTAGGTCACATTGCAGAGATGAAGAAACACTTTAATGTTTCTTTGTAAGTGTTATGAAAACCCAAAGAAGTGTATAAGTAATAAATGCATTTTTGCAGTACCTGAAGTGTTACTGATATTTTTTTAAATTTAAAGAAAACGCTTAACTTTGTAACACAACTTTACATGGGAAATGCATATACTGTATGCCTTGTTTGTGAAAAAAATAATATTGAATAACATGAAATTGTCATTGTTTTTTCCATCACTACAGCAGATAATTTTATACAATTCAAGTTTTCATAAGTTAGGCTAGGTTATTACAGCCATTAGAAAGCAACACAAATGTGATTGGACAGATTTTCCTAGATTAATGAACTGCACTGGGTCTTTTTCAGATCTAATGGAAACAGGAAATAATAGAAGAAAGTTGACTTTAAAAAAAAATCTCAGTATTGTGCTTCTAAGTGTATTTTCATTTTCAGCATTTTATTAATCTTCTCTTTTTTATGTTGCCAATTTACATCAACACTGAAAGGTGTTGTATTCATAGGCGATATTTGGATATAACCAAAACCTTATTTATAGCAGAATATTTGGCAATTAGTATAAATTCAAAAATCATATAAATAACACCCTATGTTTTCAGTGAGATTTGGGGAGAGCTGGGTGATGCCTCCCTTAGACGGTGTGCCTAAAGGAGGTGCAAGTTGGGGTTGCTTTTGTGTTTAATAGGGAAAGGGAAGCTAAGGCCTAGAAGTTTTTATATGTTTTTTTATATTTTCTGGTAAACACACAGAATCTATATATTTAATTTTAGGACATAATCATTGCAAATTTAGTTTACAAGGAGCCAAATCCAGTTCTGGCAAAGAAGGAGCTGACAATGGATGGGATGACACAGAACTTAAGACACTGGCAAATAGAAAAGTACTTCTATATTAGTACAAAATCTTTCATTTAACCTAAAAATTACAATCAATTTTCCAAGCATTGACCCAGAACAGGACCAAGCAGGCACAGAAGATTACTAGAATTGTTTAGAATGTGGCATATATGAAGTACATGTCTTTTCCTGCACTCTATAAAATCAGATGGCTGTGATGCCAAGCTTTGACCAGATGAGGTCTGTCTTGCTCCATTTCATTGAAAGAAAACCTAGTTACTTTAAATTAAACATAAAGGTTGACACTCTATGTTAATGGATAGATACTTAGAAGACAATGGGAGATGAAACAAAATAAAATAAATATTATTTTAATTTATACATAAAATCAGAAATAATTACAAAGAGAGATAGATATGCTCAAAAAAGACTGATATTTCAGTTAGAGGACTGGTTAAAGAAATGTATGTAAAGCACACAAGCAATGCAACAAAAACTGGAAACAATTTGACTTCAACAGAAGATAAAAATAACAGATGGACTAAGTGTAAAAATCCTGTTGTTTTCAGTAATTGGTAGGTAATGTGCAACATACAAAATAATGGGTTCCATCTGCAAGATGAGTGTATTATTATCCTTATAAAAACTTATGTTTAACTAGTCTCATTTGGTTGTTTGTTCCATATTACAGGTGAATCATTGTGTCTGCAAACAAAATATATAACATGTTAAGTTGTCATTTATTAGGAACAAAATAATATGCTGATGGTATGTACAGCCAATATTTAATATTCCCAGACAAACAAGATTTACCATGTAGACATAACAGTAATTAAAAGTTAAAAATGCTTGCAGTCTCAACTGTAACAAAAAAGTTGGCAAAGAATTTAATAGCAGAGTATATCATGTTACAATCATATACAATAGATTTGTTTTGCTGTTTAAAGAAATCATTTATTCTGTCTAGTGTTTTGACAGTTTCAAAAAGTAAAGTGCATTTTTCCAAAGGGTGTGCTCTAGTGACTCGGATGTCAGATTTTAAACCATGAATATGTCAGTTCAGTCATCAGTGAATCACTGCGTTGCTCTGAAACATTCACCTAACTAATAATGAAAACAGCATGATTTCTGTTGTGGTGTAACTTTAACAGTATCCCAGGGTGGGATTCATTGTAAACAGTACTACAGTAAATAAAATACAATTTAATAAATACAAATACAACATTTTTTTCCACTTGGTCTGTTCTTGTGTTTATGTTTTTAGGATTATAAGCCCAAATTTGCCATTTCATTTTCAATGTTTAATTTACTGCTCGACCCTGAGCAATTCACTCACACAATTCTACCGATGATACCATTGTAAAAAATATACAATACACTAAATATAAACTATTATTATATATTTCTGAATTTGTAAAGCACTATGAGATTTTATTTGCAATTGATTGATTTTTGTATAGGGTGGCACGGTGGCGTAGTGGGTAGCACTGCTGCCTCACAGATAGGAGATCCAGGTTCGCTTCCTGGGTCCTCCCTGCGTGGAGTTTGCATGTTCTCCCCATGTCTGCGTGGGTTTCCTCTGGGTACTCCGGTTTCCTCTCACAGTCCAAAGGCATACAGGTTAGGTGGATTGGCAATTCTAAATTGTCCCTGGTGTGTGTGTGTGTGTGTGTGTGTGTGTGCCCTGCGTTGGGCTGGCACCCTGCCCGAAGTTTGTTTCCTGCCTTGCGCCCTGTGTTGGCTGGGATTGGCTCCAAAAGACCCCTGTAACCCTGTAGTTAGGATATAGCGGGTTGGATAATGGATGGATGGATGACTTTTGTATCCACTGTGAAAGTGTTTTGTTTAGGTTATTTTTGCATTGTTTTCACTTTATTTTGTCGGTGATCAAAATGCGCAGTATATTTGCATCCATTGCAAAAGTAATTTTTTAATGTTATATTTGTGTGCTTGGGAGTAGCCCTGGCATTAAACCCCTAAATTGCACTGTCCATCTTCCCATCGCTGACTTTCTGTAAAAATTAAGTTAGTTATTTAATTTTCTTATTATACACTAAAGAAAAATCATTACTTTCTTTGTAAATAATTACCACTTTATTGGTTGGTGCACATCAAACAGGTTTTACAATTATGTATTTAATAGTATCAACACTCACCAGTCTTTCTCAATTACACATACCAATTTTAATCTTCAGTTTGTGAACTTTACCTAATAGTTTTATGATACAGCAAACATAATCAGAGGCACATTTGTTAATCTGTACAATTACTGACTACACAATTTGAATTGTACATAATTTATGTACATTATACATAAATTCTTAATTTTTTGTTTTTTTTACAATATTCTTCTTTTGTATGAAAATAAAGGGAGCATTGCCTGGCAAGGGCAGCCTCTAGTTTTTTTTTTTTTTTCATAATAGTTTTGGCCTAGGGATCATCAATTAGAATTAGACATTCATCATGGTCAGGCCCCAGTAACTTATCTTCATTTACACTCAATTAGAAACAATTAAGAGCTGCTGCTTGTTGAGAGGGTGCGAAGAAACCTGTATGATGTGAGACAGGAGTATTTTAGAGGATATTGAGACCTAAATGTGGCAGCAAACCAAGCATGTGATTTTGCTTCCTGTCAGACTGAATGTTCTGATGGAAATGTTGCCTACTCGTTATATATATTGTAAACTACTGCTTTTCAACTGAGAGCAAAGAACAAGTTCAGGATTTTTTATGTACTGTTGTTTCTCTTATTGTGATCACTATTACTGCTATGTACATATCGTGGGATTTCTCTGGTTTATGATGTTCTCCACGTTAGTCTGTTAAATGCACATAGCATCAATCCACCTTCAATAAACACAGCCTAAATACAGCAAACTCATAACACACATTAGGTTTCTGGCTTTACTAACTGTGTCAATATGTCATTATGCATTTAAACTAGGTATATTCACTTCACTTTTATACAGTATTTGTTTTCTTGACACACACACTGCCCAGCATAAGGCTATTAGGAATTTGTATGATAAAACAACCAACACACCAGAGTGAATTTCTATGGAATGTAGTGTACTTCATCTATATCAGGGATTTGCTCTTTAAATTAAGCAGTAAAGTGCTAAAAGTCATCTTCAGCTATCGTAAATTTGAAAATAAGCATGCCGTCTGTGATAATTTCTTTGTGTTTTATGAATATGTTTAGTCAACTTGATGCCTTATAGGTTTCTTTTAACGGATTGCATGCATTAGACTCATTTTTGCATGGCTATTTGACTGAGCCCTTGCCTTACACACACTGCTGCTGGAATCGGTATGCACAGGTATTTTTACTAAGATAAATGTTGCATTAGGTTACTCGTTACTGTAAAAAGTAATCAGACTACATAACGCATGTTACTTTTAATGTGCTGCCTCCCCCCCCAACACTGCTGTTGAGATTGTGCTGTTAAGCTTAGCACTGTATGTTCAGTTCAACATAAATTTCTGAAATATTGAGAAAGATTATTCCAGCCAGGAGAAGGAATGGTATTGATCATCTGAACATTTGCTTTGTCTAAACATTATGTTTTGGACACTTCTAACCTGTGGTTGTTGAAAGTCCATGCAAAGCAAATCCTTGAACAGGCTGACAGAGTGCTACAGACATGCACAGACTACAGAATCCTTAACAGTAACCTGCTTATGAGTTTCCATGGCCACAAAATCATATTATTTGTGGAGAAATCTACCTCAGTTAACCAGGTTTCTCAGAGGCCAATAACCCGATTTCTCTAATCGGAATAAGGGATTAAGGCATTTATGAAATCAGGTTTCTGTAAGTAATCTGGTTATTGAAGTGCATGTAAACGCGCTAAGTGAATAATCTGTTCTCTTTTTTCATTTGTTTTCTTTACTCCAGTTCTCCGCACTCCCGGTCCATGCTCTCTGCTGCTGCTCACAATATTTTTAAAGAAGGAGGCTGTGCACGTCTACATAATTGGACAGACTTCTCTGGATGGACTTTCTCTTTATTGTTAAAATTTTAATATGTTAAATGCTTACTGTAAAGTTCTTTTTTTACTTCTCTAATATTATTTATTATAAGAACTACTCTACTTACTACCTAAAACTAAACAATACAAAGCCGAGGTTGTGGACTCAGTTTTCTTGATGTAGCCATCTGTTATTGAGACATTATGCTATCACAATCATTTAACATTGAGACTAGAGCTATTTGTCCTGCTTTGACACCTATTCATTGCCCAACCTACCTTGAATGGGGTCTCTCTTTGAAATGTTCTTCTCAAGGTGTCTTCCTATCTTTTCTCTGTTTTTTAGGGAGTTTTTCTAGTCTTTATAGAGCATAAGGGTGGTAAGGGGTGAGTTGATATGGGATTTGGGGGTTGACAAAGACAACCTGGCAAAGCCCACTAAGGTATTTGAACTGTGATTTAGGGCTATATAAAAGTATATTTTTTCTGTTGTCTATTCTGCTGGATGTGAAGTACTTTGTGCCACATTCCACTGCTATGAAAATGTGCTATATAAGTTCAAAATAGAGCAGTTCTGATGGTCACATCATAGCAACAAAAAATTCATCCTTTCTATGCAACAGTAATTTTGAAAATGGTACAGTGCACCACCACAGGATCCAGGAAAGTAGTTGATGTATTTAAATATGAATAATAATGATTATCAAAAGGGTAAAACTTAATATATCAAAATATATAGAGTTACAAACTCATACATTTCTGGGGCATGAAAGAACCTCTGAGACCAGTCACTATTCAGGGGGAGGACTGCTTCATTACAGGAAAAACCTTGGACACACTGGAAGCTGCTGTGGAAAAGAGGATAATGGCAAAATTGGATACCATCATGAAAAAACCCCTCCTACCCATTCAGGAGGTGCTGTCTTGGAGAACCTTTTGCCACAGGCTCATTCCACCTTAGTGTGCTAAGATGCACCTCTGGGGATTGTTTCTACCCACTAGTGTTAGGCAATTCATTGCTACCTCCTGACACCTCAAACTAAATATTGATACTCATTAAGTTCATTTTACAATTTTAAGGTTATTTTGCAATTTCTGCACAATATACATTTTTTATTGATTAAATGATTGATTAATTGTATTATTTGTCCTATAAGTCTGTATGTGTTTGCTGCTGTATGCATCTAAGTTTCCCATTGCGATTAATGAAATTTATCTAATCTAATCTAATCTAATCTAATCAACAGCAGCATCAAAGAAGAAGTGCGTGTGTGACAAAGAATATCAGGTTCTACAAAAACCGTCAGAAACTTTAGGGTCGTAATACTAAGTAGTGATGAGCAAAGTGGTTTGTGCAAAATTGAATTGAACTCCATGTTTCATTTTGAAAAAAAAAAAAGTTGCAAAACAAATTCCACTTCCAATAAAATTTGTCCAATTGACAGAGGAAGAAAGATGCTTATTCCTATCTGGAAGGTTATACTTGCTTTAATTTTGCATACATTTGCCTGTCATTTCATATTGAAATAATGTTCTCCAGAGGAGATAAAAATCACTGGACTTGTTTCCACTTGTAGACATTTTGTTAAGCCATTATATTTGTTCTGGTAGTACAATCCCCACTTTACTAATGACAATAAGAATCTTGGCAATCACAATCCTAAAGATGCATCAGTGACTGAAAGGTAATTTGAAACTCCATGGTGCTTGGAGAGCATATATCTTAAACTTTTGCAGGAATCAAGAAACAGGAAAGGGCAGTTGCCAGGTAACAGTGTTCTGGGATAAGCAGTGGCAGCTCCCCATGCACTTAAATTGTCCAGTGGCATAGTAATGTGTATGATGGGGCATTTTGGTGTTTTCATGTGGAAATTATATGACATGTCACATTTTTAGAAAACATACTGCATTCCTCCTCTGTGATGTGAACGAAGGGCATAAATAAAATTGACAGGTGGCTGACTGATTGCAGGCATTACGTAGTTAGAACACAGGTAAACAAAGCTTTAGGGAACATTGTCCATAGGGAAACCTGCTCCTTTCACTCATCACCATTATGCTGCCCAATTACACAAGTTGATTATTTCTCATTATGCTTTATTCTGTTGCTATATATTGTATTTTGCATGACTTTTGATATGGGTTGTTAGTAAGTGTTGCTTGTTGCACAGTTACTAAGTGCATGAGAATAAACAAATATTTAAATGCATTAGTTACACATGAGCTGGTGTAGTGGTTTGCATTGCTTACTGGTGATGGGGAAAAATTAATAATAGAGTATTGTAATATTTGTTGTTGTGATGTATCTTTGCGAAACCTGAGTACAATCATTTTTTTTTGTATCTGTGGGAATAGAAATGCAACTCATTTTTTATACTTTTATAACAAAATGCACTGCTTCTGCATTCCAACAGATTGCTTACCACTAATATTATGCAAATTAAATTAGGTTAGATTATGTAAATGAAAGCTAAGAGTGAAAAAGTTGCCTAATGTGACATAGCCATAAAAGGGGCAGACATTAAAGACTATGTAACCCCCAGGTGAATTTTGGGGCAATGACTAAGATTCTCTGTTAGGGGTGGAGCTGAATATGAATACTTTATTTGACAAAACACAAATAGTGTTTGTTATGAATGATACAAATGAATTTTGTACAAATATTTTGAGAATGAATTGTTCCTAGGAAGATAAAAAATAAACATGTCAAATAGCTGGTGTTTCTCATAACTGTGATCTCCCTACTTATGCTGATGTGACAGGAAGGGAATAGAAATATGAAGGAGAGAGAGCACAGACTAAAAAGGAGCAGCACAGTCCACATAAAATGTAAGCAAAATGGAATCCATTGCTACACCAATATTTTGTTTTGATTATTTTTTCTTACCTTAACCGGTTTGCCAAGGTAGTTAAATATAACTTGACTTGTCTTTTATTTTCCAGTTGGACCTGTAATATCTGAAGAGGAGTTTGTTTGACCAGGAGAAATAGCCTACATTAGCTCTGGCAGTGTTGTTAGTTACAGCTAGCTAGTTCACGTACATGTTGTACTCACTTCTCTGTCAGCTTCCATGTGGCATGTTTGAAGGTAACACACCAGAGAAACAGAACACTATATACAGGTATAGCTATTTTTGCAAAGCTGCTGTGCCACTGTTTCAATTTAAAAGACACAGCAGATCTTGTTTAATCAGGAAGATATTAGGCTAACATTCCACCTGTTAGCCCTGTAACAGTCTATACTGTTGACATTGTAGAAGTAAGTCTACCTTTTGTGTGATTGTTTCAGGTTGCATCCACACTTGACAAGGATTGAGATAGTTGCATAGCCTGTAAGACTGCTGTCCGCAAAAAGGACCTATAGTTAGCTCCATTGTTAGGTTTGTTGTCTACTAATTAAGTTACCTCTTTACTTAGCATTCTGTTTCTGACAATTTATTTGCTGTTTCCCAATCCGCACCTCATTTTCCAATATGGATTTCTAAAACAAAATTCAGGAGAAGGTGCATACTGAACCCGTTTGTAGTGCTCCCCCACCCAAAAACCTGCGCACCAGTGCTGTCTGACAGCATTTCACAGTCAGTGCAGATTCAATAAAGGTGTAAAGTGTGCAAAATTAAATTCAGCAGAGGCAAAGATGTTACACATCTATTAACATTTTTAATGGTCAAGCACTTACATTTGAAGCATCATACCCTGGTACCTACCAATCCTCCACAAGTACTACATCGACAACACAACCATCAACCATCCCTACAAGTCACTCTTCCACATAACCATTCATAGTTGCTTCTAATGTAAGACAGGTTTACCCATCCAATCACCCCATAGCAAACCAATCGACAGACACAATGGGAGAAATTATTTGCCTTGATCCGGGTTCGTTTCCCGGGTCCTCCCTGTGTGGAGTTTGCATGTTCTCCCCGTGTCTGCATGGGTTTCCTCCTGGTACTCCAGTTTCCTCCCACAGTCCAAAGACATGCATGTTAGGTGCATTGGCGATTCTAAATTGTCCCTAGTGTGTGCTTGGTGTGTGTGTGCGCCCTGCGGTGAGCTGGCGCTCTGCCCGGGGTTTGCTTCCTGCCTTGCACCCTGTGTTGGCTGGGATTGGCTCCAGCAGACCCCCGTGAACCTGTAGTTAGGATATAGTGGGTTGGATGATGGATGGATGGATCTGATCCCCTCCTACATAGTAGGGCAGCATAAGATTTTGGTAAGCTTCTCAATGTATCTCGCTACCAACTACCATTTTGCTGGCATTTTTTCAAAATGGAAACTGTGCACCACACATCAGACATCTGGATAAGTAAGTTTAAACTAATGCATATCTTTCTCTCACTGGCCACTGCACAGAACACAAATAGAGTTTGCAAGAGGTAGTAGGGCGTAAACGTATGATAATGCTTCTCAACAAGGAGGTTATTAATGTAGACAACACAGCAGCCAATATTCTGCATCACCTCCAGGGCCTTGTGAAACAATGTAAAGGTTAAGTTGGTGAGAAATTTTCTGTTGAGTATTTTGTAAGAGATAATGTCTCCAACATGGTCAGGGAAATAGCTGATAGTGACTATTTGCACATCAGGTTTTTTGTCTCACAACTGCTATAAAAGTAGTTTCAGGGAATGATAAATGTTATAGTGATTTCCTGCAAGATAACTGGGTTTGTACATTGATCAAACAAAGCTGTGAACAAACTGCCAAATTCGGGGAAGAACTCGACCTTCCAATGAATACTTTGCTGCATGATGTGTCTATCAGGTGGAATTTCCTATTCCACATGCTTCAGCAGCTGTTGGAGCAGAGATACGCACTGATTGCTATGAGTGTCTAAGATGGATCTATGAGGTATACTGTCACAACAGCAATGGGAACTGGTGCAGGCCTGTCGTCTGTGATCCACTGAGTACACGCTCCTAAGGCTGCAGTGGCAGAGATGAGGCTGTATGGGGTTTACCAGAGGCTCTTAAATTTGTGACCATGTTGCAGTCTCAGTTGGAGCAATGCTTCCAGACTGTCCATGATCATCCTTTGTGTCATTACTATAAGGCTACTCTCCTAGATCCCACAGTTTAAGCGTCTGACGAAGTCACTACTCAGTCCATCTCAGCCTGAGAGGCTCAAGGCAGATGTGGTTTCAGAGATAGAGTTTTAACAAATGGTTGATGTTTCTGGGGTACCTGAAGCTGCCACTGGTAATCCATCTTCAAATGAGATTAGTGAACAAAATAGTCTCTTTTCAGGGCTGTGCATAACCTTTCCAGGCCAAAGGCCAAGTTGGCCTCTTCTGGTGCTGTGATGTCTATCAACATAGTTGAGAGCTACTTAGATGAAGCCAGCATAGAATTGCTGATCTCAGATCCTGCAGTAAAGTTCAGGTCAACTAGAATAATGACACAGCCAGCTTTGGCTCATGTGGCAGTGTAACACCTCACTTGTCCTCCAACAAGTGTCTCCTCTGAGTGTAAGTTTAGCACAACAGGAGATGTGTCTCCTCATCGCACCAAGTTGATACCATCATATATGGAGATGCTTGTGTTTCAAAATATACAACTTTAAATTAGAGCATGATAGCAGAAGATATACAGTATTTCTCTCAGTGAATTTTGTTTTTTCTTGGTTTAATTTTTGTTTTAATTTAAACAATGTTTGGCTAAAAAAAAGGAAAAACATAAATGATTATGTTACATAAATGCTTAAAAAAACAAAAAAACTTTAACTTAATTTTGTTTAGGTTGTATTTGGCATACAGTTGTATCTTTTAGTTTATAGTAGTATTGATAACTTTATATAAAATAAAACTTGAGTTCCAACAGATCTCTCAGTCAGGGGTTAATTAAGGTTTAATTCTTGGCATATGGTACTTCAAAGGCAACAGATTTCATTTTCAATGTTTGTTTTGTTTGTTTATAATCTGTCTGTTCAGCGTCCCCCAATTAGGTTAGGATGGTGGCGGGGTTTACAATGTTCACATAGGGATTTATTAGTTTAGAGATTAGTTTATTGGTTTGAGTGTGGATTAGGAACAGAATGCTAGTTTTAAAATGATTTTTTTTTTTCAGTGATGTTTATGGGTATACATGTTTATGGTTTTCATAGACCCAGCAATAAACCAATATTACCTTTAAAAGTGTTCATAACTTTTATAATAATTTATTGAAGAATACATATTCTAAAATTAGAAGTGTAATAAAAATAAATTATTGTTATGCCTATTTCCACCTTTAATCAAACACAAATACAAATGACTTTGCTGCCTCAACAAATAGAGATACAAATCAATATTGGTCTGTCTGTACATTTATTCTCTATACTCATCTATATATTTGGATCCCTTTTATCACGTCATTCTTTTGCCTTTATCATGATTTGGTTTAAGTTTACTTTTTTGGCTGTTCTTTGACCCTTTATTTTTACAGAGGTTTTAAAGACCAAGAAAATCGTTTTTAATGTTTATTTTTCATTCTGAATCATTTTTAATAAAATCACATTCTACTGTAACATTTTTTTTTAAAATAGACGCAGCCATTTTGGACAGCAGTTGCAGGGCCACACCCTCCAGATGTCTGTTACATTATGTCTTTAGTATGATGCCATTTAAACTGTCATAGCACTGATTTGTTTACACAAGATTATTGGAATCAGTTCTTATATTATTTTGACTTTGTGCAATCCTTGATCTTCTTGTGTTTTGACATTTCTATTCTATTCAAGTTTTTTTGTAATTTCTGTAATTTTGGTACTTTCACCTATTGTAACTCTTAGCTATTTCCCCTTTATTGATTTTTTCCCTTTTCCTTGTTTCATTTTTAACTATAGAATTACCGAAGCCTACAAAAAAACTTGTAATCCTGGCCCACCTTAAATCCCTTCGCACCTCTCCATTAGTTTCTTTTGTTTTGTAAATGCATCCATCAGCACAAGCAGCAAAAAGCTTGCAGTCCCATCCCCCGCCTTGAGGTAAGAACTGTTGCCTTATAATCCACAGGTACTTGGTTTGAGTCCCTGCGCTTCGAGTATTGAGCTGCTGCTATTATTATTACTATAATGTAATAAAACCATACATTTGACTTGAGTATGTAACACCCAATGTAAATTTTGGCTACTTGTAAAAGTTAGCGCTTGTTTATTTTATTATTCAGTTTTATTCTGTCAGTGACGTTCACGTGGTACAACAAACTTGCCTCTCCCTCTCTGAGTTGATGCTGTTTATCTCCATTCTTATCACAAGAGCAGTGATGACCACATTTGGTGCTGTAGCTGATACCTGCTTAGAATTATTTGTTGTACTGGTAATCAAAGATACGACATCCTGTGACCACTATCAGGCTACCATACAGCATTTGTGCTATGCCAACAGAGGCACCCATGCAGAACGTGTGAAAAATGAATGATTTTATGCAGTTTGGGACATCTGGCAATGTTTTGTTGAGAACTGTGTTTTGAGTTACAACCCAAGGTAAAGGCTTTCCGAGTCTGTGGTCATAAAGCTTAGGGAGCCGTTTCTGGACAAAGACAGAACCGTAACAACAAACAGCTTCTTCACTGCGCTTTCCCAGGCTAATAGACTGCTGCACCGTGACACAACTCTGTTTGGCACCAGAAGCAAATTAGGACTTCCACCTTCAGCTTAAGTCACTTTAGTATGCAATCAATTCACCAAGCTAGTGTTTAGATCTGGCAATGCCATGCTGACGGTGTATATGCCCAAAAAGAAGAAGCCTTTGATTTCAGTCTGTAACAGCCAGTGTAAAGTTTTGCAACCTGTAAAAGATATTGCTGAAGGGGTATAACCAGACACACAAACGCTGGTGAATCATGTCTTTTTAGTATCTTTTTGTCACTTAAATTTTTTTTTATTCAGTTTTATTCTTGAATAAAAGCAAACTTCTTTCGTTATACCTTTGCGAAATTGTTTATTTTATATTCTCTCGTGCACACATGTCATTATTTGAAAACACTATGCCAGATGTTGCTTGTACTCCCGTTATGGTGCATGATACTGAAAATTACAGTTACGGTTGTAACTTTTACAAGTAGCCAAAATTTACACCAGGTGTTACAGACTCAAATCAAATGTAAGTTTTCATTATATTATAGTAATAATTATAGCAGCAGCTAACTCGAAGTGTCAAGACTTGAAACTGGTACCTTTGGGTTATAAGGCAGCAGTTCTTACCTCTGTACCATTCAAGAACACGTAGCAACTTCCTGTCAGTTGACATTTGAGCTTGGGTTTTTAACTCATTGACCGCTTCACGTCATTATTAGTATAACATGGAAAAAGTTTCTGCTTTAGGTATTTGTTCAGCATTTCTTGCCTCACATTTCCTTTCATCCTACACTTGCCCATATCTTTGTAGACAAGGAACAGACATGAAATGCATGTATTCCAAATAACAATATACTGTATTATTTACCCTATACAACTCCAGGCACATCACACACAGCTAAGGAGCCTTGGCTTGAGCTGGGAGAACTTTTTGCCTGAGCTGAGTTCCATCAAAGGAGGATGGCATAGTAGGCTGCTTGCTGTTTGTGTTGATCAACAAATTTTATAAAACAAAAGATGCTGATGGAGAGGTTTGAAGGTAATTTAAGGTTGTCCAGGATTACAAGTTTTTTTGTAGGCTTCGGTAATTCTAGTGTTACATTACTTGGTCTATTAATTTTTATTGCATTTTTGATTCGCTTGGCCTATTTTACATTATTGAATTGAAATCAGTTAATTAAATTTTATTTAAGATAATCAACAAATTCAATTTAAATCTTCAAATTTCCTTTTCAGTCTTATACTTAAAATGATATAAAAACTCGCAGCCTGAAACATGTTTTCATGAGTTTTTAAAAATGTGAATATAAAATTAAATTAGGCAAGACCAAGACATTTCCAAGGTAAGGAAGGCTACAGCTAATCCAGGTGTCTTCAGACCTTGGATAGTCCTTACAATAGGAGGCATCAAAGCAGTATTTCCCACTTGGCTCCAAACTAAGAATTACACAGGCCTGCTCTAATAATACTCCGCACAGGAACCAAAATCCTTATCGGAATGGTACTTTTCCACAACAGGTAAACTCCTGCTTTCTCTTCATTCAAATCAAACAGTATCCAAATTACTGAACTACCAAACAAAAACTCACAGTCACAAAACTCTCTTGTAAGTATGCCTTTTACTATTTTTACAGGAAGGTTTTTATTTAACAGAAACCAACTATATTACGAAGGCCTCATGAGGTGAAAGTTAGAGGTATATCTTTAAAGCTACATAGTTGTTCATCAATTATTATAACATATTCAGCCCCACGACCTTGCCCAACACCAAGTCCATGCAAGCATTGAACAGAGTAGGATAAAGGACACACCTCTGATGAACCACAGAATCAACTGGGAAAAACACAAAGGTTCTGCCCCCCTCTGTACATCACTCGCAGTACCAGTGTACAGGCCAGCCATGATATCCAGCAACCTTGAGGGGATCTTGCAAAGTCTCAGGATGTCTCACAGGACAGCTCAATATGCTGAGTTGAGCTCTTTATGAAAATCGACAAAAGCTGCAGAGAGTCTCTGCTGATATTTGTGTTTACGCTTCATGAGAACCCTTAGTGTTAGGATGCAGTCGATGGTAAACTTCTTAGGCATAAAAGCACTGTGCGAGTTTGTGAACTTGAGCTTTCGAGTTTCTCCGACACTCTATGTCACTCGATCAACTTCCTTTTGTTGCTTATACCACTGTTTAAACCAACAAATAGTAAGTTTTTCCTTGCCCCCACTTGGTATTCGCTGAAATTCTTCTATTTCCCCCGTGCTTTTGCCATTACCTTTACACAGAACGCTGAGCTTAAGGGCTATTTATATTGATTTGCATATTCAAAGAGGCGTAATTCTGGGAGGAGACGGGGCGGGACAGTAGGCGCGTGCACATGCGTTACTTTTCACGCTGACCGGGATTTATATAGTGGAAGAACATGAGGCCCCCGGCAATCACTCTACCCTTTCCAAATAGGGTTGACAAGTCCCGTTTCCAGGAAGACAACCTTACCAAGAGCTTGGAGAAGTTCAACTCGGATACCACAGAGCTCCGCAGCCTTCCCTACCCTCATCTGGTTCAGCACCTCTGCAATCTCAGTGAGATTGGGTGGTTCACAGCTAATTGGAGGATCATCCTCAAGAACTGTGGAACCAGAGATATCCAACATCCTAGCTGGATGATCAGCTTTAAACAGCTGCTCAAAGTAGCCAGCCCAGTGGGTCACAACTGTAGTGTCATCCATAAGGATTGTTCCATCAGCCGCCCTGTCTGTGACTCTTCGAGGAATAGATTTCAATGTGTGTAATGCTTCTGTTCCTCTGTAAGTAGGATGTAGGTCACTAGACCATAGATGGTCTGTCACTTGATCACAGATTCCTCTAACAAACCCCTCCTTATCTGCCCTCAGAGCCCTCACAGCTGTCCTTCTCAGTTCCCGGTACAAACCGGAGTTGCCATCAAGTTGTACGCTGTGACTCCTTTCAATGAAATCCTTGTGAGATTAAATTCCTCCTGGGAATTCTAATATTCTAATTCTACTTTAATAAATGTAATGTCAGACCAGACATTTTTCATTATGATATCTAAGGCCAGCAAAACTTTAACATTTTTTGAAATCAGCACTTTACTGATCCAACTTTTGCCTTTTCCAAAACCCATCACAATTTTCCCTGATCCCTCTGTCTTCCATATTGGATCAATCTTCCACTTTGGCTCATTAAAATTGCAAAGCATACTATGTGATTGATTATACTTAAAGACTCAACTGACAATATCTTAATGTTTATTTTATGCAGAAAATCATGTGCTTAAAGGTGAACTGCAGTAAACTAAAGGTGAGTTGTATTTTTAATGCAAATTTTATTTTTGTTTAAGAAATAAAGTTGTTTTTTTAAATTCCCCCGATAAATGCAGCATACATTCTTGCCTATCTTGGCATTTGCTAAAAACAATTTTATTCCAACTACACACAAAAAAATTTAAAATCACAGAATTATCCAAAGCTCTTTTTAAAAGTCAACTTTAATACTCTGAATAATGTTAGAAAATTGTCATCTGGGTATTTAAGAGGTACTAGGTCAATGCAGAAAAATGTTTGTCTTTAATCTACTCTTATTTTGGATTCTCCAGCCATAGAGTGTTTAACTGTGTCTGAGGTAAATGTCTTTTTAACATCTCATCAATGGGAATTGCTGGAAGGAAGGTAAAAAAAGCAGATTTGTTCAGTTATTAGATAAAATAATAAAAATAAATTTTACAGTATATGGTTTTATATACAGCATATTGTATTATGTTACTATCAATGAATAAATGTAATTACATTTCATTAAAACTAATCACTACTTTATTATTCTAGAAGGGGCACATTTAGTATTACTAATTTTGTTATATTTAGTAGGTCCCTTTCAGATTTGGTTTACAAGAGCAAAAATTGCAAATTATAGCAAACCTTATCTAATTTAATAATAAGAATCATTGTAAAAAGAATTTTAGCTCCAGGTAAGATGTAGCATAGCTGTATGATTTTCATCCACATACCCATTTCTAAATATACTTTATCAAATGACAATCATACAAGGAGCACTGGACAAAATATAAAGAAATCCAGTTCATTGCAGGCCATTGTCATGCTTACCAACACTCACTCATGCCAAGCAAATTTAAAGATGTCAGTCAGCCTAAACTGCATGTCTTTGGATTGATTGACTTCAGTAGCCAGTCAAAACTGTGAAAAAAACGTAGAGACACGTAGAAGGGTTGGGGTATGAATGTAGTAAAACCCCTTTTAATAGGTAAGCCTATTAAAAATGGAACAGAAAAAAAGCAAGAAACAGAACAAAGCTTGCAACCTTGAAGTGAACATGATCCTATAGCATTTTAACGGAGCTTCTGGAGGCCTGAAGTGCTCCCACCAGATGTTTGTTCTTGAATGGACACCGACTTTCAGGTTTGCTGGTGCGTAAAAATACTCCAGGAAAAAAAGAGGGGGTACTTTCATTCAAGATATGAAAGGGATATCAAATTCTTCCTGTCTAGATACATCAGGCCTGCAGGTGAAAGGGAAGAAGAATTAAGTGATAGGACCCTCACTCTTTCTGAAGGATGTGTCCTGAAGACACCCCCTAAGTGCAGATGTCTGACACGGCTCTTCACTTACTCAGACTCAGTGGGAAGAGTTGATCGGTCATAAATCCAGGAAAAACCCTTTGAAGAATTTTAATTTAATTTAATTTAATTTATACAGTTGGAAATCAAGGTGACTCTAGAATTGGAGTCCTTATGGGATTTCATCCATTGTAAGCGTGTCTGACTCAACCCACACTGACACAAGAACTTTACCCAGTCAGTAATCCAGCTGTAATTAAAACTCTGTTCCATAAAACTCCAAGCCACTTGCACTAACCAGTACACCACCATGGCACTCGTATGTATTTCAAAAATACTTTTTCTTTTAAATGAGTTGGGTTGTCCAGATAAACAAAAGGATGCATATCGATGCAGAACAATGTTGTGCTTAACTTTAATAATACAAGTCAGACATCAGCCTTTTTCTTTAATAAACATTCTTGCTAAATAATTACTATACAAGTCCTGTTTGTTTTACAGCATCTGTATATTATCATGTATCTTAATAATTATACGAATTTCTGAAAACTAAAGTATATGTATTAAGTAACTGTCTGGTAATTTTTCCAGGGCATTCCACATTCTACTCTCAGTGCTCTGTGAAAGTATGACACATGCTTTAAATCAGTAATGATACATTGCATGAAGTTCTAAAAATCCCATTTAATAAATAATTATGCTGTAGGCTGAATGGATTTTAATTATGCTTTGGACTAAAGTAAAAATACAAAACAGTTTAACCAAGTGGAAAAAGTACAATCAGCATTTATTACATTAAAGGATTAACCATTAAAAAACATAATCACAGAGTATCAGCTTTGTTTATAATGGTGTAGCATTTAATTATACAGTTACTTCATCAGTAAAGACATTTTTTCCTAAGTCTAATTGTATTTGGGCATTTATGCAGCATTTATGGGAGAAATTCATTGAAAAATAGTACAGGATTTCACAAACCGTTAAAATTCCCTTCAGTAATATTTGGTCTATATTTCAGTTGTAATGGGTTTTCAAACTCTTAATTATGAATAATGTTGAACAGTTCTTGAACAATACAGCATTTCAATAAACAGGCCACCACTCTGTATATTCTATATACAGTACTATATGGTCTCTACGAGACCAGAGAGCACAGTGAAACCCGGACCTCCATGGCATGGCAGTATATACTAAATTGGAGATGCAGATCAGGATAAGGAGGCAGAAGAGGAGTCACGATGGGCAGGAGAGCTTTACAAAGTTCCTCTTTTATTGACCTCAGCCTTCCCATCAAGTGATTTCAGCCAAATTAAAACTCTTAACCAAAGGATAAAGAAAAGAGCTGGCAGGGAATATTGCATAGTAAAGAAGCAGCTGCATGGTACAGTTTCCCAGTAACATGTCCTGCCTGCTATAAGCATCAAAATTGGGCTTGTCAGTATACCACACTTTCTTTGTAAGGTAAAAACCCTAGCTATGTTCAGCATTTTTCCTGAAAGTTTATTTAAATTAAAATGTATGTTGTGCTTTACACATTTATCAAAATAAATTATATAGTAAACTACATTAAAAAAAACAGGACCCACTATCTTGCTCTGCATTATTCTTCAATGACACTAACAATATATATCATGAACATGTGATCTTTTAGTACAGTAATAAAATGTGCAGTAAAGTTCATAGTGTATGGGGAACAGCACAAGGATTCTAAAAGTTGTCAGCGCAACCTGTTGGCATTTCCCCGTTTGCACATTCCTTGAACATCTAAGGAAATCTTTTCAAAAGTCTCATGCTTCCTTCTGCATTTTAAGACAAAATTTGGTAACAGTTTGGGAACTTTAAAAATGCAGCTATTACTCATTTTCAATAATGTAGCAATAACTTAACTAACACTTCTTCATAACACTTACAAAGCATCAGTAAAGTGTTTATTCATTTCTGCAATGTGACTGACTAACAAAACTTACATATTTGGTGTAAGGCCTGTGAATCCTTCACATTAACAGGTAATTATACCATCATGTCAATATGCCACACTGCACAGGGATGAATAACTGATGTTTTACAAGTGTTATAAAGACCAAAAGAAGCCTTTGTTAAAGTCTTGTTACATAAGAGTAAATGAATAATAGATGTATGTTTGCAGTATCTAAGCTAAAGTGTTATTCAAAATTTTAGATTAACATTATCACAAGTGACTGCAAGTGTGCATTTGTGACTCTGGCAGTCTTAAAAGTAAAATGGAACATAGCATGTTTGTAGCGGTCAAGTGCCGCTAAGATTCACACCGTTGAAGAGGCGGTGATTTATTTATTTTACTGGAGGATTATGGGCCACCCAAGGCAAACTGGTCCTAGGTGAGGGATGAGACAAAGAACGGTTCAACAAACCTCCAATGAAGAATAAAAACTGTGGACGACGTTTTCCCTTGCCCGGACGCAGGTCACCGGGGTCCCCCTCTGGAGCCAGGCCTGGGGGTGGGGCTCGATGGCGAGCGCCTGGTGGCCGGGCCTACACCCATGGGGCTCGGCCGGGCACGGCCCGAAGAGGTAACGTGGGTCCTCCTTCCTATGGGCTCACCACCTATGGGAGGGGCCAAGGAGGTCAGGTGCAGTGTGAGTTGGGTGGTGGCCGGCGGCGGGGACCTTGGCGTTCTGATCCTCGGCTACAGAAACTGGCTCTTGGGTCGTGGAATGTCACCTCTCTGAAGGGGAAGGAGCCTGAGCTAGTGTGCGAGGTTGAGAGGTTCCGGCTAGATATAGTCGGACTCACCTCGACGCACAGCTTGGACTCTGGAACCAATCTCCTTGAGAGGGGCTGGACTCTCTACCACTCTGGAGTTGCTTCCGGTGAGAGGCTCCGAGCAGGTGTGGGCATACTTACTGCCCCCCGACTTGGAGCCTGTGCGTTGGGGTTTACCCCGGTTGACGAGAGGGTGGCCTCCCTCCGCCTTCGGGTGGGGGGAAGGGTCCTGACTGTTGTTTGTGCGTATGCGCCGAACAGCAGTTTGGAGTATCCACCCTTTTTGGAGTCTCTTGAGGGGGTGCTATAGGGCATACCTTCTGGGGATTCCCTCGTTTTGCTGGGAGACTTCAATGCTCACGTGGGCAATGACAGTGAGACCTGGAAGGGCGTGATTGTGAGGAATGGCCCCCCCGATCTGAACCCGAGCGGTGTTTTCTTATTGGACTTCTGTGCTCGTCACGGATTGTCCATAACGAACACCATGTTCAAGCATAAGGGTGTTCATATGTGCACTTGGCACCAGGTCACCCTAGGCCTCAGTTCGATTATCGACTTTGTGGTCGTGTCGTAGGACTTGCGGCCATATGTCTTGGACACTCGAATGAAGAGAGGGGTGGAGCTGTCAACTGATCACCACCTAGTGGTGAGTTGGCTTCGGTGGTTGGGGAAGATGCCGGTCAGACCTGGTAGGCCCAAACGTGTTGTGAGGGTCTGCTGGGAACGGCTGGCAGAGTCCCCTGTCAGAAGTGGCTTCAACTTCCACCTCCGGCAGAACTTCAACCACGTCCCGAGGTAGGTGGGGGACATTGAGTCCGAATGGGCCATGTTCCGTGCCTCTATTGTTGAGGCGGCTGACCGGAGCTGTGGCCGCAAGGTGGTCGGTGCCTGTCGTGGCGGCAATCCCCGAACCCATTGGTGGACACCGACGGTGAGGGATGCCGTCAAGCTGAAGAAGGAGTCCTATAGGACCTTTTTGTCCTGTGGGTCTCTGGAAGCAGCTGATAGGTACCGGCAGGCCAAGCGGAATGCGGCTTCGGTTGTTGCTGAGGCAAAAACTCGGGCATGGGAGGAGTTTGGAGAGGCCATGGAGAACGACTTTCGGACGGCTTCGAGGAGATTCTGGTCCACAGTCCGGCGTCTCAGGAGGGGGAAGCAGTGCAGTGTCAACACTGTATATGGTGGGGATGGTGCACTGCTGACCTCGACTCGGGACGTTGTGGGTCGGTGGGGGAAGTACTTCGAAGACCTCCTCAATCCCACTAACATGCCTTCCAATGAGGAAGCAGAGCCTGGGGACTCTGAGGTGGGCTCTCCCATCTCTGGGACTGAAGTCACCGAGGTGGTCAAAAAACTCCTTGGTGGCAGGGCCCCGGGGGTGGATGAGATACGCCCGGAGTTCCTTAAGGCTCTGGATGTTGTAGGACTGTCTTGGTTGACACGTCTCTGCAACATCGCATGGACATCGGGGACAGTGCCTCTGGATTGGCAGACTGGGGTGGTGGTCCCCCTCTTTAAAAAGGGGGACCGGAGGGTGTGTTCCAACTATAGAGGGATTACACTCCTCAGCCTCCCTGGAAAAGTCTATTCGGGGGTTCTGGAGAAGAGGGTCCGTCGGATAGTCGAACCTCGGATTCAGGAGGAACAGTGTGGTTTTCGTCCTGGTCGCGGAACAGTGGACCAGCTCTACACCCTTAGCAGAGTCCTGGAGGGTGCATGGGAGTTTGCCCAACCAGTCTACATGTGCTTTGTGGACTTGGAAAAGGCGTTCGACCGTGTCCCTCGGGGAGTCCTGTGGGGGGTGCTCCGGGAGTATGGGGTACTGGACCCCCTGATAAGAGCTGTTCAGTCCCTGTACAACCGGTGTCAGAGCTTGGTCCGCATTGCCGGCAGTAAGTCGAGCCCGTTTCCAGTGAGAGTTGGACTCCGCCAGGGCTGCCCTTTGTCACCGATTCTGTTCATAACTTTTATGGACAGAATTTCTAGGCGCAGTCAGGGTGTTGAAGGGGTCCGGTTTGGTGGACTCAGGATTGGGTCACTGCTTTTTGCAGATGATGTTGTCCTGTTTGCTTCATCAGGCCATGATCTTCAGCTCTCTCTGGAGCGGTTCGCAGCTGAGTGTGAAGCGGCTGGGATGAGAATCAGCACCTCCAAATCCGAGACCATGGTCCTCAGCCGGAAAAGGGTGGAGTGCCCTCTCAGGGTTGGGGGCGAGATCCTGCCCCAAGTGGAGGAGTTTAAGTATCTCGGGGTCTTGTTCACGAGTGAGGGAAGAATGGATCGTGAGATCGACAGGCGGATCGGTGCGGCATCCGCAGTGATGCGGGCTCTGCATCGGTCTGTCGTGGTGAAAAAAGAGCTGAGCTGTAAGGCAAAGCTCTCAATTTACCAGTCGATCTACGTTCCTACCCTCACCTATGGTCATGAGCTATGGGTAGTGACCGAAAGAACGAGATCGCGAATACAAGCGGCTGAAATGAGTTTCCTCCGCAGGGTGTCTGGGCTTTCCCTTAAAGATAGGGTGAGGAGCTCAGTCATCCGGGAGGGGCTCAGAGTAGAGCCGCTGCTCCTCCGCATCGAAAGGAGTCAGATGAGGTGGCTCAGGCATCTGATCAGGATGCCTCCTGGATGCCTCCCTGGTGAGGTGTTCCGGGCACGTCCAACCGGGAGGAGGCCCCGGGGAAGACCCAGGACACGCTGGAGGGACTATGTCTCCCGGCTGGCCTGGGAACACCTTGGGATTCTCCCGGAAGAGCTGGAAGAAGTGGCCGGGGAGAGGGAAGTCTGGGCTTCTCTCCTTAAGCTGCTACTCCCGCGACCCGACCTCGGATAAGCGGAAGAGGATGGATGGATGGACTGGAGGATTACCAGGGACAACCCCAGCCTTGGAACGACACACACACACACACTACAGAGACAAAAAAAAAGAACAAGCTGGGAGTTTAAATGATAAAAAGTATAATAAAATTAAATTATATAAATGAAAACAATAATACCACCCCTGATCCCTTCGGCAATATTACATTTAACATATAAACACAATAAACACACAGCAAAGTCCATGGAAACCCAAACCGGATGAAGTGAGAAGTGGTGAAGTTAAGTCCAGCGATCTGCATGATGAAAGGGAATGGAAAACACAGTCCTACCGGTAGTTGTTGTAAGTATGACGACAGATGGATGGTTCAGGAGCGCTCCTTCTTCTGGGAAAGCCAATGAATTCACACACAGTCCTCAGTAGACAGTAGACAGGTAGACAGACGATCCAGACCCCAACAAACAATACAATCCAGGACACAATGATGATAAATGATGCTAAATGGCAGAATTAACGGCAAGCAGTCCAGCAGATATACATAATGCACCAAACAAACAAAACAAAAGAAAAACTTTTTTTTCCTTTGACACCTGCCCTCCTTTTAAACCCCTCTGGCCACCTTTGACCCCAACAGCCCCTGCAAGGACTGCTGGGAGATGCAGTTCTAACTATTAGTAGCATTGCTACATGTTTAAAATATTTACAGATAGATGAATTAAAAAATAAGACAAGTGTTGAGTTACTTGTCCTTTTTCTGAGTAAAAGTATTTGTAAATATAGCTAAGAAACAAATTCCATTTATTATTCCAAAAAATATTAAAATTTTGGCATTGGACTACAGAAAATGAGTCTGTGGTGAAAGTCTGATGTTTACCCATGTTAGTGTCTTTGGCTTCGGGCCTTGATATATCTTTTAAATATTCAAAGCAATTGAAACATTGATAGTTCATTAATAGTGTATCATGTAATGTATGTTAATGCAAAATATCTTGATAAAGTATATTTTTAGGGTTGTTACGGATACAACAAAACAGTCTACCGAAGCTCAAGTATGCAATACAAAATTGGTGACCCCTTCTAGTCATAAAGTGTACTCTGTGCCTTATTAATGGTCATGGCTAAGCAGATACTAAAGTGGATAATTAAATAAGTCCTCCAGCATGGGCATGAAGGTCCACTGTACACCCTTGGAAGGTTTTCATCACCCAGTTAATTACAAGTGAGAAGACGGTCAGTGACAGCAGCCATATTTGTCTGACTCCAGTGTTAATGGTGAATCGTGCTGCCTGGTCCGTGTTGTGGATAACACTTCAGGAAGTATTTTTATACAGGTCTGGATTACATTTAGAGTATTCTAGGGGAAGCTGTAGTGCTTCAGGATTCCATATTACTCTTCTGTCCACCATGTTGAAAGCCTTCTTCAAGCTGACAAAGCAGAGGTACAGTGGTAACTGCCACTCCAACAATTGCTGGAAGACTTGGACTTTCCAGACAATATTACCCTGCTGTCACACCATTTTGAACATGGCCAAATGAAAAATGAACAGGCTCCAGGAAGTTGCCAGGATTAAGGGGTTGGAGATCGGTGACAGGATTACTAGGGTGGACAGCGGTGTCATCAAGACAAAGAGCTTATATGTTAACACCTAGTGTTACTCCTATTAATAATAACTAAAACAAAAAATGTTGTTAATGAAAAAAAAAATCATTTTGTTACCTATAACTAAAAAAAAAATAAAAAAAATGTCTGAAAACTAGAACTAAACAAAACTGAGAAAATAAAAAAGAAAACAAGGTAGCTTTTGTAATTTTAATTTTGATTCTCACTACATTAGACTGTGCATAATGTACATGCAAGAAAGCAGATGGCAGTATATTTATTAAATATAGTATTATTTAAAACCACATAGTCATAAATTTGGCTTGGAACAAGCATTAACTTGTGCGTATGTGTAGGTATTCCTCGCTGCTGGCATCTGAATCTGTGGATTTCTTTGGTCATTTCATCCATCAGTCAGCTTTCCCTTCTAGAACTGAGAGTAAATATTAAAGCCTCATCACTTTGTGAATGACTTATTCTGTGAATTTAACAGGCCCATAACTGACCGTCATTCACAGATGTTCTGAGTGAAGAGCAGGCAACTTTCTATAAAATTCAATGAAAAGATGTTTAAATTAAAACACACAAAGAGTTTGGAAGATACATCTACTGTAAATGGTTTGAAAATTAGTGCCCTGGAAGACTGGTCAAGCTCAAATAAGGCTTCAAATTTCGTTAGTATTTCAACTGGAAAGAATGTTATCTTTACACACAAGAGAAGGTAGGAATTCCAGCCATTTAACCTTACTTCCCACAGATATTGCTTGTTTATTGATGGTAACTTTGCAGTGATATATTAGGTAGATGCGTATAATGCAGTCAATGTCATCAACCAAGCTGATATTACATGCATACATTTATATTTAATCAGGATATTAGTACTGATGTTTGAATGTGGGTTGTGCAGTGTCGCAGAGCACATTCCATCACACTATCATGATGAACTTCTTTATGTTAAATGCTTCATTGGTAGCAAATAGATGGACTGCAATAGTCTTAATATACTGTATTTAAATTGCAACAGTGCTATAAAGTTTTTAACAGGGGAATATGATGAGCTCACTAGCACTGTTAATTCTGAAGTATGCTAACCGGCGTGATTTATTTTCACAAGAGTAATGTACCAAATGTGCTCTGTGTTGAAATAGACTCAGGCGATGGATGTGTGTGCGATGAACTTTCTTTATCTCACATTGCCGTGCTTAACATACGCCTCATCAGTGATAAAGCATTAGAACTATCTAATTCATTGCAGACTGGTGTTGCTTATTAAGTGAAAGATCTGAGATGTGCTATAACACATGTTTAATATTTAATGTAAATTGTATGCTTGTAGAAATGCATTGTACACATGCAAAAACTTTTATCTCTGTATTTGCAGTTGTAGTTACTAACACAGTACTCACTTCAACAGTATATCAAAAAATAAGCAAAGTAAGAATTTCCTGAAAAAATACACTTTGAAAGTTTAAAAATGGATAGGTTGTATATAGTTTGCATCAGGAGATGTCAAAAATAATATAATAAATAAGAATATATTTGTGTGATGATCTTACTGCTTGCAGTGGTACTCTCAAAAATAAAAAAAGAGTTTTTGAAGTTAAATAACCATTTGCTTAAAATATTTGCAGGTTAAGGTAACAAATGACATCAGAGCACACTTGTTATTTGTGCATTTTTTGATTATACTGGAAGCCTTCATCTGTCACTTTATCAGGAGAGAATTGAGTTCTGTCACAGACAGTAAAATTGAATTGATTATATTAACAGTGTCGGAGATGGCTTGAGTGGCGACCCGGCTGGGATGCCTAGGAAGACTGGAGGAGGGCTTACTCCTTCCCCAGACCAAGTGGGGGAGACCACTCTGGTTCCTTTGGGGGCCACAAATACAGAGCTTAGAAGCTCAACCTTGTAGGGGCCTGTGGTTACCGCCAGGGGGCGCCCCCATGCCTTTGGAGCCCTGGACCTCGGCACTTCTGCCACAATCGGAAGGGCCGGGGGGAAGAAGAATGGGGACACCCGGAGTGCTTCCGGGAATACAGCCGGCACTTCCGCCACACTGGGGCGTGTCGGTGGAAGATTGCTGGAACGCACCTGGAGCACATCCAGGTGCTATAAAGGGGCCACCTCCCTTCATTGAATAACTGGAGTCGGGAGAGAGAGAAATGAGGTCTGGGAGGAGGCAAAGAGGCGGCCTGAAGGAAGAAGGCATTGTGTGGTGTTGGCCAGGACTTTGGGGACTTGGGGACTGTTGTGCACTCACTGTAAATATGGAGCACCAAAATAAATGTGTGTGGGGTGATTCAGACGTGTCTGCCTGTCTGTATCCGGGTCAAGTTCCACAACAGGTACAACATGAATGATACACAATTTCAGAATTATAAAGAAAATTGTGATTTTACACTTGTAAAACAGTGTTCATATGGATATATTTGGTTAGTAATACATCCATCCTCCAACCTGCTGAATCCGAACACAGGGGTCTGCTGGAGCCAATCCCAGCCAACACAGGGCACAAGGCAGGAACCAATCCCGGGCAGGGTGCCAACCCACTGCAGGACACACGCAAACACACACTAGGGCCAATTTAGAATCGCCAATCCACCTAACCTGCATGTCTTTGGACTGTGGGAGGAAACCAGGGCGCCCGGAGGAAACTCACGCAGACACGGGGAGAACATGCAAACTCCACGCAGGGAGGACCCAGGAAGCAAACCCAGGTCTCCTAACTGCAAGGCAGCAGTGCTACCACTGTGCCACCGTGCCGCCCCGTGAGTAATACACAACCAATAAAATGTAACAAAAGCTAAAATGTAACTGCTGAAAATTACAACAAAAGAAAAGCAAAAAAAAAAAATTATAAAGTGGCAAAACACTAAAACTAAATAAAAATAAAAAATAAAATCCAACAATCAATAAAAGCTAAAACAAAAAATATCTTAAAAACTAGAAAGACACTGGTCAACACCACCAAGCAAGTTCCCATTACCCTCAAAAAACAGGCCATAGTCTATAATGAGCAAGGCAGGAGGGACTGATGAAGATGTACTGTCCAGAATCACGAAAGCATGAAAGGCAATCACTGCCCAGAAATAAGTGTGGTTAAACACTTAACAGCTAATACACTAAACTCAAAGTATTTACCATCAATGTGAAATCCATGCTAATGTATGGAAGTTAGACATAGAGGACAGACCAAGAACCTGGAGCATATGCTACAAAACTTTATCAACACCCGTGTTCACAAGATACTTCACATAAAGTGGCCAAAAGTGTTTTCAAACCACAAGCTCTAGCATTGAAGCAAGCAGCAATCCATCACATGTGCAGAACAAAAAGTGAAGGTGAATCATGCACACCTTTCACAGGCTGCGGGCCAGCTTCATATTCATGCCTTGAATAGTAATGCCCAAGGAAAATGAAAGAAAAGGAAAACCAGCCCTGACACAGAGAAGAACCCAAGAGTCAGAGCTGAAGACCACCAGGATGTTATGGTAAGAGACAAAACAGACAACCCAAAACAGACAATGATGGAGACTTGTACTACAGGCCCAATGGTCTATGGAATGAAAAAAATGAAATTAGGTAATGCAATTATTAACACTTGTTTTTCAAGGCAAACCTCCATTGCTTTTTCCCAATGGCCTAAATTATGTTGGCTTCTGCAAAATTTTGTAAATTATTATTATTATTGTTATTATTATTATTGATAATAATAATCATAATTAACAGACACTTTTATTAAACATGAATTACAAAGATAAGAATAATATATGTATAATGCACTAGATGAGTGATATATGAGTGATTACAAAGTACTGAATTAACAAGTGACAGAGATTAAAATGTAAAGTAGGAAAGTGCAAAATTATAGTTGGTCTGAAGGCTAGATAAAGAACTAAAACTTTAAAAATTATCCATGTTTATTGACGGCTGATTGGGCGAGGACAGCTGCAGATATCCAAAACAAGTGCAGACAGGTGTGCTCTGAAGAAGATTTGAAAGCAGTTTCTGGGAGCCATGCCAAAAGAGAAGTGAGGAGTATAGCTGTGAGAGAACAACATATGTTGAGTGGCATTGGGAGTAAGGAATGATGAAATCTTATGAATGTCTTAAAGAAAGAAATGAAACAACCGGGTCATTGAAGAAATGTACACATGTAACAAGGTAGAATCTCCCAGTGTCACAAAAATATTCCTAAGTGTATCTAGTGCCAAGAGGTTAACATCATCATCACAAACAATGCATTGGGAAAGCTGTGTATGGAGAAGCAGAAGGTCAACACAAAATATGAGACTTGGACATGTTGGGTCAGTTGCAGTGTAACTAAGAGAGTACCGTACAAGCTATGGATCAAGACCAGAATATGTAGTATGGTACTAAGAGAAGACAGTCCTCAGGTCTGTGTTGTTGCAGTGAACAGAGAAACAAGATTGATTCCAAGTTTAACTAATCTGCAGCTAGTCTTGTTTTGGTTTCGTGTTTCTCCCCGGGTTGCTCAGCTGTCTGTCTGATTACCTGTTATTGGTGGTGTGCCAGTAATTAATGCATTGCCCTCTCTTACTTAATAACATCTCACTATACATTCATTTTGATTTAAAGGGGCGGAGCACAGGAGAAATGAACATCCTTATGTAAAGTCATTAAAAAATAACTTTGGTCGTTAGGCTACAGATAGATCAAAATGAATATCGCTGTCATTGTTGTAAATGTTATTCTCTTCAAGCATATGAAATGACCTTGAAATCAATTTCTATACATAAAGTAATGACGACTAAAGGTAAACATTAGTAGAATCATATCTGAAGCGTAATTGTTTCTTTGTAACTAAAGCGTGGATCTACCAGCAGGGTACCTGGGTGTGAATCCTGCAGCCTTGGCATATGTGAGAAAAAAATAATGCAAGTATTTTTCTGATTCAGTTGTACTTGCTTTCTTCTTTGCAACATACGTATGTGGATACTCGTGGATTATATTGCCAACCCCTAATCTAATGTGCAAATGACTGCTGGCATAAATCTCTGAGGGCTCATTTTATTTTTATATGTGATGTTCATAGAGTGCAAATATATGCGTGTGACACCCTGGGGCTGTGCTTTCTTAATCTGGTCTTGTTGTAAAATATTTACAAATTACTCACTTGGGTATTAAGGGAATATTGTTGATATCCTTAAATATAAATCCACGCCACTCTGAAGGAATACCACATGTAAGAAACTGGCAGATCTTTCAATGCATACTTCCCAAACCAGTGGATAAGTGATTTCTTAATTAAGGACCCCAAATTTGAGTTCTGTTAGTGAAGATTAATGGTTAAATCCATATTTTGTTATTTCTTACTTTATGCAATATAAATATTTCCATGCAACATTTCTCTATTTCTATGCCATTGAGTTAAAGATGTTTGATTTAGAATAATGCTATACTTCAGTCCAAATATAAATATACAGTATGATTTCCATATGTTTTTAATGGCATATATTTGCTTTTTCATGTCCATGACAGTCTGTTTGATGTGAGCAGAATTCATTATGCAACAATATCCACTGTGCTAAGTCCATTAAACTTGAGGTGAGGTGGTCTAAGGTTAGTACACAATTCTTTTTGCCTTCTCCAGCTCCAAGAAGGCCACTACAACTGCACTTAGTGTAAGTTTTAGTCAGCTGCTAGTCCACAGCCAAGGGGCTCAATGCAATAGTGCTAAACCAGGACTAAGGCCAGATCAGCACAGGATCATCCCCAGCTCATAGAACACTGCAACTGACCCATTAAGTGTAAAGTCTAAAATGTTGTTGAGTATTGAGCTGTGTCTTGAGATTGCAAACATATTGCAAACCAGAGTATCCACGTTGTTTTAAGAAGGTAAAAAGTAAAAAGCAAACCATGGTTTTGAGATTCCACCATTTTAAAAGGAGTGCTGTTATTGACACTGATAGGTGATGTAAATTGCTGTCTCTGTTCTGTAGACAACTAGGCAATAATAACTGAAAAAGGCACACTTAGGATCTCTTATATTCTTCCACTATACAGAAGTTTACTTTTCCTCTTAACCCTTGACTGTTTTGCAAGTTCTCCCCATGTATTTATGGATTGATTTTTATTTTTACAAAATAGAATGAAACTCTTATGTGCTGTTTTTGCTTCACTGCCAATCAGTGTGAACCTCACTCTGTAGGATTTCTAAAATAATACAGAATATAAACTGCTCAATAAAATGCAATGTACCTTTAGCAATAAGCCATTTAATCTTTAGATAAGTAATATTATAAACGGAATGTAGCTTGGCGCTGAGGGTGTGACAGGTTGTCATGAAAGAAGGGAATATATTCTTACCTCAAGAAAAATTGTTCTAAGAATATGTGATAAAATAATTATTTCTAGTTTCCTTTCATTTTCACAAGGATGCCTCATACATGTGAAAGGCATATTAAATCAAAACCTTTGCTGCTTTAAAGTGGACTTCAATGTCTCATGAATTACAATGTAAAATGCCAGTGTGGGCAAGATATTTTTTAAAATGTATATAAACGCTGGACTTTGGAACACAATATTGCTTGGCAAATGTATGTACACCATCTTTGTGAAGACATATCTAAAATGCTAAACTTGACATTTAAGAAAAGCTAGCTGATTTCTGTCTTCTTTAAAAACAGGGGAGTTTTGTGTAAGTAATGTTTTCCCGTATCTTTGAATGAAATGGTATAAAGGGGACAGGATAGTAATTCACAATACCAGAGAAGTTTAGGATTAGAGGAGTGAGCTTGATGGGACATAGTACCCAATGTCATATTCAGGTATATTAAATAATACTAGAATTTTTACAGCATTAAAAGTAGAATCTATTAAACAAGTGCTCACCAATCTTTTTTTCATGATGCATCATTGTGAATTAATTGCCACAATTTTGTTTATGGATGATTGACAAAACAATTTAGTTGCTTGTGATTTAAGTTGGGATATCCTTTAAATGCTCACCAAAATTTACAACTATTCAATCGATCATTTTTGTATGATGTAGTAACAGTATAGCCAAGAATAACTGTTAGCATTTTACTGGCATGGTTAGTGCTGAAAGAGATGCAGTGACAGATGAAAACAAAAACGTCTAATTTTTCTAAAGATTAAATGGCTTTTATCATGTACTTATTGCTTAAGGTACCCAGAATTTTATTGAACAGTATAAAAGTTTATGAGCATAAGTATGAATGAATGTATGTGACGGAATATATTGGGACAACTTTCATTTATTTTTCCTGATTTCCGAACAGTTGGAAAGCATACATATTTTTAAAATGGAAAAAATACATAGTATTATTGAAATTAAGATTTATTTTTAATAGAACAGATAATATTGTTTTGAAAAAAAATTTAGAGCAATTTCTTGGAACAAACTGAATACTGATCTTCTGATTAAAAGTAAAGTTATGTAGTTTTTTTATTCTGTGGAAATAACTGTAGATTATTGCATACATTATACAACTGCCTGCTTTGAATTTTTATCAAAAAATAAAAGTGTTAAAAGATGATATAAATTGGGTTGTGATCATCACATACTTTACATTTCTGTTGAAATATGACGAAAATATTTACCACAAACCACTGGATTTTATGCAAGATATTTCCTACATGTGTACATTTTCCCTCATTCTTTCAGACAATAAATGTTTTATCCAAAATAAAATAGAAAATAAAGCACAGTTGCAAAGTTGTGAGACAATGATAACAATGTGGTTTTTGACCACTTTCTGAATGCTACTAACCACCCTGTGTCAGCTAGGAAGGGCTTTGTCAAATATGCCATATATCTTCTCGACTTCCATTACTTCATAATATACAGAGTAAGATCCTGTGTTTTGCTATCAGTATATAAAATATTTCCTGTGTTATTTAACTTCCTTTCATTTGAAAATCTTTTAAAGTCCTTCTTATCCCTTCTGTCAACAGTCATTCTCACAGGAAAATGTGTTTAACAGTGAAATGTGTCTGCATGTGCTGATGTTATCTTCAGTGTTCTGAAAATAATGCATACAACTGCAGTTGTTAATAATTCGCATACAGGTTTAATTGCTTTTGCTTGTATGACATATTTTAAATTATAATTTGAAATAATCCCATAATTGACACCTTAATTTATTTCTGAGTTATCTCTTTATTGACATATGTACTTTTGTCTTTATACATATGCATGAAATAAATGGAACCTTAAATGAAATGTTTACAAATGTCACTTTCTATACATGTAGGAGTAAAATCCCACATGTTTTTATGTTTGTAGCTTTCAGTGTTCATAATGGATTTTCCAAACTTTAATGGTTATATCCAAGGCTCACAACATACCACAAGTCAGCTGATTTAAAAGATGAACACTTGGAAGTTATTGATTATTTTATAAGTAACATATAATAAGCAGAAAGAAAGATAATAAAAAATATAGTTTCAAAGTACAGTTTTGGTTATTTAATATGACAATCATAAGTAATTCCCTCAATCCTTTAAGTGGAAACTAATGTGCACCTTGATGTATAAGTAACATAGCATAACATGACATTCTCAAACAAACTTTTTGCAATTTAGGGTCCTGGGCATGTGGATCCCATCTCTGCAGCACTGGTCACTGGACACGAACAAACCCTGGAAAGGGCATTAATTCCTCACAGGGCACACTCAAACATGCACAAGGGACCTGAAGTTTAATTATACTTGCACGAAACAAGCATTGGTGTAGAGGAAGATGCCAAATTACTTTACCTGTCTTGATTGTATTCAGCAATTTCTCTCGTCTCATTACACTTTCTCATGAGAAGTAAGAGCAGATGTGTGTTTTTATCATAATATATGAAACATCCAGGAGGAAGACAACCCAAATAAAGATTCCAGGGATGCGTAGTTTGATGAATGCTTTGATGGCCAAAGTCAAGCAGTGTTCCATAGGCACTGCATTTGAATGTCTATTATTTTAACGTTTTAATAGAAAAGCTTTGGTATTAAACTCTAAACTCAGCCTTAATTGTTGTTTTCTTTTATCTTTGTAAAAATAAGTTATGAAATGTTTGTTTTTATTTTTGGTATAAAAACTAAAATATGAAAACGTATATTTTTATTTAGTATCCTAAGGAAAACAAAAGTACAACATGAAGAAACATTATAGACAGTATTTTATCCATCTATCCATCCATTATCCAACCCACTATATCCTAATTACAGGGTCATGGGGGTCTGCTAGAGCCAATCCCAGCCAACACAGGGCGCAAGGCAGGAAACAATCCCCGGGCAGGGTGCCAGCCCACCACAGAGACAGTATTTTAATTTTAGATATACACTGTTCATCAGCTGAACATCTCTTTATCACATATAAACAACCTGAATTTTCTAATTAATTTTTCTTAAAGAAACTGAGAAGTTACTTTGCTGAATACAGTGCTAAGGAATATCTATTTTATTTGATAAAAATCTATCTTTTATCTATTTTCTAACATGCTTATCCAGGCCAGGGTCACAGGGAGCTTTTGCTGGGACTTCAAACGTGCGTCTCTGGAGTGTTTAGGGAGCAGTTGTAACACAATGATGATAAATATAATACCCTATATTTCACTGTTTTTATATTTTATTCTCATTGTGAAAGAAATACTACAATTTTTTAGGTCAACAGCTAATAGTTAGCAAACTCTGATTAGGAAAGAAACATGATTTAATGTTAGAATTACATCATCTAAAGCATGTCCATTATTTTGGGTAGTTTGTCCCATTCTTCCTGGCAGATCCACTCAAGCTTTTAGACTGGATAGGATGTGTCTATACACTGCCAGGTCTATTCAGGTTTCTCCACAGATGTTATTTGGGTTTAAGTCTGGGCTTTTGACAGTCATAGACTAGAGCCAAAGCCACCCCAGTAGTGTCTTGGCTGTGTGCTTCAGATCATTGTCATGCAAAAAAGTGTGCCATCATTGCAGTCTGAGGTCACATAAGCTCTGGTGCAGGTTTTCTTCAAGGACCTCTCTGTATTTGACTGTAATTAACTTTCCTTCAATTCTGACCAGTCTGTCTGTTTCTGCCACTGAGAAGCATCTCCATTGTATGATATTGCAGCTACAATGTGTCATTGTAGGGATAGTATTAGGCAGGTAATGAGGAGTACATGGTCTCTTTGACAGTCATAGTACTTGGAATTCTGCCCAAAGAATTCTTTTTTTGTCTCATGACCCAGAGACACTTTTTCCTAATGCTGTCAGAGTTGTTTAAGTGCCATTTTGCAGACTCCAAGTGGGAGTTAGCTACTCAACCATAAACACTTGATTGATGGGGTGCAACTGAGATAGTCATCCTTTCAACAGGTTCTGTCATCTCAGCTGAGATCTCAGCTGTCATCTGAAGTTCAGTAAGAATGACCATTGGGTTCTTGGTCACCTTCCTAACCAAGGCCTTTCTTGTCCGGTTTGTATGAGTGGCCAACTTTAGGGAGAATCCTGTTTGTTCCATCACAACTATTGAGACCACTGTGTTCCTGAGAACAATTAAAGCTTTAAAAATAGTTTTATACCCTTGCCATGATCTGTCCCTCACCACAATTTTATTGTGGAGGTCGAAAGAGAATTTCTTGGACTTCATGGCTTGTTTTTTATCCTGAAATATAGTGTGAATTGTGGGACCTTGTATACACAGGTGTGTGCCTTTCTAAATGTCCAAACCATTTTTGATTTTTAATAAATATGCAAACCTTTCTGTAAACATGTTTCACTTTACCATTATGGGTCATTAAGTACAGATTGATGGACAAAGCTGCAATTTTATCCATTTAAAATTACATCAACACAGCAAAGTGTGCAGAAAGTAAAGGGGTCTGAATACTTTATAAACCCATTGTAGCACAAGATGCCAAACCTCAGTTTATTTATTTAATAGGCATTTTTCCTTTTGAAAATGTGCTTACTTTGTGCCGAACACCTGGAATGACATCTTTTTTTCAGTTCAAATTAATTAATTTACCAGAACTATAGAGTACCCTAATTTTTTGCCACCTAGATTGACTTCAAAAGTAATAATGTGATACACGTAGTGCATCTCTAATTTAAAATGACTGAGATCAAAAGAATTTCAGATTTTGGGATATTTGCAATCTCTGCATTTTTGCATCTTACTAAAACATCAGCCATCCACTCCTCCAGTCCGTGCACTTTAAACTGCTGGGGGTTCAGGGAGACAGCAGAAGAAACTGAGCAAAAGATTTGATGCTGTAGAAAAATAAAAAGTTAAAATAGTTGTTATTCATTCAGAATATCAGTAACGCAAGATAAAACTTAATGATTGATTTGAATGTTGTAATAAACATGGCGACAGACAAACAGACACACAGACCACTGTAGCTTCTTGGCTCCAAGCATTTAATAAGTGATTCTGTCTGCTGTGATATCTTTTGTTCATTTTGACTATGGCATCACTATATGATATAGCAACAAATAGAGTTTGTATAAACATTGTGATCTATGTAGATATTGCATATTAAAGTGCAGCAGCAATATTCTGGCATGGCAAGCTTGCATGTCCAATTAGACAATAATCTTAACTTCCTTTAGTTATTCTTTTAGAAGTGCAGTCAGAAAGTAGATACTGTGCAGCCTCATTCGTGGTTGTTCTGGTGTCATATTTCGGCCAGTGTTCCTTTCTTGGTGGAGGTTCAAATTCTTGTTATATACCTTTTTTGTTAATTTATTAGTCAGTTATTTATGTTACTGTTACTTTTGTAAATTATTTGCTTTATCTTCTGTGCCTGTGTTATGTTCCTTGTGGTTTGTGGGTGTTTGCCGAAGATGTGGGGCCACCTGTGTATCAGTGCAGGGACTGCCCTCAGATCAATAACAGCAGGGGACAACCCAAAGTCCGTTGTAGTTCATTCAATTGCACTAGGAAGTTTGTGAGTGTTTCTTGTTTCTTTCTATGGTAACTATGATTAATTGGAATTTTTGACCCCTTTTCTTTGTTTCTGACTTAGGTTTCTAGATTCTGTTTTGGGGCTTTTTTTTTTTGGATTGTCAAGTATTTTCAGGCAAGTCTTTTTTTCATTTTTTGCACCACGGAGCTTACTTTTGATAAGAGCATTTTCTGTGAAAGTAAACATTTTTATTTAAAAAGATCCTATGTTTTTGCCCTTTTCATTTCCTAGGTTTTGATGGGTTACATCTCTAGTGGTCATTTTTTAAAATTCTTTGGAAGTTTATCCTTAGGAATACTTGAGTTCATAACAGTGATATCATTAGGCACTTTTACTGATTTGGGTGTTTTAAGTATGGAAATCTGCATCTCCTGTGGCTCTTCGTTATCTCTCTCAAAGTGGCAATCACTTCCTTTTGGCAGGGTGTGACATATCCTTTAGTTCAAATTCATATTTTACAATTCATATTATCTCCTTGACTCTTATACTAACATTGTAACTGAACAGAGCACACACAGCACCAGTAGCAGCGTGTTATTTACTGTTTCTACTACTCCATTGATTTCTTCAAGTGCCAATGTATAATCCGATGTTAAAGAAAGTTTCTTCCCTTGCAACAGTTTATGTTTATTTTTATTATGCTATTTCTGCACAAACAGCAAAAATTAACATGTTTAATAGGGGTCTTTTTAGGGGACTTCTTGATTGCAGACAGTTCATCGTAATTAGAGACATGCTCTCCATTATACCAGGATAAGAAGTGCACCATTACTCTTTGCAGTTCAAAATCACCATCCCTGCTTTGAGCACTGGCTTCATGAGCCATTGGATTGGCTTAGAAATTAAAAGCCAATTAAAAGAGCCTTTTAATTGTCCCAGCCCAGTTCAAAGCAGAATTGGTATGTTATGGCATATATCCTAGCATCCTCCCATAAATATCAAAATTAAAGGTCTTCATATACAGTAAGTTCATAATATACATTTTGCTGTCAATTGCCAAAACCCAAATACAATTAAACGTTATGCTTGTATAAGGCAGAATGATAGAATAAAATAAGAAGATACAAACTAAGGCCTCAGTTTGTCACTATAGTGACAACTAAACCTATAGAAGTGAAAAATGTTTTTTAAAAGATATCCGCCAACTTCCTAGCTGTTGGCAACATACATAAGGTTAAAAAGTGTACAGCTTTAGAAAATCCACTACAAGAATGGCTGTTGAAAATGAGCTGACAAAGTTGTAATAAAATCAACTGAAATGTGAGTACATGATTTCTGTAGACAAGTAAATGACTGCAGAATGCCTACTGCATATGAAGAAATATCCTCAGATATTGACCTACACCAAAAGGGATGTCTAATAAATTCTAGCATATGCTTGACACCTGAATATTCAACAATTACAAAGTTATGGGTATGACACACTTTGTGATCTGTAAAAAATGCAAGTAGATGAGAAGTTCCTATAAGATGGCATCTTCTTTCTTTAATTACCACTGTTATTGTCAACAGGTCTTGATTCACAACATTGTAGTATTGATCTGTTGGTAATAATGTTTAAGCAAAAGTCCTATATAATACATTTTAGTTATGTATTGAAAGACTATGGCAAAAATAAAACATTTCTACTTTAGTAGTCTATTTAATTCCAAGAATCTTGCATGGTCATGAAAATAACTGGTACAAAATGACAGTGAAGTTCTTAATAAGTCTCTACAATAGTTAGCAAACTCAATAAATTGTTGATCTTGTTTTAACAACAGTGGATGTCGCAGTTATTTTTTTATAGAATTATTTTATTATACACTTTGAGTAAGTCTTCAGATAAAAGCGTATAGTCAAAAAGTTATATAAACATGAAATTTGCACTATTCTAATTTTTTTATAATCTATTTTTTCACAAATTAATGACTTTCTGAAGATATTATATGTACCTATATTATAGAAATAAGGATGTCAGTAAAAAGAGATATATTCACCATCTTCATCATCATCATAATCACTGATTTAATGGCCATTTCTTAGTTTTACCCAGCTGAGATGGTTGCATTCAAATTTAGTTCCTCTACTCTCAATAATATTGGGCATCCTTTGAGGATGAGACCCATATTGCTGTTATCATCAGACAGGACCTCCAACTATGTCTTCTTTGGCATCATTCTTGGCCTCATCCCCTATACCTTCTTCTTTGTATACATCTTCATCCAAACACCATCTGCCTTTTATTCCACATGTCCAAAGCTACTTATTTTGTTTCTCCTCAACATGACATTTGCTGCCTCCACACCAAATCTTTCTCTTAACTCGGCCTTTCATCTTCCTCTCACTCCATGACCCCAGACACTAACCATTCATGCACACCTAACACCACTTCTCTGGATCTACAAAGGCATAATGTGTCTAATTTCCTTTTGTCAGAAGCTTTACTCGCATTTACTCAACACCAAAGATTTTACCTGTTATTCCCATTTCAGGCTTGAAACCAAACTTAATTTAATTGATTTTTCTCTTGATCCCTGATTATTTTCTTTATCACTCTCTCAGCCACCTTCATTCCCTGCTCTGGTCACTTGAATACTCAGTAGACATCACACTCCAGTGGATTACTTCTTTTGAAGTGAGTCAAACATTTAACACCAGTTTCTTCCACTGACTTCAACATTTCCAACAACATTCAAGTTTTGAACATTACTTTATACATTATATACTCTTTTCAAGAGCTCTTTTGAACTTTTTTTGTAAAGTCATTTTTTCCTAATAAAGATAATTAGCCCATTCATTCTCCTTAATCTCATCATTATCACTCAAGATGTTCTCATCATAATTTTTCATGCACTGCTAAATCTGTATGTATAGTTTTGATATTATGTGTTTTTGCAAGATTATTTTTCAGATTTGTATATATTTTCTTTCATATTTTTAATTATGTGCTGTCTTTTTAAATGTGCCTCCATTCTGTTTGCTTTGTGAGCGGTTCTCAGAGAGGCAGCATCACCTTGATGTCACTACCACTGAGACTGCCTCTCTGACTTTACATTCTGTCTGGGCAGCTGCCTAGAAAATATTGCTTTTAAAAAGACCATCTATTTAATTTTTTGTCATAAATAGAGGCGCAGTCCCAGCATCATGCTATATTTAAACATATATTTACTTCAGATAAGAACTGATGAAATAGTCTGATCTGTGTCTGATGTTAGTGATGAATATATTTGCATATTTTACTATTTTATGTGTAATAAAAATGTATAAACTGAGTAACATTAGACTTCAGAAAATATTTGGTATATTTTAGTTACACTCAATGAAGTAAGACTTGGTGAGTGGGTGATTTTAAAATTGTGAATTGATTGAAATTTTATTTTAGAAGTGGAACAAATCGAACATAAACCAATATTTGTAGCCTCCTGTTTTCTGTTAGTTATTCTTATATAAGAAACCCTAAGAGGAAAACAAAGACACGTTTTTTTCTGCGGATCTCATGGCATGTTCAGTCTTTGACTGTCACATGTAGAAGCTGTTCCCTATAGTTATTAAAACCTCTTGAGTAATTCAAAACAATGGGTAACAAAATTTTGTGCAGCAGGACAGATCATGAATTAATTTTCCTTTGTTTATGTCAAACTGTAGAGATTTAACTCTACCCCATGTGAGACCTTCACCTCCTCCTGAGTAATTGTCCTTTACCTTTGGATGAACTTCAGGGTTTAAGAAGGACTGCACTGAGCATGAGAGAATGATAATGCTATTGTTTAAAGGTGAATTGAAGAGGGCAAAACAGACAACTGGAGGACACAGAGACGTTATCAAGGTAAGCAAGTTCAGTGTGCTAATCTGGTAAAAACAAACAAAAAATGAGGTAAAGCTCAAGTCAAAAAAAGCAAGAGGCATGTAAAAAAATAACAGGTAAAAACAGAACAAAAATAAAACTAGAAGGCTCAAACACTAGAGAATTTTAACTCATAATCAAGAGATGGGCTGCTGAAGAGATTCTGTTTAAATACTGTATGTTCCATTTAAAATAAACATGTTAAGATTAAAGATTAAATCCTTTTAATAAAGACTAGCAAAATACCAGCGATTCGCAGCAACAAAGTACTGCCTTAAAATTTTTATTAAGAAGAAAAGTAAACCTTTTTAAACTGACAGAAAATATACCAATAATTATTAGTTAAGGATCTCTTTGTATGCCACATTGTCAGTTCGGCCCTCCAGTTGTAATATGATCAAGCTGTGCGCAGAGCTTACTCTTGAGCATGCAACGTACAGTCGGCCATGTGAAAAGCAATTTTGCCTCAAATCTCACAGCTTGGATTGCTGCTGTCATAATCGGTTTGAGTTTCATGGTTTGTTTCAATTACGTTAGTATTTGCAGGACTTGTTGTGTTGAAGTGACATTCGGCATCTGTCAAGCGTTGTAAGCATACAACCGGTTTCATCGATAACTTCGCATCCAGCTTTTGAGAGTTTAAACACTCATAAACATCAAAGTGTCCACTACTCAAATCATCACCTGTGAATCTAAGATGTTTAAGAGGCATTGGCGGTTGTCGAAAGGTGTAAAATATTTGGCCATTTCGGTACACTTGAAAGCGACAACCGAACAATTCAGCGGCAGCCATCAACTCACATGCAGAACCATAGGTGAAGGGCTTAAGAATTTCACTCTTATAGTGCTCCTGTGTAGTATAATTATCTCCTGTACCGTCATCAGTCCACACCTTGATCCTGTCCCAGTCATTCAATACATAAGACACAATGTTCCTCCGGATATCAAGAGTGAGCCTGATATGGCCGTGCAATATGTAACACAGAGAATGTTTTAACAACAGGCGCCATCTCCGGGCATGGAAACCACTCGGTAAGTGACAGTTCTTTGATCGATGGTGATCACCTCGATAGACATGTTAATGGGGGTATGGTTGGAATGATAAAGGAAATGGGTACCTGAACAATGTAAACTAAGACTAAAATACCTATACAATAAGTATAATCGTAATAAATGAACAATAAAACAGCAGAGTAGCCATGGATTAAATAAAAAGGCTGCAGTTATCAGCAGGGAGACGTGAATACCGTGGCGAAGCAAGGAAGGGAATGAAGAGACCAGAGCGTTGGACGGCCTTATATAGGCAGGCAACCAACAACGTGGGAGGCGTGGGGCTGGGGGACCCAACGCCGCCTCACACGGCAACTGAGCTGCAAGCTATGGATGTATATATGTATATAAGTAGGATTCAGTTTGCATTGGGAACCCGCGTACCAAATTTCTTGAAGCTGTAAGGAATGAGCCTGCCAAATTTCAGCCTTCTACCTACATGGGAAGTTGGAGAATTAGTGATGAGTGAGTGAGTCAGTCAGTCAGTCAGTGAGGGCTTTGCCTTTTATTAGTATAGATTAATACATGATATAATGTACAAGGCATTGAAATAAAATAAAAGAGAAAAAAACAGAATAAAATGCTCAGATATAAAATACTACAAGATGGACAATTAAATTGATACAAGTGCAAATAATTCTGAGCACCAGGAAAAGAGGGTAAACTGAAAAAAGGGTCAGAAATTCTGGGTAAATTCAATGATTTCCTGTACAAATGAGTTTTAAGTTGTTGTTTTAAAAAAATGGATTGAGACATGTTATTCAGTTAATTTAGGGAGGTTGTTCCAAAGTCTGGGCTCTGTAGTGCTGAAGGCTCTGTCAAGTTAGTTTGGAACACACCAAGATTGCCAGAATCACTGGACCTTAGTGGGTGCAGAGAAACATAGTAATAGAAGAGGTTTCTGATATAGTCTGCTGTAAAACCATTTATACTTTTATAGACTACTAGGGAGTTTGCCCCCTGCTCACCAACCTCCTCAGCCTGCACTATGCGCCAGCCACTTTGTGTCTGTGCAGTTCGTGTTGTGAAGAAGGGGGCTGAACGCACCCCAAGGAAATGCGGTCGCTCCTCCGAAACCCCCTCTTAAATGGTGATACAATGGAAAACAAATAGTTTTTTTTACCTCCACTTTGCTCAATCAGCTGCTGGATTGCTACTGCCATGCCACGTGATCTGCATCTCATGCAGCACTTTTAATAGCCTGTACAGCAGTTGTCCTATACTTTGTCTTTTACTTACGTCCCCAGGCGTGGTTAAATCTCTTGGCACAAAAGCTCGTCTTACAGGATGTGAGTTCTTGATATTTTTTAGTTTATAATTTAAAAATGGAATAAGAATCTGTAAATCTAACAACATCACATTAAAGTTTGATAAATTCTGAAAAGAATGATACCAAACAAATATATATGTAGGTTTTAAAATAAGCCCGATTTAAAGCGTGACAGAAAAACGTGACATAAAAAGTTATATAAAATCATTGCACAAACTCGTTGCACTTTTAGGCTTAGGTTTTTATATATATAGAGTAGATTAATAGAATTTTATCATTAAACCTGAAAGAACGTTAGAACAATATAGATGAGAACAGGCCACTTAATTCTTTTAAAATAACATCAAGTCTAGTTTTAAAAATCCTTAAAGTGCTACTGACTACCAAACTACCACACTGGTAGTTTATTCCAAATTACTGTGGTTCTCTGAGTAAAGAAAAGCTTCCTAATGTTTTTGTGAAATTTACCCTTAATTAGTTTCTGACTGTATCCCTGTGGTCTTGTTGAACTCCTTTTAAAATAACAGTCTCAATCCACTGTACTAAATTGTAAACACTTCAGTCATGTCTCCTCTTAATCTTCTTTTCTTTAAACTGAAAAGGCTCAGCTTTTTTAATCCTTCTCATAATGTGTACTTTTGATTTTCAGACCTCCCATTATGTTGTCAAACCTAATATTTTTACTTCCTGTGTGTAATACTTTACATTTACTGGCATTGAATTTCATCTGCCTCAAATTTGCCTAAGCCTGTACACTGTCCAAGTTCCTCTGAAATGATTCAACAGATTCCAGATTATCTGCCAATCCACCTATCTTGGTATCATCTGCAAACTTAACCAGCTTATTACTTATATTCCTATCCAAATCTTTTGTATATTAAAAATAGCAGTGGCCCTAGCACTTTCCACTGTGGAAAACCACTCTTAATATCAGGCAATTCTGATAAGGTCCTCACACCATAACCCTCTGTGTGTCTGAGCCGATTCTGTACCCATCTACACACAACACCCTGAACTCCCACTTCTTTAGTCCCACTTCTTTTAGTATGATGCTCAACCTCTCATGTGGAACCTTATCAAATTGTTTTTTAAAGACTTGAAGATAAACATATGCTCCACTTTGATCATACCCTTTTGTTGTTTCCTCATAGAATTCCAGCATGTTGACTGTTCAGTAAAACCCTTGTTCTTATGCTGAGTTGCTCAATCTTATCCTTACTAATTCCTTCCATTAATTTTGCTGTGATTTAAGTTAAGCTTACTGGCCTAAAGTTGCTTGGATATGTTCATTCACCCATTTTATATAACGGGATAATATCTGCCATTTTCCAGTCATTCAGAATTTCCCCAGTTGTGCAGTAACTTCCTAAAAATATGCATCAAAGGTTTATATATGTACTTGCTAACCTCCTCAGGAACTCAAGGGTAAATATTATCTGGTCCTGGGGTCTCATGCATAACGCCGTGAGTAGAATTCACACTAAAACATGGCGTACAGACAAAAGCGGAAATATTCATACACACAAAAAAATCCAGATGCATAAATCTGTGCAAACGCCAACTTCCAAGTTCTTCCGCTCCATAAATCCCGGTCAGCGTGAAAAGTAATGCACATGCACATACCTGCTGCCACTCCCCAAACTCCTCCCAGAATTACACCTCTTTGAATTTGCAAATCAATATAAATAGCCCTTAAGCTCAGTGTTCTGTGAAAAGGCAATGGCAAAAGCACGGGGGAAATCGAAGAATTTCAGTGAATACCAAGTGGAGGCAAGGAAAAACGTACTGTTTGTTGGTTTAAACAGTGGTATAAACAACATAAGGAAGTTGATCAAGTGACAAAGAGTGTTGGAGAAACTCAAAAGCTCAAGTTCACAAAGTCGCACAGTGCCTGAAATAAAGAAGAAGTTGTCACATATCAAAGTCGCCGTGAAAAGGTGAGTCGTAGCCCACCGTCTGAGTGTCATATTAAAGCTTATTAGGGTACAGAGAAAAGAAAAAAAATAGGGACAGAGTGAGAAAAAAGCTTGAAATGTCAACTTTAATCTTAAAATTTCCACTTTAATCATGTAGTTTATTTTGTCATTAAAGTAGAATATCATAAATTTCATCTTAAAATCATTTAATTTACTAGTTCCTCAAATCCCATCGTATCTAAAGTAGCATGTTAAACGTTTTGTATTGTATTTGTTCTTCTGTGTGCTCTATGTGTGTGAATCACTACGTGCTTCTTAAACGGGCTTTCTCTTCCCCCGACATAACACATTACATTCATGATATTACAGCTCTCTGAATAATTTAAATACTGAGATGTATACTTAATATCATTTTCATGATGATAGGAATTAAAGCATGTATTAAACATGGAACACAGTGGTGCAGTGATAGTGATGAGCTGGTGCCCCATCCAGAGATTGTTCCTGCCTCCTGCAAGATGCTTGCTGTGCCGTGTGCGACCTTCAGTGAAATAATCTATTGGAGCAGTACTGTCTCCTTGCTAGCACTGCGACATTGTGTCCTCACATGTTTAATTATTAACAATATAGATTATTTAAATGAAGTTAAAGTTTTATCTGTATCATATAATAAACATATTTTGCTGCATTTCATCTTAAAAATTGTCATCATATGTAAATACGCGCTTTATAAAGTCTCAGGTTGTGCAATATTATAACTGTATCGCAAGTTTACAGTGAGGTAATTGTACTTACAAGTACAAACAGTTCTACAAGAAGCACTTGATGGACTGATTGATTGCGTTCATAGTTCTTGGGATGAAACTGTTTCTGAACCGCAAGGTCAGTACAGGAAAGGCTCTGAAGCATTCGCAGTATGAGAGCAGTTCAAATAGGCAACATGGCTGAGGCAATGTGTACTAGATGCTGTATACCGATAATTCTATTTCTGATCAGCTGTTGTAGAGCTGTGATTCCACACTCAGATACAGTAATATAAATACTCCGAGTGGTGCAGTGAGAGTAATATGGAAAAGGATGATCCGCTGTGGCAACCCCTAACGGGAGCAGCTGAAAGAAGAAGAAGAAGGTGCAGTGAGAGTAACAACGCTAAAGCAGCTCTGGTATTTGGAAGTTTGGCCATTCTGTGGACCATTATATTGTTACAGGTTAATTACAATCAGATTCCTTAAACTAATAAACAATATACGGTTAATTTAAATGTATATGATAAAGCCGTATCAGGGATATGGATCTAAAAAAGAAAGGGAAACCACACTGGAACAAAAGCACTGCTTTGACTCTGGGTGCTGCTAGTTTGCAAAACTGAGCAGAGAACTTGTGTACGCCAGAGTTTGAGCTACCGTGAAAATGTGCATGGTTTTACGGCAAGTTTAGGTTTTATAAATCACGGTTTGAGCATGGAAACGGGAGTCGCAACATTTTTGTGTGTACGCACCATTTATACATGAGGTCCCAGGCCTCACTAGGACTATTTTTTGTCCAAAGCCATCAATCTGTATAATACATCTCTCTTTGTTACCCTTCTTCACCTTTACCATTTATAACAGACACATTAGTATAGGGTCAACATTTCTTTAGGGACTCAATTTAAATACACAGTCAATATACTGTATTGTGTGTCGAGGTCTGGGTTTGCATTTATTTCATAGTTTCCTTTTGGTATTACTGTTTTGCATTGTGACTTTATGTTCTGTGTGGCTGCTTGGGTAGATAAATTTCACCTCAGGGATTAATAAAGTATTATCTATCTACCTAGACTGTAGATTGTGAGGCTTAAGGACTGTGTTTCTGATATAAATGTGAGCAACACTGGAGCACCAGAACGATCAGTCCTGTCTCCTTTTCTCTTCACACTATACACTTCTGACTACAAATATAACACCTGGTCAAGTCAATTGCCGAAAATCTCAGATGATTCTATATGTATTTGGTGTATTGATAAGGGAGATGAGACAGAGTATAGGTGTGAGGTTGTTTTGTCTTGGTAGAGTAATATATTACTCTACTTTCCCCTTTTGTATTATTAATATGCAGCCTTTGTCAGAATGCCTCAAATCCCATAGACTTACCACTGTTTATAAGGTATTGTACAACTTCTTCCCATCTTCCCTTCTACATTTATAACCTCAGGCAATTAGGTGTAGTAAAAGACAGCAGGAGTTAAGTTACATTTTAAATAATATAGTATTGATAATATTCATGAATAATAACAATAAGCAAAGTACATTTGAATATTGGCAACCATACAACCTAATAAATGCTGATGTATAGTTTCAGGTGGCACACAGACTTGTTAGTTACTTAAAACATTTCTGGTTCATTTTTGGTCAGCTTTCTTCAGAAAAAGGCCACATAGCTGTCTCACTATGGCTGAGAAGCTGTGCTCTTCATTGTGTTGTCCTTTTCATTTCATGGTATGTGAGATGTTCTTTCATCAGATGTTTGAGAGAGAGCTAGGGAGGGGTAAAGCAAGCAAATGTATAGATTCTGTGTTCACACCCTATAACCAATAGAGGTTTATGGTACTTAAAGTCTTCTGATACAAGCCAATTCCAAATAGCCATACTTCAGACCAATGTTGCATAGAATACCTTCACACCTGCCCCCAAAACCATTTGCTAAGGTGAAGCTTGCCAGATAGATAGTTGGCCTGCATGTCGGGGTTGACTGAGATAGAAATGCAGATAGAAATTTCACACCACAACAGAAGTGGAGAACTTTGTCTCTTAGCACAAGGAGAATTGTTTGCAACTAAAAGTCACCAAAACTAAGGAAACAGTTATTGACTTTCACCTCACCAAAGAATCTCTATGTCTGGTCAGTATTAAAGTAGTGGATGTAGAGGTGGTCCATTCCTACTTGTACTTGGGAGTCCACGTTAATGACAGATTGGACTGGTCTTGGAACACAGACGAACTATACAAGAAAGGACAGAGCAGGCTCTTTTTTAATTAGAAGACTGCATTCCTTTAATGTGGGAAGTGAGATTCTTCACATCTCCTATTCTGACCTGACATTTGAGATTGCCAGTAAAATTTCACTCTGGTGTGCTGGGCTGGAGCCTCATTTCAAGAGAAGCCTGCTGAATCAACAAGCTAATTAAAAGTGCAAGCTCAGTTATAGGACACACTTTATACCCCCTGAAGGTTGTAGCAAAGGAGAGAGTTAAAATAAAATTGAGTGTTATTATGAACAACACTCCACATCCTCTCTCTGACACACTAACACTGAGGACTTTCAGCCATTGAATTATTCAATGAAAATGCATCAAGAAATGCTACTGGGGCTAATTTATACCCACAGCAAAATGACTGTATAATGCTCCACTTTGACTGTAACTGCCAAGTTAGAAGTTTTCTTTCTTTTTAATTTTCTTGCTTTATAGCCATTGTGTGTGTATGTGTGTGTTTATTTATTTGCTTACTTACTTACTTATTTACCTATTTATGTATTAATTCATTTATTTAAAGAGCTTTTGTAAAATGTTCCCCAGGGGACAAAGTTCTGGTTCTGTCTGTCTATCTAAGGTTTAGAGTCTGAAATAATTAAAATCAAATTATTATACAAAACAGCCATGGTAGCCATCGCTTTATTCGAATTAATTGTATTAATTTAATGAAAATATTTATCTCTTAGTCCTTTCAAATGCTTTGTCCATAATTAATTTAACACTAAAAGTTTCAAAATACACAGTACAGATATTCCCATAAATTCACCAAAGTGTTTGTAACAATTTCCATTTGTATATTTGTATGGTAATAAAATAACCTGTCCTCATTCCCTGTAAACAGATTGATGAAAAGCCACAAAGAAGTAATTCTAATTCTGGACAAATAATATAAAACAGTACAACATCAGATAGTTACAGAGAGTATAAAATATTCTCCCTACTTTTAATGGCAAGTTTTTTAAGGTTGTACGAGTAGCTCAGAAATGCTACAGTAGTCCCATTATGCAACATCAAGGAATACAGTACTATGCAGCAGAAGCATATGCAAATTTAAAAATTAGACAACACACATTAATAACATTCATGAATGTTTCGTTTATTGTATACATAATGAAATGATCTACATCTATTTGCAAGATATTCCACTAATTAGCCTAACAGTTTTATTATGGGTACACTTCATTAAATAATTGAGTCATGTACTGAGAACTGAATGAAAGGTCAAGCATTAAAGTCTTGACATCTCAGAATTTTTTCCTTATATAAAATGAAGAGCAGTCACTGAGAGGTTAACTAATAAGAAGTTGAAAGCGGCCTTGTCTTCTTAGACATTCATGCTCACACCAGTGAGGAAAAATAAGATTTCTCAACATAATAAACTATTGCATTCCATAATATAAATCACTTCAGTGGCCTAGGATGTTAATAGCTTCACAATAGCCTGGGTTAGCCTTTATCTTTTATGTGATATTGAAGCTGATATCAGATCAGTAAGAGGTCACATATCTTCTATACTGTACATTATCTCAGTATCACAGGCATCTCAGAGGTATCTCAGCAAAAATTAATCATTATATGCATATCACATTTCAAAATATGAAAGCAAGTATAGACTATTCACACTGACTGAGACATCATTCTCCATTGTGACTGTTTTTAAATGTATTAATCTTCCATACAATACCTTGATAAAAAAAGAAAAACTAAAAACTGATACTAAATCATTCTACTATACTTTTAATACACAAATACATTTAAAATTGAATTTTCACTTATCTAGCAAAGTGTCTCCTCTGGAATAATTGTTCAATGTAGCAGTGTTCATTTAAACAAATCTTTGCACAGATATAAAACAACACATTCAGTGTGCAATGTACAGTTAAATTGATATATGAACTAAAGTAACATTTTGCTCTCTTTTAATGTTTATAACCAAGTTACATTATATTCCTGTTTGTCATAGCTTAAAAAGGAAATACGGTTTTCATGTAGTCAGTAAAAAAATATTTATATAGTTCAATTATGGACAATACAATGGCACAGTGTTACTACTGCTGAGTTATTCCTATGGAAGAATATTAGAATATATTAGAATATTAGGACAATCTGGACAAGAACAGGCCATTTAGCCCAACAAAGCTCGCCAGTCCATTCCTGCTGTCTGTGTGGATTTTTCTCAATGTCTTTCTGTCTGCGTGGAATTTCCCCAGGCACTCTGGTTTTCCTCACACACACCAAACAAAGAGCATGTTTGGTTATTTAGCAACTCTAAACCTCTTCAGTATGTGTGTGGATGAATGCGTCCCCCGATGGTCTGGCATCCTGCGCAGGATTGTTTCCTGCTTTGCAATTTGTCCTGTAACACTACAATTGGATTAAGATGATTAAGCAGTGCCAGCTTTGGCATTATGAAAATAGAGGGAAATAAGTTAAGAAAGGCAAATGGGAACAATATTTTGGTCTCACATACTGTCGAGAAAATCATTTGATCACTCCGAAAGTATAATTGCAATGTAACTCAGGATTCTGTCAATGGAGAACACTGATTTTGACTCAGGACATTATCAGGAGATGGAAGGAAATCTGTTAGGAGCTCTTGAACCCAGCAGACATGCCTTGATTTGAGGAGACAGTATTGGAAGAATCTGATGGGATTAAATCAGTTTGTAGCTGTAAGATAAATTGAGTACATTGAGATCTCATCAGAAAACCTAAAGTTAACAGATGTTGCTCAGGTGTCCTGTTTAAAAAATGTACTGAGTATTGCACAAAAGGCATGGACAGAATCTCTGGACCAACAAGGTTTTGAAGTGGCCCTCATTTTCAAAAGGATAATCAGGGGTTGTATCCCAGGATATTTAGAAATGACAGGAACACCAGGTGCTTATGTTAGTCATGCCTCAAATTCAGCATATAATAATATAGAATCCATAATCGTAAATTCATGGGCTTGTGGAAATCTGTGATTTGTTGTTAAGTGTGAATTGTGGATATGGAAAATATGTATGATTGTTGTGTTTTGTGGGAGGTGCATCAAGATTAAGAGGGTTTGCTGGAGTGCTGCATACTATTCATTGACTTTCAGTGAAATGTAGGCCCATAATAGCAACACATATTTATAAAATTGAAGAATTTGGGAGAAAAATGAAGGTTTGGTAAAGTCTCACAAGTTTCACTCCTGAAAAAGGTGGACTATTTTCGAAAAACACAGTCGTTGAAAGTCTTCCATCACTCCACCAAATGTGCAGTCAACTAAATATGTGTCATCTTAGATCATTTAAATTAATTTAAGAAATTCTAAGGCGTATATAATATCTTCCTGTATTTGGTCTTAAATTAATGCTAATGTTATGGCGTATCATTTGAGATTATTTCCAGAAGGGTATGTTATTTGTGTTAGATCTTTGTAAATCTTCATATAATCATGCATATTAATGAAGCAGATCCCAGGTATGTTTTGTTGGAGTAAAACTTTGGGTTTTATGGCATGCAAAGTAGCTGTCTGTTTCCCCCCTTTGTATGTTTCAGGAGTAAACAGAACTAGTTACTCTTTTGAAGATTTTATAACCACGCATTGTTTCAATTGGATGAGCTTTGATCTCTGACTTGTTTTAGGTTGTACCTTAGACTTTCTCATATACTCAGATATGGGGATGAATATTTGAGAAGTAAACCACAAGACAATGATTATATTTTTATATTATGTGCATTAAAGAACCATCAACAATACATCAAATCAAATTAATGATAATTGAACCATTATTATAAAAGTAGAGTTGAATAAATCGGACTCTGCAGCTGCATGAATAAAAGGTAAAGTACCTCTTCCGGTTAATGGAAATAGCCCATAAGTTGATAGAAATCTACATTTTGTACCTAATACTTGCATGCAAAATTTGACCTAAGTGAAAGCGTGCTCAAGTTATTGTGTTTACATATACACACACAAACACACACAGAAACATAAAGACATAATTCCAAAAATGGTATGGTCTAAAACATCAAGATTCATCAAAATCTCGAAATTGAATTTTTGGACAATTACAATTCTTTCCCTATACTTCATATATGAGAAAGTCAGGGAGGTCTAAAACATCGAGATTCATCAAAATCTCGACATTCAATCAATTACAATACTTTTCCTGTACTTCATATACGAGAAGGTAAAAAGGAATACGTTTCAAAAGAACAAAAGAAAGGTAAGCATTTCTGTATTCTGGAATGCATGTTGTGCATTTCTAGTATTCTTTATTTCAGTTTTTATAACTTTATTCTATTTTCTTACTGTATATATTTTTGAGTTTGCTATTAATACATTTTCCATTATTGTACTGGTTGTCTGTCTGCTATCATTGTACTTAATACTGAAAAGGTACAACCACTTTTACTGTGGACACACTCTGGAACTCAGACTCTGAGGTTCACAATCTGAGTGTTCCTAATTGGTAAGTATTTTATAGTAGTTAGGCTTTGAATTCAATATGACACACGTTAAGGTAAGCTGATTTTATTCTGAAACACACGCTAAGGAGTGCCACTTATGCTCTGAGGTTGCTTGTGAAATACTATTTATTTAACCTATGTTAAGAAAGATACTTAACCCCTAAGAATTTATTAAAAAACACATTCTTTTTAAATAGTGCCTAATCTCTGAGATTACAGATAAGAAGACACAATATTAGTTGCAATATAAATTCTTTCTAAGGGTATATAAACTAAAGAATTGCAAGTGATAGTAAGTCAAGCTACTGTAACTCAATCATTATAGTAGGTTATAACTTATTCATATTATGAAGATAAAATTGGACTTTTAAACCAAAAGCCTGTCAAACAGGTAAGCCTGCAGATACCAGCCTGCGTATCACTAGCTGCCACATTCCAAAGGACGTGCATTTTAGGTTATATTTAATTGGCCCAGTGAAACTGTGAGTTTGGCTAAGTATGTTTGTGCCCTGCAATGCACAGGACAGTTTTTGCCTTGTTTCCAATATTTCTGGTAACAGCTCTAGTCCTGCAAAACCCTAAATTAGATTAAGTGGGTTTAACAATGTTAGGTTATGGTACTTGTAATAGCCTTTAAATTAGAAATATATGTGAGTGGTTCTTTCAGTGCTCTCCTGGATCCTATAATAAAGAGACTGACTTTGGAAAAAGGATGCATGAACAAACATCAAATATTGGGCTGCAGAATGGTGTAGTGCCATAGATGCCTGCAGCCTTGGTATTGTATGTGTAGATACACACACACACACACACACATTTTTTTCATTTCATCTTCCGGGAAAGCAATAAATAGGGTGTCTCTGCTCATTGAACAGCTTTACAGTACACAAATTCAGAAAGTAAAGACAAATCAGATATGGCAAAAGCACTTCCTCAACAAGAATATCAGTTCACCGTGTTGAGTGGTGAGAATGAAAATACAGGAATCTGCTGGCAGTGCCGCTGACAAGATTAAAAGACAATGACATCAACGCCAATGAAAAGACAAAATAAATATACGATACTGATGCCATTGACAGGAATGAAGCCATGCATCACATAAAATGAGAGTGCTCAACTGTCACTATCACAGTAAAGAAAGAAAACACACCTGGCATGCTGCAGACAAAATTTAAACAGTATGCTGTAGCCAATCTTCTGCCCATCAGCCTCTGACAAGATGGAATCTGGGCAAGAAAATACAAAAAGATAATGATGCCCTAGCAAAAGCTAACCAAACGGTTGCTTTTTATTGAGGTTATGTAATTGCAAATGTTTAACAATGAATCCAACAATAAAGCAAAATCTGTTTTCAGGGTTTATTTTTATAGCACAAGTATACTTAACTCATAGATTTTCCTAGAGTATGCTTGATGGTAAGGCGCGGATCTTCAGCTCTGCTCTTGGAGGACTGCAGTGACTGCAGGTTTTGTTCTAACAAATTTCTTAATTAAAAGCCAATTCTCCTATTCCTGCTCTTAATGGAACATGTCATTTAATTAGATGGCTCCTCTTTTTCTACAATCTCTGAAATTACTACTAGGGCTGGTATTAGTTCACTATGAACTTAAGAAAGACGCTTACTGCAGTCACAGCTTAAGTATGCATGATTCGATTCAGTCTCTCAACTCTCTTTTTAGTTCATCTGCTTGTGATGATTTTCAACCTTTAATTACTTTCTTATTTCTAACAAGCTTGTAATTAAAACTGAGGTGGAAATAACTGGGTAGTCCACAGAGGAGCAGATAGCTTGGTAACATTTGTGTTTGTGTTTGCTCATCAAATGTTTAACTAAAATGTTTAAAAAGAATTCTGTGAACTGAAAGCTACTATTTCACTTTTTCTTTCAAAAAATATGCAATGGTAGACAGAGTACCTCACATTCAATCAAGTCTTTTAATTAAATTACATGTTAATATTAACAAAAACACATCAATCTTAGCAAAAGTATGGAGCCCATATAACAGTTTGTGCTCCAAAATAAAGTACTATTAAAGAAAATAAATGCTTTTCAGAAAATAGAATTAAGAGTCGTGTTTGGAATTGGCAGCTCAAGTGGTATTTCATAATTCCAAAGACAGAAATTGTTGTTTCAGTACAACATGCCCAAGCCTGACTTCTGTCTAGGTCCATCTACAACAATTTAGCTGATTAAAGGTGTTCTGCCATTCCACCTTCTTTAATATCATATCAAAATTTAACCAGCTAGTTATTTCTATTCATACCATTACCATTAATATGTATTGAAAAAGCAGTGGCCACAGCACTGGTTCCAGTCAGGTACACATTGAATTCAGTTCAATTTTGAAAAAAAAAAACAATTAACCTGACATGAATAAGTAAACAGAGGACATGAAGGAATGCCCTTGCAGACATGCAGTAAATGTGCAGGTTCCAAGATTAGAACCCTGGATGGATCTCTGAGGGAGCATCACAAAGCAAGGCACTACAGTAATTATTATTATTATTTTAACTAGTATTATTAGAAGGTGTTTTTATAGAAGGCAACTTTCAAAATCAAACTCTAAAGTGATGAGGATACATTAGATCAGGGATCTTTACTCACTGTAATGGCTGCAGGTTTTCATTCCAAACAGTTTCCTAATTTGAAGACAGTCCTTGCTGATAATAATAGTTGGTACTAAACTATATATGGCTTATTAGTGCTTTCATGCATCCAGGACAAAGTTGAATCACATTGTAGAGTTTCTTTTGCTAAAGACAGTATTCACATGTTTTGTGGACTGGAAGAGATCCTACCTATGTCTCTTTCAATTATTTCTAAACATTTTATTTAGACAGATACATCATGATGCTTATTCACCACTATAAATGAAACCAAGTTGGCTGGAGTGCTGGTGGTTTCTTTGTAATTAGCATTTTGCTATTAACTACTGGCTAAAGTTAGGCATTCTTAACTATTCCCATGAATGAGACAGATTGCAACTGCCTCATGCTAACAAACCAAAAAAAAAAAACAAAACACTGACAAACCCACTGTGGTATAATAAGTCTACTGCTGATAATAGTGAAGTAAAACATTGTGACCACTGCACACACCCAGGGCCTTTCCAACAGTTAACCCTTAATGGAGCATAAAAGATATACATCTGTCTATCTTTATTCCAAACCTTCTTATCAAGGGCAGGGTCACGGGACAGCTGGAACTTATTCCAGCATTCATCGGGTGCAGGGCAGGAACAACACTTGGACAGGGTGCAGTCCATCACAGGGTGATCACTCACACACACACACAATGGCAAAACTAGCAATGGTGATTCATCTGACCTGCGTGTATTTGGACAGTAGGAGGAAACCTGAGCACCCAGACAAAACCCATACTGATATGGGGATAATATTCCAGGGCTACAGGAGATGAGTTATGAGGAAAGATTAAAACAGCTGAGACTTTTCAGTTTAACCGAAAGGAGATTGAGTGGAGACATACTTGGAATGTTTAGGGGTTTGGTACAGTGGATGGAGACTGTTACTTTAAGATGAGTTAATCAAGAACACAGAGACACAGTTGGAAACTTGTTAAGGGTAAGTTTCACACAAACATTAGTAAGTTTTTCTTTACACAGAGAACCATAGACACATGGAATAACCTACCAAACAGGGTGAATTTTCAACACTCGACTTAATATTATTTTGGGAGAATGAATTGGATAGGACAGGTGAGCTTTGTTGGGCTAAATGGCCTGTTCTTGTCTAGATTGTTCTATGTTCTAAAAAAAAATCTCCACTTAGGGAGCACTTGGGACACAAACCTTGGACTCTTTATTTTGAGGTAGCAGTACACTAACATGCCAACCACTTAATGGGCATACGAGACCAAAATACAGTAGTCAGTGCTTGAACATATGATACCTCTGTCCTGAGCGTTGCTGAACTGATGCACATTTTAATAGGCATTTGGACAAAATTGGTTGGTAATGTTTCTGCCTCATACTGTGGAAAACAGTCCCAAAAAATGCCTTTTCCATCCTGCTTTCCAGTAAATTCAAGACTGATAATAGTGTTAGTAAACACTTTGATTACTGCACAAGTACAAAGAAGATTTTGTTTAAACTTTAACTTGGCTTTTTCCTGGTTATTTAGAATTAACTGGCAGTGTAAGCTTGTGTTGTAAAAAGCCCAGGGTCCTAGAAACTATTGAAATCATCAGAAAAAAAATTGCAATGTAGAAATGTCAGGTAATTGAAAGGAACTAATCTGGGCATCTCTCTCCTAAGAGGATTCATTTTGCAGACGTGCTCGCATCGCTTGTGCATTAGCAGAGGGAGGAAAAGTAAAAGGGATACCCTTTTGCTGATGTTAGTGGCTAAGCAACCTTGTCTTTCTTCTGAGGTTTTTTTTTGCTGATGTGCCAGCCTCTCTTGTGTTATTAGAAGCTAAGCGAGTTTTCTGTTTCCTTGGAGGTGGAGCCCTTACCCCAACTCCACCTCTCACTACCAGGCCGGACAGACACACACACTTCCACGCGTAGACGTTTATATATAAGATACTAAGGTTTCCAAAAAAATGAAATCACAAGATATGAAATGTTTTGAACATCCATTTAAGAATTTTTATAAAAAGTTATGATTTACCACATCCATTCTTCAATCTGTTTTTATTCTGCTCAAGACAATTAGAGGGCTGAAGAGAGCCAGAGTCAAGCTGGCAGTACAAGTCAGGAAATCAAATTTGGACATTGCAACAGTCCATCACAGGGAACACTCACACCAAATCAGTCACTTAATCACATAGTAATAATTTAAAGATGACATTTGTATTTTATCTATTGTACAATTGATATTTATATTTTACATTTTTACACCTCAAGGATCCAGTATCCTGGGTTGGAATTTTCTGCCTGGTCTCTGTCTTCATGGGTTAAGGAAACCAGTTTAGGTTTTTCTATGTGTTGTATGGTTTTCCTCCCACATCTCCAAAGATGGGAATTTTATGTTATCAGGAGATTTTCAGTTGCTGTAGTGGGTATATACCATTGAATTGTTCGTGGGTGTATACTGTAAGTGTGTCCTGCAGGGTGCTCCCCACCCAGTGCAGGTTCCTGCTCTGTATCCGATCCTACCAGCACCTCAGTTGTGAAAATTACTGAATTGGATTAACTTTGACATAGTCATTTATTTTTCTTATTATTCCAGGATCTGCCAAAAATCTAATCACCTGTACATGCAATTTCTCATCAATAGCCATCTGCACCAGAAGCTTGAGAAAAAACAGTGCTATTTCATTATTTTCTGGTTTGCAAGTGTTTTCTTGTTTTCAGTGACTAAAGTATACCTTACAGAGAATGTTTAGTTAAAACAAATGATATGTAGTTATACTAATGAATACACTACTGCCATAGTATATCTAACTTGAATGCTAATTTCTAGGGATGCAGTCTGCCAAATGCCTTAAAGGCTTAATTTCCTTGTAGCCCTGTATTGGACCAAGAGGGTTCCAAAGATGAGTGGACAAATAAAATTGTGACACAACTAGTGAGTCCTTGGAGGCTACAAACTTTTTTTTAAGCACTTTAACAAACCTTTCAATTCAGGCAGTATGTTATGAATATAACATATTATTTACTAGTCCATATGTTTTTTTAGAGTTAGCTTTAGTTTAGTATGGCATGTTTGATTACTATTATAAGCCTCACATCTGTGTTTATGGTAGCATAAACATCTGTTAGTACTGAAGAGAAAACATGAGTCTGCTTGACAAAATTTATATTGTCTACATATTCTCTGGTTGCTATTGTGGAACTTCACTTCTTGCCAGATTTCATATTTTTCCCAAATTCTTCCATTTCTGCTTGAATGATTTCCCAATGTAGCACCATTTTCCTGAATGCAATTTTATCTTCATCAGCAGCACACTGAAGCAAGGCTATCATTTTTCATTAACTACTACTTTGCATACTGTAAAACAATAGAACTACCCACACAATTGGCACACAGCAAATTCTGTATATTATTAACTTTGTAATTTAACTACAGCATCATGAGAATATCTTTTAAAGTCTGACATTTTGCTGTTTACATTCAAAATACAAAATATATTTGACTAGTAAAGAGCTCCATTTCTATTTTACCTCATGCCCTACTATATCTGTCTCCTATTTATTAACTAGTCACGTGTAGTGCGACTTACATAAAACATATTTAATTAAATGAAGCAATATTGTGTTTATTGTGGGCAGTATGGCTTACAATTATTGATAAAACAAACTATTCAAACACAAAGCAGCTTTGGAAATTAAGGTCTGAATAGGCAGAAAAAGTCTGTTGCTACTGAGAAGCTGCTGATAACAAATAAACAAACAAAAAATAACTGTTGACCTCGACATTTTAATAGAGAAAATACAGTTTTAGTAGAAGCTCCCTTAATATATCAAAATTGTTTATGCTGTATGTATGTAATTCATAAAGCTTAGAAAATAAATTGATTTTGTTCCATTTGGTCAACTCTTAACCTTTAATTTAAGAATTCCAATATTATTACATTTTGTAAGAGATGAAGGCAATTATTCATTATGAAAGCTTCTAGTGTGCTAAAATAGGTAATCTTTTGTCAAAAAGTCTGAAGGAAAAGAATGTGCAGTTCATATGTTTGACTTCTATATTTATGATTACACAAAGAAATGCTGAAAAAAACAAAGCCATTAAAGTTTTCTACACACTAACAGATATCTGACTCCTTAATATTTTCCAAGGACAATCTTAAGCACAAATTATTTTCGGGACTATATTATTATTATTATTATGCAACAGCATAGTCAGTTTAGATGAAGATGGCTTTTCACCACCTCTTTATCACATACACTATACTACCTGTTTGGACAAATGCTTGTTCATTGAGTTGATAGCTTCAGCCAAACATGGGAAATGTAAAGTGTTGGGTAAATTAGGCAACTTGGTCAAAATAACTACATACAAATGCAGCCTTAAAGATGTACCTGAATAAAAAAATTAAAAGTGAATATTCTCTTGAGAGATAGCTTTCGATTCTTGAGTGGCTGAGGTTAAGTATCCTAAATACCAAGTCCAATTGTTATTTTTTCATATTCTAAAAAAGAATTTTCCTACAAAACTAACTAAACCATTTTTGCTTTGGTAATGTAAAGCTCACATTATTTCAAGCAGATCTCACTTTTCCCAAAGCCATGAGAATCTCAGATCAATTAGAATAAGATTCCATACTGTATGCTGAAGGACCATATTTGATCTTTTAGGCTTTTGGCTCTGGACTCATTCAGTCCTGGGAGTCCACTGTGCTTATAGGTTTCCACTCCAGTCACTTTAATAATCAGAGAGTCATTTTACATGTATTTAATCTCATTGTTTAATTAGCACATCTTTTTTCCTTCTTCTTCTGTTATTCTGTTTTAAAAAAATCACATTAGTGTCAGATTACCTTTTATAGGAAACTTGGAGATTTTCCATATTTGCATCACATTAAATGCTACTCTCTCTTTTATCTTGCTAATAATTTGCCTTTTTGCCATAGACTTTGCTCTGTCAATTATATCCAAAATATGAATAATTATTAAGGAGTTGAGTTGACATGGGATGGGGTCATCATTAAATAACAACATAAACAACTTGAAAATCTGGAAAAGGGGAAAATTAAATTATGATAATGCTGATGAAAATTCTTGAAATCCAGAAAAAATACACACAATTCTCACAATGTAACATAGAGTACTGCTTGCTAAATAATAATTTAAATTTAGAAAATTTAAATTTAGAATACCCTCCGTATGAGGATTACTGGTTTAGCAGGATTAAATTTAGCATGATACCAGATCTGTCCGTTATTCAAAACTCCTGTTGTCATAGCAAAAAATCGTAAACCTCAAACCTGCTCAGGAGCAAGATTGTTCTGTGTAAACCAGGATTAGCTTGTGCACTTAACTAGGTTCCGTGCATGCAAATCTGTTCAGCCATGGCCTCATAGATGAGCGATCGATTGCAATCGGTGTGTAGATAAAAAGGGAATTTCAAGTTGAGAGAGTTTTGAGTGATCATCAAAATCCTTTAGCCTGTCCTGGATGATCATCTCTTTTTGAGAGATATATCACTTTACCCAAGAGGTAATTTTATGCATCAGAAATTTATTAGCTCCTTATGTTAGGAGCCAAACTCAGAGAAGTTGTGCTCTAATGACCACACAGATTGTGTACATTGCTCTGAGGTTTTTTACAAGTGGCACCTATTTGTATACGGTAGGCGATGTGGAAAATCTGTCAAAGAACGATTTTTGTTGGACAATTCACAAGGTCTACTTGGACCTGAAAAAATTCCTCTGAGTTTTTATTGTTTTTCCTGGACACCTGCATGTGCAGACAATTAAAGAGGCCTTTTATGCCATTGCAGGTAATGTATAGGTAAAATCCTACTTTTCTTTAAAGAATTTCAAAATCAGACTAATGTTCTCATTTCCCAGGATTCCCTAATGTGATTGGAGCATTGGACTGTACTCAGATCAAAATCAAGGTCCTATCAGGTGCAAATGAGTTGCATTATGTGAATAGAAAAGGCCTCCACAGTATCAATGTACAGGTAGTGTAAACTATAACATAACATAGCTGAAAATAGCCAATAGGCCTGTTGACATTGTGAACAAATGTATCTAACATACATGCTATGAATACATTCTCAGATGATCTTTGCTGAATCTTGCATCATTTCAAATGTGGAAGCAAGACGGCCAGGGTCAGTTCATGACTCCAGAATTTTTAGGGAGTCACACCTGTATTGGAGCAATGTATTACCCATACATATTTAGAAATCATGGTAAAGCATTTATTTCACTCATAATTGTTACATTTCATGCAGGTCATCATGATGGGATCCTGGCTGGAGACAGGGGCTATGCCTGCAGACAGATTTTAATGACCCCATTCCCCTGGCCACAAATCCATTATAATGCAGCTCTGTCAAGGACAAGGGCACAAACTGAAATTAACCTTTGGCCACCTAAAAGAGAGACTTCAATGTCTAAAAAGACTGAGGGCTGCACCGGACAGAGCATGTCACATAACTGTTGCGTGCTCTATCTTACACAACATAGCCACCATCAGAAAGGAATGGGCCAATGAGATGGTGGTGGAGCCTGATGATGACCAGTAGTAAAATGGACAAAAATTACAATCAAGATTAATGGACTTACATAAATAAAATAGTCAATGACATTACCATAATCTAATTCAGTGTAGAGGGCATAAATGAAAAACTGCTGCATGACAGCAGCCCCAATTAAATCTTGAAGAATAGGCCAAATTTTTATTATACGGAAGTTAAAAGTTGGTGCTAATTTATCCTAAAAGCACAATGTGTGCAGATTTTACCAATGCAACATATGCAAAGATTGGACTTTGGGAGGTTCTTATTTTGTTTATTATTTATTTATAAGTATTTGTATTAGTGTTTCCCAGACACTTTTTATCACTTTCTATGCAACACTAAATGTCTGTAATCTACTTTTGGTTAAATTAAACTTTCCTGCCCCTGCCTTAAGATCTTTAAAAATAAATGATCTTGGGGTTCTACAAAGCCTACCCATTGATCACAAAACCTTACAGAAAGAGGTGTGTTCAGATTTGCTCTCCCATTGTCAGGCTGAGAGTGGTGGGTTGTCATGATTGTCCCTAGGGATGAAATATGAAACCATTACTTTAAACCAAAGATGAAAAGACAGTTACTTGAATGGTCTCATCCACTTTATCCTTGAAAGAAGGAATTAAAGGTGACTTCTTCAGCAGGAATGGTCCACTGATTTATTGAATTGGAGATGGAATACGTTTGGTAGAGATTATCTATTGTGAGTTGTACATTAAAACTCTTAAAGTTTCAAAAGCATTTTTATAGATCATCATCCTAATAAAAATGTTGCTGAAATTCGCATAACCACACACAATAATCAATCCTAAATGCAAGTGGGCAATTTTTCCTTGAGTAAATGGTTGTTCCCCTTCCATCTATAACACAGACCTTGCTCACTCTATTTCTTACTGATTAAAGTGCATTAGACACATGCCAAGAGGAAAATTGTTGCAGTGACAAATCCATAGTGATAGTAAATCTCCATTGCTAATGTCGCCTCTACATATACAATACACATGTGAAAGTTACTTCAATTGTAATATATAAGTCTCTCATTAACTATGATTTCACCTTTGAAAAGTTTAATGTATACTATTTTATAATAAATAAATAAGGACAAGCAAAATGTAACAAATCAAAACATTTAATGCAAGTAGAAACACCATACAAAAATAGAGAGAAAACAAAAAACCATAAGTAAAAGGGTAATCATACTGTGCAATTTATAGTGCCACATTATGAAATGCCTAACTGTTCTATCAATCCATAAGTTGGTATTAATTGCAGGCAGTGATTGGGCTGGACGTCTCTAGCTCTGAAGCAAAAGTATCAACAAGGTCTTTAAAATTAGTGGGCACATCTTCACAAGAGACAGCACAGTGGCACAGTAGGTAGCGCTGCTGCCTTGCAGTTAAGAGACCTGGGTTCGCTTCCAGGGTCCTCCCTGCGTGGAGTTTGCATGTTCTCCGCATGTCTGTGTGGGCTTCCTTCGGGTACTCTGGTTTCCTCCCACAGTCCAAAGACATGTAGGTTAGGTGCACTGGCTTCTAAATGACTGACTTCTAAATTGTCCCTAGTGTGTGTGTGTGTGTGCCCTGCAGTGGGCTGGCGCCCTGCCCAGGGTTTGTTTCCTGCCTTGCGCTCTGTGTTGGCTGGGATTGGCTCCAGCAGACCCGCGTGACCCGAGTTAGGATATAGCGGGTTGGATAATGGATGGATGGATGGATCTTCACAAGACACAAAATTTAAAGCCAATAAAATGGGCACTAGCCTAGAGTGGCACTTGCTCGGGGCAGTGACAGCCAAATGTACCACTTTAAACTATTATATGACCTATTGGAAACTTGATGATAAAGCACATCATCCTACTGATCTTTCCACAGTTATGTTAAATGGATGAGAAATGTGTCAGTTCCAGCTTGGACTGCCCACTTCTGACTTTTTGTTACTTGTTCCATTGCTGATCAGCCGGGTTAGAAATTATTGATTAATAGCAAAGGTAGCATGTTAAACTGTCCGACTGAGAACATGAGAAAAAGGAAACAGTTAAAAGCACTCCAAAAACACAAATACACATAAAATTGGCAGTAGAATTAAAAGTGCCCCTAAGCCTCCCCATCTTGGTGGCTTAAGGAAATAATCCAGTACAGTGACATAGAATAGTTTTCAAGGACTGTCTGCAATTTCTTTACAAAATGAAATTGTGCAGAAACTTGAAATAGTAGGTGCAGTTAAGATCACTGTAGACATTAAAGTACAGTGCCTATATATAATTAATGTAATATTATCATTAATATAATAAGTATTAGTTTTGTGTAAGTACACTATAAGTCTGGATTGTTTTAACTTTTTCCCTTAGACTTCCACAATTCCACAATACTAAATATGCAGAGTTTCACTCATTTTAAACAGAATCATTGCAATTTTACAGTCATTTTTGATGCAATATCATCTCATAAATTAAATTTCTGAACCTTTTTTTCATCTAGTGTGGAGCTGTGGCATATTAAAATCCCATAGAACACATTGTCACCTTCGATGCACACTCATGTTACAATTGCCCTTTATGGAAGTCTTTAAGCAGTCACCAAGCAGTCAGTAGTATAACACAGTAAAGCAATCTATTCAATTGGAAGGGAATCCTTTTATTTTAGAGGAATAAGAGTCTAATGTGAAAACGGAGATGAAAATGGTCCATGTGTAAAATGATTCCAGCCCGCAACTAAAAGAACTGTCAAAAGTAAATGTTTTAAATGTTTCCATTTATGTGTAATGCTCAACCCTGCAAATAAAAAATTAATGGGAACTAATGTTGGTCTTGTGCAGCTTGGAATGCATCATTTCATTTATATCGCTAGGTCAGATTTCTTCTTTGGAGCAGCAGACCTTGAGGGTTACACTACCAGAATAGCAAGTGTTGTGGTCTGAGACATTATAATGTATGATTGTCTTTCATCTCCTTTGTATACTAAGAACAGCTTGACTGTCTGTTAGTATATCAAGCTAATCCTGTCCCTTATTATTAGAGGCCTTCATAGTGGCATTACAATCCAAAACATACATTTCTACTATGTTTCACAAAACCCAATGTGACGTTCATACCAATTGCTGGCCAGTTGTGTCACCAGACTTGTCTCAGACAATTACATATGTACTACATTTTGAAGCAACAGATCCAAGTCATTGCCTGTTCTACATGAACGATCAATTCCCACGAATTGTAGGCTTAAATTACAAGACTCCATTTGACTCCATAGTATGAAGCAGAGCAATTTGTACAACCAACCTAATAGGATTTTCCAAGATAATTACTCCAACTTGCACTGAAGCCAAGTTCTTCATCAAAAACCTATTTCTTTTCTCTGATTTTGTATTTGTTTATTATATGTTAATTTTAAATGCAAAGTAGACTACTGCTTTTGGAGGCAACATTTTGTCACACAGCACATTCAGAAAATATTCAGACCCCTACACGTTTTCATATTTTGTTATGTTGTATCCTCATGCTAAAATCTTTTTAATTCATTTTTTCCTCAACAAGAAACACTCAATAAGTGTTTGGAAAGTTTTGCAAATTAAAAAAAAAATTGAATAACAATAAAAAACTGAAATATCACATTGACACAAGTATTCAGACCTTTTGCTTTAACACTTGAAATCTGGCTTAGGTGCATCTCATTCTATTGATCATCATTGAGATGTATCTAAACCTTGTTTGGAATCCACCTAGGGCAAATTCAATTGTATGGATTTGAGTAAAAAAGGCACGCACCTGTCTATATAAGGTCTCACAGTTGACAATGCATATCAGAGTAAAACAATAGGCTTGGGTCAAAGGAATTGTCTGCACAGCTTAAATACAAAGGCACAGATCTGGGGAAGGCTTCAAAAAATCTGCAGCATTTGCCATAATTCTTAAATGGAATAAGTTTGAATAGCCATAACATTTTCTACAGCTGACTTCCCAGCAAAACTGAGCCATCAGGAAAAAAGGGCCTTGATAAGAGCGGTGACCAAGAATCTGATGGTCACTCTGGCTGAAATCGAGAGAACCTGTGTGGAGACAGGAGAAACCTCCAGACGAATAACTATCACTGCAATGCTCCACCAATCTGGGTTTTAGAGAAAGTGGCCAGGCAAAAGTCTCCACTCAGCAAAAGACACATGAAAGCCTGCTTAGAGTTTGCAAAAAGGCACTTAAAGAACTCAAACTGTGAAATGAGATTGTCTGGTTTGGTGAAACTAAGATTAAACTGTTTGATTGCAATTCTAACTATCATGTTTGGAGCAAACTAAACACCATTCATCGCTTGCACAATACCAGGGTGAAGTCTGGTTGTGACAACATCATTCTGTGAGTTTGTGTTTCAGCAGCAGGGTCCGGGAGACAAGTCATAGGCAAGGAAAGGTGAATTGAGCAAAGTATATAGATATTCCTAATGAAAACCTGACCCAGAGCACTCTTGACCTCAGACTGAGCCGAACATTCAACTTCAAACAGGACAATGAACCATAACAAAGCAGTGGCTTAGAGGGAACTCTGAATTTTCTTCAGTGGCTCAGCCAGAGTTCAGACTTGAACTCAATCAAACAATTCTGGAGAGACCTGAAAACAGCTTTCCACTCACAGTCTCCTTCTTACCTGACAGAACTTGAGAAGATCTGCAGATCTTTAGAGAAGAATGGCAAAAAATCCCCATATCCAGATGTGCAAAGATCCAGACAGTAATCTCTGGGAGATGTGCTTCAACAAAGTACTGAATAAAGGATATGAATACTTGTGTCAATGTGATATTTGTTTTTTATTTTTCATAAACTTCTAAAAATTTTAAAGATCCTGATTTTGCTATGTCATTCCGGGATATCGAGCGATGAAGGAAAAATTAATCTAAAAGTTTAAAAAATGGCTGCAACATAACAAAATGCAAAAAAAAGTAAAGGGATCTGAATACTTTCTGAATGCACAGTATAATGTGTACTTCCTTTTTTCAATGTAAAGTAAAAAAAGAAATATATATATTTCTTGTTTTTTACGTGTTATATGCATAATTTCTAAACAGTAGTACATTTGGTTTTTTACAATTGCAGCATCAGCAAAGTCACCCTGTTCAAGTAAGTGGCACACTGCTGCTGTGAAATAATTAATCGTTCCATGTTTATATTTGGCATGTTGTTAATATAAAGACTCTTTAAATAGTAAACTAAATTTATTTACAGACTAAAGTGAGTCTGAAAAATGATGAAAAAAGAACAATAGCCTTCCAAGGGAATACACACGAGAGATACCTTTGTTTAGTGCACTGGCAGGTCACAACACATCCATTATTTTTTTCAGTCTTGTTTATATTCTGTATTTTTATATAATATTTTAAAATACAAATGTCATGATATAACTTGTTTAAAATATTTTGAAATTGCATTTTCCTCTGATTTTTTTTAACTATCATAATACCTTTCTGGCAGATACGTTTAGTTCATAACTGATTGGTATTGTTCAAATATAGTGATATAGAAAGGCAAAACCTGTCATAGATCTTTTTTGCACAGACTGCGCATACAGATTCTAGTCCTAAGGAAGCATCATGGCCTGCATTCTTTTTTTACAGATGTTGTTTTCTGTATTCTGTGTCTGACAGTTCTAAATCAACTCTATATGAGTAATATTGGATATCTGTGTTTTTCACCCCACCATCAATACTGTGCTGCTAGCTATCCTGCCTGACTGCAATTTGGGCATTTTTTTCTAAGCAGTTTCAACTGTAATGTTCATACTCCTTGTAATACTGGAGGAAGACTGGACTTTTTATGTGTGCTTTGTATTATGCATTTATACCAGAGGAACTTGATATTCTGCCAAATATAATGGAAATCCCCAAAACCTTCCGTCAGTTATTAACATGAATGATGTCATACCAAACAACCAAATCAATGTCAGTATATGAATTTCTGCATGAGAATTTCAGTGGCTAAGTGCTATGGGATGTTTAAACATGTATTTCTCTTTATTTCTTGAATATTTATGTGCAGTAATTTTTGCATTACAATATTTCCTGAGCAGATGTTGCAACATTATTTTGTTATGCATGTTAACACCACTATGTTATGATCCCATTAACAGCACACTACTGCTGGTGGCCCAGAAACACTGCGTCATGCAGCGTCACATATGACGTCAGCAGTGTGACCATTTAAATTCTGGTGCGACAATTAATGTATATCTGTGATTTAGATAAAAATGCAAACAAACAAAGAGCAAATTTCTTTATAGAATTTCTGTTTTCTAAACTATCTGTTTCCCATATTTTCACATTAGAAAATAAAGACTTAGCTTCCAAAAGGGGAGCTGTGAATTTCTCAGAACAAATACAAATAACTAAACAATAAATGAATCTTCAATAATGATTAAATATGATAAATGATAATGCAAAACTACAAAAAGGAAAAGTAAATCAATAAACATAAAAGCTAGATAAATATTATGAGAAGTTACAACCCTAACACAAACAAAAATGGAATCTATACTAATAAACGGCAAAGCCCTCACTGACTCACTCACTCACTGACTGACTGACTGACTGACTCATCACTAATTCTCCAACTTCCCGTGTAGGTAGAAGGCTGAAATTTGGCAGGCTTATTCCTTACAGCTTCCTTATAAAAGTTGGGCAGGTTTCATTTCGAAATTCTACGCGTAATGGTCATAACTGGAAGCTGTTTTTCTCCATTTACTGTAATGGAGATGAGCTTGAAACCCGTGGGGGCGGAGTTTCGTGTGACATCATCACGCCTCCCACGTAATCACGCAGTACGTAGAAAACCAGGAAGAGGCCCAAAAAGCGCTGAAGAAAATATGCATTATATAATTGAGAAGGCAGCGAAACAATAAGAAGCGAGCGAGTGACATATACAACCATATTCATGAGTTCTGCTACTTCGGAAACAAAGCACGATGTAAACCTAAACTTTAAATTAAGTTCATAGACAGGCTGCCGCTGGCGTTTGTAATTTAGTGCCTGCCCATATAAGGCCGTCCGTCAGCGGCAATCCAATAGCAAACTGCCACGGGTAAATATTCACGGGTGAAGGACTGTGCTTATGCAGAGGAAGATGAGATGGTCAGGGTGGTGTTTGGCACAAACTCAGCGAAACTGCGAGAGAAAGTTTTAAGTGCCGGGACTTCGGTAATATTAAATACAGCCATGGACATAGCACGACATGGCAGCAGCACAGCTGGGAAACTTCGATGCATGTACACCGAGCGGCTCACGTGAACTGACGCAGTGCACAGACAAAAAGCAACAGTTCCGAAGAGCGCTGAACAAAAACCGAATTACACAATTGAAAAGGCAGCAAAAAATATGAAGCGTCTGATACATACAAGCATATTCATAAATGCAGCTACTGCGGAAACAAAGCACACGGTGGAAAAAGTCAATGTCCCGCTAAAGGAAGACAGTGTAAAAAAAAAA
>JANRMT010062833.1:15596653-15614805 GCA_026402145.1 Polypterus bichir lapradei
GATAGATAGATAGATAGATAGATAGATAGATAGATAGATAGATAGATAGATAGATAGATATTGCTTATAGATTAAGCAACAAGGTTTAGTAGCTACAGGACTGGAACAGGTATACTGGTTCAGTCAAACAAGTCCTAACTCACTCTGTGACCTTGAGCAAGACGTATAATCTGCTCTTAACTGGGAAGTAACTGAAAAAAGGAAAACTGAAAATTACACATAGCCAAAGTTTTTTCCACAAATTTGCATACCCTGGACTGCCTTCGTTGACCTTTCTAGTGTTGTTAGTATGATGTCACAAGCATAGCGCAAGCAGGGGAAGGCTAGGCAAGATTACTAAGGAGATTACAGATACAGTATCTCAAAATAGCAGCACCCATAAGAAAAAAAGATTTAATGGTAGTAAAACACTTCAGCTTTGTCATGGAGAATCTAATGAAGAAGGTTCCATGAAAATCAGGCCTCAATTAGACTCTAACACCACTGGCATCTATGCAAGTATTACTAAACAATGTTGGTCATAACAGGTTTGAAGGATGCATGTACCACTTTGTCTGTGGCTCCAAGCTTCAACAAAACCACATCATTTCCAGTCTGCCATCTTAAAATCCCAACAGAATTTGGCCTACATTTTTTCACTGTATGCCATGTCATTTTTTGTCTTTGTCTTAATAGCCCGACCTAACTTATGGCTGTTATCTGTGATAACCTAACCTGTTTTTATGCTGTCCTACATTTTCTTGTTTCTATAATAGATAGACCTGTTTTTTTTTTCTCCCACATCCAGATGCAAAATTTACATTCTTGAAGTGCAACTCTGCAGGATTGGTTTCTGTCTTGAACCCAGAGCCTTAAAAAACCTTAAAAAAAAATAGGTTTGACGGATAGATAAATTAACTTCAAAAATAAAACAAACATAAGAATAATTCAGTAGAATTAAGTATCAAAAGAGGTTAACAGAGCTTTGCTTTAAAATGTAATGAATAAAACTGAGCTTGGTTTTATATACTTCATGTGCAGTATACATGTGTTGAGTTTAAGTAATCCAGTTTTTCAATATAGTTAGAATACTTGTTTATTTAAAATACCATTTTGCCTTAGATGAAAATCATCAGTCAAAAGTAAAACATTTGAGGTACATGAACCCTATTTTGTTAAAAAGGGCAGAAACAAAATTTCCTGCAAATGAAATTACCAAACGTAGAGTTAACCTGTATTTCTTTTTTCATGTTGTGTTTGCCTTCATTCTACAGTAACCAGACATATCAGAGTGAGAGATGATTATTCTGCTCAAATTAACATGTTCAACTCTTTGATAAAAATACAAATGTCTACTTGCAGTCATTTATAAGCGGGATTCAAAATGCATTCAGCCCTTTGATCCATATGTTTGAAATGCTGCCTGTTTTTCCATGATTCTGCCATTCATATGCAGATAAAAATACATCTAAACATTTTTTTCCACAGAAACAATGCCCTTTTTACAGAAAGGACATTATTTTGACAGATAAAGTAGGCATTTGATAAATTGAAACAGGTTTTGAATTATTTTGGGGAAATGTGTGCTACATCTGTCTACTGATTTTCCACTGGAGCTCTCCTTAAGTTTCTTGTCTGATTGTGATTTATTGAGATACAATAGAGGTTAAGAAAACTTCATGCCTCTGCTCTTCAAATTTGTATTCGATTCAAACAGCATATGCTACTATTTATTACACTTAGCATTCAAAATTACACAAAGAAAATCTATTTAAAGCATGCAATCACATTTCACAGAATGATGTTTGCAGAACCCTTTGGACAAACCAGTTCCCATCTGATTTGATTTTTCTGTTTTCTTGTTTTTTAGCAGCTTCGCTTTTATATATTTAAGTAATGATAATGGACTGCTGGGGATGAACAACCAATGCCAGAGGCAAAGCAAAAGTACGGTTATGCCTTTGCTTATGTTATTAGTCATCCAAGATATCTGGAGCATCATGCATCATCCTTAATATTATTGTTGTATTTTTTTTTTTTTTATCATTTTCCTGCATTGTAATTTGGTACGTTATTATCAGTGTAGATCAGTTGCAACAAAAGAAGCTTTTATGAAAACTTGTGAAGAACAACAAGCATTAGCATCTCTGAAAGGTGCATAATCTTTACATTAAAAGCAGACAGAGCAACACATTGAATTATACACGGGACTGTTATTTGAACGTTGTACAATTACCTTGGTTTATTAGCCTATAATTAAATTTGCTGCAATCTTTACACCTCAGTGTTGCACTTTAAGAAAACAGGCACTGCACCTATCAAAATGCGCATGCTGCTGATTAAAAATACAACTATCATCTTCTGTTTTAAAAAGTGCCCTGAGGCAACTTTGTTTGCAAAATGCTACACATAAATCAAATTCAATGACTGGCTGGAAGAAAGGAGACACTTGATAAAGTGACTCAGTCTCTAAATTATGTTTGTGGCGGTGTATTACTTATTTGACCAACCATAGAAAAAAAGAAAAAAAATGGTTTCTATTGAATGTAGCAATATTTCATTTAAAGGGTATGCTAAAAATACAAAATACAATTAGTAAATTAATTCTGTAAGTAATGAAAGTCGAAGGTGATAATGAGGTTTTTAAGATCTAAGGTGTTTATGCTAAGAAGTAATTGTATTAAACGATGAAAAACATAGCAATCATGGTTATTTTAAATTAAGGCCTCTGATTTCTTTGATGAGTGTACCATGTTGGTATTGTGAATCAATCATTCTTATTTAATTTAAACAGCATCTTTTGCTGCAGAGCAATCTCAGAGTATTTCATACAGCAAAACAAACTTCAAGACAGCAGTATAATGTTAGCACATCAAAAAAAACTATGAACACATACGTTTGGTGCTTTGGAAAGGTACAGTAATAGGCAAGGCCACAAATTCAGGAGAGAACAAGATGTGGTCTGGCTGAAATTATGTAAGTTTCGCAAGGATACTAGAGGGCGGGTGATCTAGCAAAGGATGGATATGTTTTTAGGTAGGATGGATTGTATGTGTAAGTCCTGTTGAGCACATGCTGTGCATTTAACAGGAAAGTCTGTGTATATGTAATTTCACAGAACTGTTAAAGTTCTTAAGTTTTAAAATTTGAACCATAAATAAAAAAATAAAAGAGCTTTTTTTAAATATTTTATTTTGTGCAGGAAATTCTTAACAATATTAGCTTGTGGCTATTGTTTAGCACAGAAACCTGCAAAGTTTTAAGTGGCAAGTTGAATTTAAAATGTTAGATTCGCAATTCAAATGCATGCATAAAGGAGAAAATTCCAACATATGGAACCCATCCTCATACTTAGTATCATTAAAAAAAAGTGAGTCAACATGAAAAAAACACAAAACCTTCAATAAACTTTTCAGACAGGTCTATATACTCATCATTTAAGTCAAATTTTTCGAATGCTGAAATTACTTACGGCAATCTGTCTTTAAATGACCAAGTAAAATTAAAATAAAATGGAACTGCCCAGCACATCTCTATGTGTAGAATACAAAAATACTTTAAAAGGCTCATTTTTATTTTAATTTGAATGATCTGTTGTAGGTTAAAAAAAAAGAAACACGCTCTTGCGGGTGCATAGTGGAGTTTGGAAAATAAAATGGTTACATTTAACATGCTGATACAATAAAAACAAGAATGCATCAATAATAATGATAAAAAGGCAGATGGCTAGACATATCAAAATGATGTAGCAGAGTTGGAATCCTCTAAAAGAAAAAAAAGAGATTCCCTATGCCCACAACTGTCAATAATACAAACAATGTCTGCATCTGATGCCATTTATATCAACAACTGATGCACATTCTTGGCTGTAACACATGTTCATTAATGCTGCTCTTAACCTTAAAACCTACAAATCTCCACTGTTTATTAATAGTAGGCTCTGTTAAGCAATCATTTTCAAAGTGCTGGGAAAAAGATCTTAAGTCTGACATAGTACATACAGTATGACTGTATATTGTATGATTCACATTTTGTCCGGAAACATTTGCCCTTGCTTCAAATTAGGCACAGGAAACTCTCAACATTTTAGCAGATTAATAACCAGAGTAACGTTACCTATTGGCATTGCAGCTATTTCCATTAGATGAAGGATAATTTATAGTGCTACAACAGTACAAGGAAAAACTTAACATTTACAAAATATTGCCTAGTGGTTATGATTTGTGTATTTCATTATTATTATTATTTTGGCTTTGTACTGTGTGTCTTTTCTGGGGTTTATAACTCAGTTATTCTGATTTTTGAATCAAGTTTGATGTTAAATGCATTTTTGAAGAACTGATAATTTATTAGCATTTTGCTGTGACACCGTTTTGTTTTTTTTTTGTGGCCACTGCCATTTTGTAGATCCCATTGCCATGACACAGATCCCAGTTGCAATGGGTGTGTCCAAACATTCATGACATCAAGGGGTTTAGAGTTCATCTCGATGGCCATTTTGTTTCTGAGTTTGCAGATAAACATTATAATCAAAAACTTTCTAACTTTTATTTTTAATTTTTAATTTCTTGCTCCTGTTTTTGCATTCTGAGTTTTGGTTTTGTTTTCCAGTATGTTTAAAAAATAGGTTTGTCTTTTATTTCTGACCTTGGCTTGCTTTTTAACTATGCGTTTCTCCCAGTCCATTACATAAAAATTTTATTGTTTCCCTGTAGGATCAGTACGCCAGTTGAGATTTGAAGGTTCCAAAAATAGTACTGTCTTCTACATGCTTTTTGGTAATTTATCACACGTACTGTATCTATGGTGAGAACATTAGTTCAGTTTTGACAAAAACAGACCATTCAGCCCAACAAGCTTACAAATCATATTCCTCTAATTTTTCCAAAATAACATTGAGTCAAGCTTTGATGGTTCCTAAAGTTCGACACTCTACAATACTACTTAGTCATTTTCACCTCAATGAACACTTCAAGGTACTAATTCTATTTACAGTAGACCCTTGACATACGACCGGCCTGACATGCGAACAAATTGAGTTACGACCAAAATTTTTGTTTTGATTTACGACCAACAACTTGCGTTACGACCTGGATGCGGTCAGGTGTATCCGCTCACGCGATTGTAAACAAACAGCCGAGAGCGTTTGAAAGAGGCAGTCGGAGTCAAGATACGTGTATTTGTGGATGTATTTTTTCTCAGTGCAGTGATTTATATCATTTATTTGGATAATTACTATCAAAATGGCCCCAAAGAAGCTAAGTAAGGAAGAGAAGACAAAGAAGGTAAAAAAAGATCGAAACAAAGAAGGAAATTGTGCGTAAATATGAGAGTGGCGTTTGTGTGACTGATCTCGCTAGCATGTACAGCATGTCGAAATCCACCATCTCCACAATTTTACAACGAAAAGATTTGTATAAGGAAGCTAGTGTTGCTAAAGGTGTTACTCAAATTAGTAAGTCGCGATCAACAGTGTTAGACGAGGTAGAAAAGCTATTATTAGTGTGGATAAACGAAAGGCTGATGGCAGTCGATAGCCTATCTGAGTCAATCATTTATGAAAAAGCTAGGGCTATTAATGCAGATCTGTTAAAGGATAAGCCATCAACAAGTGATAGTGGTGAAACATTTCGTGCCCGTAAGGGGTGGTTTCACAATTTTAAAACGAGAACTGGGATTCATAGCGTAGTTAGGCATGGTGAAGCAGCCAGTGCTGATAAAAGGGCTGCCGAAAATTACATACGCCACTTTGAAATGATAACAAAGAGAAATGGCTTTTGCTCTCATCAAGTTTTTAACTGTGATGAAACTGGGCTCTTCTGGAAGAAAATGCCCAGGAGAACATACATTACCCAGGAAGAGCAGAAAATGCCTGGCCACAAGCCTATGAAGGATAGGCTAACCTTATTGTTATGTGCCAATGCGAGTGGTGACCTAAAGACCCACCCAGACAGAGAAAAAGCTAATTGTTGCATTAACTTGCTTAATGACAATGTCATGTCATACTACAGAACTGTGTTGAAGAAAAGACAGAAACAGACAACCTTAGACCAGTTTTTATTTCCTAAAAGGTTGAGACCTAGTGAGCCAGAAGCAGGTCGTAGTGGGCTACAGCCTCTCCCAAGAAGAGAAAGGACACCAGGGAGCCAGAGTCCTGATGTTCTTATGGAAGGGGACTCTCCTTCCAAACAATAACCACCTTCCATTTCATTCTCCTCCTCCTCCGTTCCTGCAAGCCAAAGATGTCAACTTAAATGGTGAGTGCAGTATGAAATTGTTGTTTCTGGTAGTCTAGGCACTTTTTATAACTGTTTGATTAGTACATTAGAAAAATTATTGGTGTTTTTGGTAAATTATGCACATTATACAACCCTTTTTTATTATGAAAAGTTTAAGTAAGTGTTGCTGTGGGAGGTTCAGAACGCATTATCGGTATTTACATTATTTCTTATGGGAAAAATAGTCTTGACTTACAACCAACTTGAGTTACAACCAACCCTCGTGAACCAATTGTGTTTGTAAGTCACGGGTCCACTGTACTTCAATCGTTTTACCTTTCAATCTCCAATTGCTTAAGATGTAAAGGTTATACTTCTTCAGTCTTTGCTCATAGCTCATACCTCATAGTCCTTCAATCAGCCTTGTTACTCTTGTCTCACTGCTCGTATGTCATTTGTATTATGCAAACCAAAAGTGCACACAATGCTCCAGGTGATGCCTCACTCATGAGTTATATAGTTCATGCAAGACCTCTTTTGTCTTACTCTACATATTGTGGCATATAACTTTAGTCTTCTTAATGGTGTTTACATTGTTTGGATGTACATTAGACAGTAAAGAGTCCATTATAACCCATGGGTCCTTTTTGTGAACATCACTTCCAAGTTTCAAACCTCTGACTGTGTACTTAGATTTAACATTCTTACTATCTACTGTATGTCCAAACATGTGTTATTTCTCTGTTCATTTCTAATGATTATCTGCTAATTCACCGAGTTTAGTATCATCTGCAAACTTAACCAACTTGTTATTTATTTTGTTATCCAAGTCAAGTCAGTTTGGTAATGTGTACGTAGCACAATGAATTCTTATCTGTATGTCTCCTCAGAACAGCTGACAAAATTACAATTCCAAAAATAAATAATTGATTAAACAAGTATGTATAGGTTGTAAAATCCCTACAGCTATATACAATGTATATAAATATATTTGGCAAGTGTGTGTGTTTGTATTTATTGTGGAGCTAACCCAGACACAGACAGGCAGGAGACAGATTTTGCCACACTACACCCATTTATTTACAATTTGGGAGCATTTCACCCTGCTCCCCACAGCACAGTGCACCAATCACGACACAACACAATTCAGTCCCTTCTTGCCGTCAGTCCTTCTTCCTCAACTTTGTCCTTTTCCTCCCGACTCTGGCCAATGAATGGTGGGGATTTGCCTCCTTTTATAGGGCACCCAGAAGGACTCCAGGTGCCCAACGAGCTTCTTCCAGCCACACTTCCGGTTGTGGTGGAAGTTTGGCCACAATACACTTTGGAAAGATCCATGAGCCATGCCACAGGTTCCAACAGGGTTAGGCTCCCATGCTCATGACATGTGGCCCTGCTGGAAACCAACGGGGGCTGCCCTCTGTCGGCCTGGGGAAGAAACTGTCCTAAAAATACTCTCTTTCTCAGCCCATGCATGTACACGGTTTGAGTGTTGTGATATTTGTTCTTATGACTGACTGTTTAGCAACCATGCAACTTGTAGGTAGAAACTATGCATGGTCCTGTACAGTTTGCCAGAAGCAATGTGTGAGAAAAGTCTTATATTGTTGATTTTCTAAGGTAGCAAATGTTGTATATGACCTGAATAGAAGGCAGCTGGGTGGCTGTAGTTTTTATTTATTAACTAATTGTTTAATGACGCCCGGGTAATAATTGTAATTACTATTTTACAATCTGAAAACTCTGTAAGCTTTTTATCTGGCTATGTAATTTATGTAGTACTTGAAACATTTTTAAACTTTTGCTTATTATTTTGTGTTGCTTTGTATTACTTTCACAATTGCTTTCTGCATATAAAGAAAAATAAAAAATTTAAAATAACTGATTTGCTAGTCCTTTCTCTGAAGTCCCCTCTCAAAGCAAAGGTGTGAAGTTCTTTAACTTCTAGCAGTCAAATCCAATTTAAAAAATGTATCTCTGTTTTGCATTTTGGAGATTTTTCTCCATTTAACCTTATCTTTGTTCTCTAATGTACTGCTAAGTTGACTCTACTGTCTTTATCGTGTGCATTTGATAAATTGTTTGAATATGTACATCCCATAATGCTGTATAGCTCTACAAAAAAATGCTGTGACAGTCTCTATATGGAATAAAGCCTAACTGAGCTTTGTGTGTATGAAAATACAAGAGCCCACAATTCTTTCATCTGTTATCAAGTCTTAGTTAAGTGAAGCTGGAAATCATAAATAAACTGGCAACTGGAAATTTCTTTTGTATAGTAGTTTCCTGGAAAGATTACAGCACAGTGGCAGAAATATGATATACTTACATAAATAATCTGGGAAGCTAGAAGTATTTCGGTTACAGTGCAATTGCATTTCTCATATTTCCCCTTCATCTTTCAAACCACAGATATCTATGTTCTCAGGTCCAGCTTGTTTACAGTATGCCAGTTTTACTGGGTAATATTTGCACCTCTTTCATACCTAGTTCCATGCAACCTTCAGGTGTATTAGCAGATTAGATGATAAGTGGCTGGATTGACCAATGGGTGGTCATAAAAACAGAAACATTATAAATCATAAAGGAAATTGTAGGGTTACAGCAGCAGACAAAAATACACATATAACAAGAATTATAATATTCTGAAGTATGTTAGCAAGGTAGAAATACACATATAGCAAGATTAAGTTAATTAACAAATTGTAGGCATTTATTAAGTGTAAAGTGATTAGAATTACACATAAATATGTTACAATTTTACAGTACATGATGGCATTTACTGGCACAGTATATTGCACATAGTGGCATTATCTGTTCAGATGTCTGCTAGACCAGGTCAGTATCATTCAGCAAACAGGGAACAATACCTCCTTGGCTGAGTAGTGTCTCAATATGGAGCCTCTAAATTGAGGATAGAAATGCCCTTTCATAGATCTCAGTGGAGCAGTGCAGTTTTCTCAGTCTTTTACTAAATGTGCTCCTCTGTTTAGCCAAACAGTCATACTGAGGTGAGAGTAATTGTCCAAAATAGTTCCTGAGTGACCTCTGTTCTACCACCTCCACCAGCAAGTCCAGCCTAACTCCCAAGACTACGTAAACCACATTTATAATCAGTGTATTTTGTCTGTTCGCATCACCTACACTAATGCCATTTCCTTGGCACACTGACCAGTACAGACTTGTACAAATCATACAATTTTACGTGGTTCTGCTGAAGAGTCACATGAGAAAACTAAAGCAAATGAAGAAAAATATTCTTCATAAATACATATATTTCATTTTCTTTCAAATATGTTTCTACCTTTTAATTCCATTGTCCTGTCTTTTAGCCCCATTCATTATCTTTTTGAAAAAACATAAATATCTTTTACTATTTTTGTAGATTTATTGATAAGGAGTTATAAGTAAAAATCTTTGGTGTATTAAAAGGATGCTTGTTACTTTGAAATTGAAAGCTGATTATTCTTCTGTTTGAAAGGTAGATGGGTAAAACACTGGCAAGCTAAAATAATTGGATATTTGATTTTATTCCTCGTTATATTTCAGTCAACAAGTTTTCTGTGCAATGGTCACATATTCTCTCATTGTTAAATGCAGTATTCGTCCTACACACAGCCAAAGGACATGCAGCTGTAAAAAGTGTATGCTATGCCTAAATAATGATTCTTCAGTCTTAATATAAATGCTCTGACTGCTAGGACACTTGAAACATTTGTACAGAGCTCACCCCGTAGCTAAAGGCTCTTCCTCCTATACTAGGAACTATTCTTGGAATTTAAAGGATTCCTCCATTCTTCACATTGTCCGCCCTGGCCTGTAGATGGTAATATGTTTTGCAAGGTAAGTGATGGAGATAATTTACAACTTCTGATGCTTCTGATGCACTCCTTTGTGCATCAATGAATCTTTAAACTAAATATGGAACTTAACTCCAGTTCAAATGGTAAGTGTCATGTTCAGTACATGCATTTTTTTGTTTTAATTTGAGTTATTTGGGTGATGCTGCAGATGGTTATAATTAGAATTAAATGTATAGTGGTTAATGAATGGTTTGAGCATCCTGGCCATAAAAGCATTACCATAATAAATTTAAAGTAAATACGTAGCTGAGTTTTACTGTGCCCTTCAGATTGGAATTCCACTTAAACTTTATGATGTGCACCCATTTCTGCTGAAATAAGTTCTAGTATCCTGGAACCTTCCGTTAGCAGATGGCTGGACAGATAGACAGAGGGATAGCCACTGGTTATTCCTTCTGCGGTTTGTGGCTGGAAATGCAGTCACAAGTGTGTATTGATACAAATGATTAAAATCATTAATTTCTTTAAATTGTGTCGGTGCTTTTAGACTATTTTCGTGGTTTTACTGTAAGTAAATAGTCCCTTTTAGAGAAGTGTCTGATTTGATGCACTCTCAAAAAATAAATTCTTGGGACACAATTGGGACAACAATGCAGCTTTAAAATACTGTATAAGACAGATTTATTTTTCCAGTCTGTTTTCAGATTGCTGCATCTTAATTTTTGTGCCATCTTCAGAGGATTTTTGTGATGCAGCTCTCATGTGCACAGAATGAATGAAATATCTTCTTTTTGATCCACTACTTGACAAACCACTTTTGTGAAATACAGCTGTCGTTTATGAAATTCATCCTAGTCCATTACAAGTATTGTTTTTGGTTAGCAAGAGCATTAAATTCAATATGTTATACATAAACATCACAATAACTAAAAAAAATACTAGCCTAGCTCTTAAAAAAATTTAAAGTAATTCACAATTTGGATCATGTGAAGGCAGTAACAACTGGAAAGGCAATCCAACAGAGCTTAGAATAAAACCAAGAAACAAAACAGATTTAGTTAGATTAAGAATCATTTAATATGTAACTGTCCATCCACCCATTTTATGAAACATTACAGGATTGGTCTGTGAAACGGCACACTCTTGCAGGCTCCTGCACTGCAAGAAATTAAATCTAAGCAAGAGAAAAGTATGTATGTCATGACATTAAATATTGTTTTCCTTATTGTCTTATCAAAAAACTTGTAGTCGTGACTTTTTAGCTTACTTTAAGAAATCTTGTCAAGAAAATTTTGCTTACTCCATTAGCAGATATTTTTGCTAAATAAAAGCAAAACAACTCCCATTTCAAGTTATTTTTGCCCATTTTTGTACATACAGTTTTTAAAGAGTATTTTCCTGCATACAGGGCTAATTTTCAGTTTCCAGTTAACCCAACATGTATGTGTTTGATACAGCATGTGGTTGTAAACTAAAATACCTGGGGAAAACTCTTATGGTCACAGACCGAAGTTAGGATGCTAGTCAAACTCAAATCGGTCTTGTGCCACTATTCTAATCTGTAACATAGACTATGTATGACTAGAGAGAAACACGTTTGATTGTAAATGTTTTACCTGTGTTGCAAAAAAATATAATGACAATTAGGGATGGGAATCAAAAACCAGTTCTTGTTGAGAACCGGTTCCCACTGTTTCAATTCCTTGGAATTATTTGCCATTTTTGCAAACGATTCCCCTATCGATTCCAGTCACCTCGAATGACGTCACCACGTTGCGTAGCGTCATTTACCCAGCAGGAAACATGGCGCCTAAGTGGCACAAACGCTCAAAAGTTTGGTTATACTTTACGAGAAAGGATGACAACAGGGCAACTTGCAATACTTGCAAAGTAGATATTTCATCAAAGGGAGGAAACACTACAAATATGCAAAAGCATTTGCTCACAAAACACCCGATAACCTTAAATGAATGTCGTGTTTTTGATCCGCTCCGGTCTAGTGAATCTCAACCCAGCAGCAGCGGTAAAGTTTGCACGTCCTCTCCCGTTAATACGGCAGGTAACTAATCAACTAACATTGCATATTATGTTAGCGCGATTTGCCTTATTGCAAAACCTGCTGTTACTGTGCATTGCATTTAGATGACCATGACGAGAGAGACAGAGTCTGGCTGGCTCAGATGCTGGCAGTTCTCGCTGCAGTCTACCGGTAGCCTCTCCTTTCACAGAGGCAGGGAAAAGTAAAATGACACAGGTCAGGATAGATGAATGTCACTGAGCAGTGACTAAGTTTGTGGTAAAAGGCTTGCACCCATTTGCCACAGTAGATGCCCCCGATTTTCGATCCCTGTTTTGTATGCGGTTGAAAAGGCAAATCTGATTTCTGAGCTGAAACATGTGTTGAAGGCAGCCATCACTGCAGATGGATGGACAAGTTTTAGTCAAGATCATTACCTCACAGTAACGCTGCATTATGTCAGGAATGGCCAGGCTCAAGAAAAAGTCCTCAAAACCAAACAAGTGTACCAGGCACAGAGAGGGACAGCTGTAGCAGAGGAGATTGATGAGATCTTGGAGGAGTATGGTATCCAAGACAAGGTTGTGGCAGCCACTGTTGATAATGCGGCCAACATGGATGTAGCTGTCAAAAAGCTACAAATTCTCAAGTTTCCATGCTTTGCACACACCCTGAACCTTGGAGCTCAGAAGCTCTACAACTGTCCTGCCATTTCCAACTGGGCGGCAAGAATTCGCTCTGTGATTGTATGGATGAAGAGGTCCCACATGGAAAAAGTGGTCCTGAAGGAGAAGCAAGAATTGCTCAGTAAGCATAGTAAATAGTTTTTTAAGATTGTGTACATGTATATCATTAGATCGTGATCAAATTAAATTCATAAACTAAGATAAGGAATATTACATTAGCATTTAAGTTGTGGATGTGTTACCCCTCAGAGCTGCCCAAGCATGTGCTCCTCCTAGATGTAAAGACCAGATGGATCTCTCTATATTTGATGATGGAGAGATTCTGCAAGCAGTTTCCTGCCATCCAGGCTGCAGCCATCGATCCACAGATAAGAAAGTCCATGGAAAAGGTTTTATTTTTGTTTGTTTTATGCAACATATCTGTTGTATTTTTGTTTTGTTGATATTGCAGACTGGCTAAAATGGGCAATGATGACTTAAGAAAAGCAGAGGAGTTTGTGCTGCTCATGCGGAAGCACTACACCTCCACACTAGCAGTCTCCAGCGACAAAAGTCCTACCTGTGGTGAGATTTTGCCCATCCTGCAAAAGCTACAGCAACACTACACCGTACAAGAAGATGACTCTGCCTTCACAAGGAGCATAAAGGAGAACATTTGGAAAGATCTTTCCAAATGATACCAGTTATAAATACTTAAGGATAGTCATGATGTCACATTTTCCTCCCTTTTAAAAATTTAAGGACGCTGATATCCATAGATTCCTGGAGGAGGCCACCATCTTGGACCCCCGATTTAAATCCAAAGTGGATAAGGATGAAGTCTGGGACAGGATCAGGGAAGCAGCAATTGCAGCAAACACAGAGGCAGGAGCAGATGAGGTATTTCAATATGACAGTGTCTTTCATTGTAGCACATTTCCATTGTGAGAGTGAGACCTTTCATCTATGGATATGTGGTACTTAGTTTGATTTGTTTATTTGTCACTTTCTACTCAAGCACCTGGAGCAAGGAGACACACAGGGAGAGTTGTTCGAAGAAGAAGATGAGGATGAAGAAGACTATGTACGTTTAGCTCATTGTGATGATAATTTAGATGTCATGGATTGTTCATTTTTTGCTTAATTTTTTATTATGTCCATTTCATTTCAGGCGCCACCAGTAAAGCAAAAAAAAAACAGCCTTGGAGGAACTCTTTGAAGAGGAGAACAATGAGCTGCAGTCATTCCAACAACGGCAGCCCGTTCTTTCCCTGGCCCAGAGAGTGGATCAGGAGATCCAGCTGTATAGAAGCCTAACCCCCATCCCCTGCAAGGATAATGCCACCCTATGGTTGTGGAGCAAGAGAGAGACTCTGCCCCTGCTGTCAGGACTGGCTGAAAGCTTTCTGTGTGTGCAGGCATCCTCCACCCCGTCTGAGAGGGTGTTCTCCACAGCTGGAGAGACCATAAGTCCAGAAAGATTACGTATCCTTCCTGAAAAAGCAGATATGCTTATATTTCTGCAAAAGAATTGTTAATTCTCCATAGTTGATGGTTGCAGAATTGCACAGTGCACAGTTCCATTGGACTTGAGTTGATTGTATTTGTTGCTGGCTGATGTAGTTTTATTTTTGAGTGCTCAGCTCATATATACTTTTAAAAAAGAGAGTGTAAATGTTACTGGACATTCTTGTGTAATTGCCACCGAATAATTTATGTTATACTTTGTTATTGCTACAGAACAATATTTATTTTATTATTATTTTACATTTACAAATTTTTTTCTGGGGACCCCGTGGCACCCCATCGAGGAGCCGTAGGCTGTGGATCTCTTAAGATCTCACTGTTGGGTTTGTAAGGTCATGCTACTCCTAAATTTCTATCTTGTTCAAAGATAAGATATAAAACAAAGTTCTAAGCTAATCGACCTGTGTGTTCTCCTTTTTTAAAAATAAGAATCGATAGGAAAATCGATAAAGAATTGAATTGTTAAACAGAATCGAAAATGGAATCGGAATCATGAAAATCTTATCAATTCCCATCCCTATTGACAATGTTATTGGTTAATTACATGGTATACTTTTGCTGTGGACTAATATTGTTAATATTAGGATTTCTTATTTTATTTATTATTTGTTTTGAAATGCTGTGGTATGATTTGGAACAAGTCATTCATGCAAGACCTACTACTAATATATAAAAGACATTTTGTAAAAATAAATGGAACAGAAACAAAATACCTCCTAAGGTATAATCTATGATGACTTTAACCAGCAGGAATCTATTGATGGTGCACTGCTTTGGTTATACAACTCTCAGCTAGTACATTAAACAGACAGAATTAAGTTATTTAAAAAATCCAGAATGCACCAAAAATGTTCTTCCTTTCTTAGAAAACCAAAACAAACACCGGTGTCTCTTTCCATCCACAAGTGAAGTGCAGGTGTAGCCCACTAAGTTGTATCTTGAAGCTCAAACTTCAGTAAGAATTATAAAATTATACCTTTTGAATTTGTGTGGTTGTTTACCTCTGGATGCTGCCATCTTTCTCACGTTCAGATTATTTGGCAACCCTAAATTGGCCCCACTTTGAGGGTGAGTTTAGGTTGGTGTGTGAATGGGTTCACAAATGGACTGGCATCATATCCAGGACTGTTTTCTTACTCTGAGCCTGATGCTGCCAGAATAACCTTTGGTTTCCTGTGAAATAGATTAAACTAGTTTGAGCATGATATATTTGTAAAGTTAATTTTTACATCTTTAGGAGTAGGACAAATTTATGTGTACACAGGCAAAACATGCTAACTTAAAAGTAATATTGAATAGACCAAAACCCAAGACCTTGGAGTTCTGAAGCAGCAGTGCTAATTTCTGTGAAACTATACCTGCCATTTTGAATCCTGAGAGCCTTGATATAGAAGACAGAAAGGTTTAGAGATGGTAGAAGGAGTGTTTTACTAAACTTATAAAATGACTGTAAAGACAATCATTTTGTACTCTGGATACCAGTCAAAGGAGCATTATTTAAAGGAACATTACTTAAACATGCCGAATGCTTTCTTCATTTCTCAGTTGACCTTAATGAAACACATGCTCCTAACATGTGGTAATGCACCCCAATACTTAAAAGCTTTAATCCCAATGTACTGTAAATGCAAACTGTTGCCAGATGACAGTGTTTATGGTCCTTCGTGGCAAAGGAAATTGCTGCTCAGCTTCATTTATATAAGGCTAGGATGTTAAAGATTTATACTGCAAAACATTTCATTAATGACTAGTCAATTAGTCCCTGTACACAAACACCTTGATTAATTCAATTCCATATTTAGCTAATTGTCTAATTCACAAAATGAAACACAAAAACGGTTCTAATTTTCGATTTCTAAATTTACTCTTTATTAAGGCAGAACTGTATGATTTCCATATTTTAGTACCACTGCTATATGTTTATTTATTTATTTTTTCATTTTAAAGCATATAAAAGGGTTTGGTGCATGCTGTACATGATTTAAAAACAATCTTATTAAGGGCTGCCCATCCAGAAAAAGATTTCCAAGGGCAATGACAAAGTTTAGGACACTCCTAAAGCAGAGATCCACACTAAATATTACTGTGAAAAACAACCATAATACTTCTATAGCATATTTTTATACATAGGATGTTGCTCAATCTGCTTTACAAGAAAATAAAAACAAATTCAAATAGGTAAGAATAATTATGAATAAGTAATTAAAGATATGAGTCTGCATAACATATACTGTATGCATATAATTAGTAGAAAAGAAGAGTCCTTATAAAGAATATTGTTTTGTAAGTATGATGACAATGTCAGGTGGCAAAAAAGCTAGAAAATAACCAACAACAGGGGTACTAAATTGAAGACAACCCAGTAGATAGACAACCCAGGTCACAAATGGTGCAGAGATAGTAGCACAGAGTTCAGAACTTGAGAAATCATGGCTAACGTGTCCACTTAAGAAAAAGGCCAGGAAGGTCTATCTAGAGGCGAATTCTCTTTTGTCTGGTCACTTGGGTGCTGCACTTAGCCCTTGATATAAAGCATTCAGAGTCTAAAGCTGGGAGCTGGGGTGATGATCTAGCCCTTTAAGGGCTATACAGGGGCTCACAGTTGCAAGGACACGAAGAACCAGTTGCAGGATGTCCAGTCTAGTGTTTGTGTGGAGAGACTAGGCCTCCTCAGAAAATGGTTCCTATTAAAATATAGTTTGTTGTTTGTTATTCCAAGGATTAATAAAATAATAGTGGGGGGTCATACTTTTAGTTACAGGGCCCCAAAACTGTGGAATGGTCTGCCTGCTACCATAAGTGATGCTTCTTCATTCACAGGTTTTAAATCCCACCTGAAGACTCACTACTTCAGTTTAGCATATCCTGACTAGAGCTGCTGATTAACTGTACAGACTGCATCTCTGTTGTTAGTCATTAGCACTAAAACATAAGTAATATGATAGTTATTATTTGTTACTAACCCTCACCTATTCTTTTTCTCTTCTCTGTACTCAAATATGGCACTTGGTGCCATTGCCCTACTGCCAAGTTGTTTGCCTGCCTATGGAAACGTCATCTCTGATAAATGAGCACTGGACTCATCGGGTAGAAGGGTCCTTCCATCAGATTGGCTGGACTAGCATTGATTCAGCTGTGGAATGGCAAGCAAGGGCGAGGCAGTTTGCTGGCCGATGTCTCTAGGACTTGAACAAATCTGAATCCTCATATGTGATATAATCTACTCTTGCATTTTGTTCTGTATTTGTACTATTACTATTGTATTGTATTCCTGAGGTGGCAATGATAGATTAGTCATCTAGATCATTCAAAAGGATTACTGGTCTCCAGTTCTGTGCATTGTATTGTATTGACCTCATTTTTTGACACCCATTGCATGCACAGCCTACTTGCAAAAGGGTCTGTCTCTGAATTGCCTTTCCTGAGATTTCTTCCATTTACTCCCTAAGATTTTTTGGGGAATTTCTTCTTGTCTTCTTAGGGAGTCAAGCCTGAGAGGATGTCAAAAAACAGGGCCTGTTAAAGCCCATTGCGGCACTCTTTTTTTGGATTATACAAAAAATAAATTGTTGCTGTTGTTGATATACAACCAGCATGTCCACTGAGTAGCAGTGTAAGTATTTATTGTCTTTGTGCTCACAAATGTTGTATGGGGCCTAGAAGAGACCTCAACAGAGATTTAAAGCCACCTTGATCCAGAAACTTGAGTATGGATTTGAAGTTAAAAGTTTACTTGTGAGAGGAAAAGAAGAAAGAGAGAGTAGGAGAAGGTGAAAATGGAGTGCTGTGATTTGGAAATTGGGCAACTGAAGGTCGTGTAAATAATTTAAGGGGGTATAGGAATATTTTAATTACATTCTTTGCATCTTTGTTTTATTTAACAATACTTATCTATCTATCTATCTATCTATCTATCTATCTATCTATCTATCTATCTATCTAT
>JANRMT010062833.1:15614815-15631396 GCA_026402145.1 Polypterus bichir lapradei
TATCTATCTATCTATCTATCTATCTATCTATCTATCTATCTATCTATTTTCTTCCTTCTTTCAGCATTATTGTGGGTATGGAGAGACGCCAGAAGGGTCCTCACTAATTACATTGGTGGCTCATAAATGGTAATTGTTATGCTAAGACTGTAAACAGGAATAAACTGTTCAATCTGTCCAATTCTGTAGCAAGTTAAAGCTATGTATCATAAATGTTTAAACTATAATCCTGGAAAAAATACAGGTTGAGGGAAAGTCTTTACAAAAATCTGTCTGATTTTTGTATTAGCAAACACAAATGAGAAGTTAATGGATTACAACCAGGAATTTGTAACTTACTAAATTATTTATTTAAACAAAATACAGTAAGCTGCTGCTTCCAAAAAGAGTAGCAGTGGAGAGAACAGATGATACATTTCCTACTTCATCTACTTCATGTGATCTGAGAGAAAGTGTGCTATCAAATCATTGATTACAGACCTCTTTTCTGATATTCCCTAATCACTGTTCACATAATTATGTAGGTTTGTATCTACTGTGTTTACATGAACTTAGATGGCCAATGAATGTGCCAGCAATGAAATATGTTACCTTTTTAAGATGTGTGCAAATCTATACACAAATATTTCTCAATATATTTTAATTTACACTCATTTATATAGTGCCTCAGTTTCCAGGAACAACAGATTATTCGTTTATTAAATTTTTAATGTTGAACTATTTGTGAACAGTTGTGTTTTGGGAGGAAATCCCAATCACTGTTTCTTTTAAACTCCTCACTAAAAATAAAGGACAGTTCCAATTAATTTCCTTATTTTTTCACATATTTCTCATTAGTCTATATTTAAATAAACACCAATTCAACATCATGCTGTCACAGTTACAAGAAGCCTATTTCCCTTTTTCAGTTCATTGTCCTGCTCTGTGACCCCATTCCATTGTTGTTATTCATAGTCCAAATTCAGTCCAAAGATCTGTATTTTTATCTGCGAGTTTCCATTCTTCCTGTACAGTACTTCTATCTTTTTTTTAACTATGTAATCTTTAATTTCATTCATACAGCATATTTGTACAGAGTTGATTCAGTGTGCCGCACAACTCAAAGAGCTCAAATAAAAGAGTGTCTTACAACTTTCTTATTTATTACTAGTTACTTATGCAACACAGGTCATGTTTTACTTATCTTCATTTTTCTTTGTACTATATTTCCTTTTTGCTCACTCCACCCATTACAATGTCTTTAATTATTTCTTTCTCCTGGCATTCTGCACATAAAACTTTTTGACACTCAATATGCATTTATAGACTCCTCCTACAAATGGCTACATACGTTGGTAGTATCTCTTGTAAACTCATCCATTCTGTATCTTTATTTATATTTTTAGCCCTTTTTCTAATTCTTGACCAAGTGTTTTTTCTCTGTACTGTCGCAGAATAAAAATTCAGTATGGTTCTAGTAAAATCTACATATAGTCTTAGTTAGGAAATTAAAAGCAATATGTTTGTCCTTATTATTTAATCTTTCTCAGAATCACAATAATATACTTAACTCTCTCTATTTTTTTTCAATCGTAATACTAATATTTTAACATGTATATCTAAAGGCACTACCACAGTGCAATAATTAGTGCTGCTGCCTCGCAGATCCTAGGCGTAAGTCTGCTGTGTGGAGTTTACATTATATCCAATGTGTCTGTTTCTCCAAGTTCTTTTGTTTTTGATGTTTTTCTTTGCATTCCCAAAACATGCGTGTTAATTTATTTAACAAGGTTATTTGGCTTAAGCGTGAGTCTGTGCATGTAAAAGACTGCTGAATGTTCAAAAGCTGCCTTCTGCCATTGCATACAATTTTGCCAAAACAGGCTCTGCCCCAACAATACCAAACACCCATGACACTGAAATGGATTAAACAGAGTTGAAAATATATGTATGTATGTACTGTATGTATGTATATATAGATTTTACTCTCTTTAATCATTAGAATTCTTGATACTTCCTGTTTTACTCCTGTTGTATTACACAGAGCTAGTGAAAGTGGAGGGCATCCTTTTAAGAAGCACATTTTCAATCTTCACTGAATTCTGTGGTAATTCAGACCAAGCTAGTCAAATTCAGGCAGTAATCAGACAACCTATAGATTACTCTCCACAGAAAGTGAAAAAATGCTCCTATATAATTCAGAATTTATATTATGCAGTATTCATACTGAAGAGAATGATAGTGACATAAAAAAGATTCACATTAATAAAATACTTATGTCATTTTTGATCCTATTAAACAGCCATTGCGTGATGCCTGCGTTGCACCATCTGTGTCATTGTTTACGATTTTCATCTAAAAATAATGGAAGTGAATATCTATAGTTCTTTAAAAACGATAAATTTGAATGTATTAAATGTTGTAACGAGTTAACACAAATGACTGAATAAAACACATTTGCTTGTCAGATATGCCTTAATGCTTAAGCTTCGACAAATGTATGTCCCCATTAGGGTTGTTCTTGCTATGCAAAAAAACAAAAGGCACAATATTCTGTGCGCTTTGCGCTATTTGCTTCTGGTATAAATTCCCATTAGCATTGGTAGGAAAACAAAAAGTATTCTGAATGAGCTTGAATCCTTTTTTTTCATTAAAATTTTCTTTCAGTTTTTGAATAAAGGCATAAATGATTTCTTCCCATTCCACTTTATTTTTAATGATAGACGGCTGAACCATTTAATAGCTATTTCATTTATATGCATAAATGTGTAATCCTATGCAATTCTTTTAGTGTCTATATTCCTCTGAGACTGTAAGAAATGTGAAACTCAGTATGGTTTGAAAGCTAATGATTAAAGATATAACAATCTTTGTTTATTCTTTTTGATCTGATAAAACACATTTGTGTGTAATTCATTTTAAAATGTAGTCAAAATTAATTGGGTCCAATAATGCTGAAAGTAAACTACAGGCATGCAAAAATTGATTTAGGGATTGCTGCCTGGCAGGAAGCAGTATAGTCAGCTTAGCAGGACTCTTTCTCTGCGCACTGATTTATGCCAATTTATGACGATCCTTTGATCTCAAGTTTAATACTAGATAGTGCAGAAAGAAAATAGTTCACTGCCTTCTGATGGCACTCAGTACTTTGTATAGTAATGTATATCTTTATGAATGTATATGAATTTTCACTTGCATGTACAAATAAAAGCGCATAAAACAGCTGCAAGCATTGTACTACTGTATGTACATTTATAATGAAATTTGTAGCCAAATGTTAATGTCAACTTCTTATAGCTCTTTTGCAAATAACGCATTTTGTGTAGTTACCAAATGCATCTACAATGCAATTATGATTGTTGCTTGAACATAGTCACCATGATTTTATGTTATTTTCATCTGGAACACAGTGTGTATTTAGGATATTAAATACAAAATTTAATGAAAAAAATATTACATACCTTATTTCACTACATACTCTGCCTCCTTATCCTATCATTGAGAGAGCTTGTCAGGTTCCTAGAGTGTGTTCTGAGTGTATCCTTGCATCTTTTTCTGGCAGGATCTTGCGTGGATCACATCCTATGGATGGCAACTTACTGAATGTTCAAAATATTTCAAATGGTAGCTCTTCATTAGTTCTGTTCAGAGGTCTGCCCATACTTTTTAACTCGTTCATGAATTCATCTAGGAAGACTGCTGACAGAGAGTGAGAGCTGAGCAGGCAACTGATATAAAGAAAATGAACAAGAGATAAAAATAATGAAACAAGTGCTTTAGGTCTACACACTTCAGCACTAACCATAAAGTAAAATGGGACTTCCACCTGCAGCTAAAGTTACTTCAGTAAGCAAGCAGTTCTCCCCGCTAGTGTTTAGATTTGCCAGTGCAACGCTGACGGTGTACGGGCCCAAAAAGAAGAAGCCTTTGATTTCAGTCTGTAACAGCCGATGTAAAGTTTTGCTGCCTGTAAAAGATATCTCTGAAGGGGTGTAAGCAGACTACAAATGCTGGTGAATCATGTCTGCTTGGTATCTTGTTGTCACTTGAATTTTTTGTTATTCAGTTTTATTCTCGAATAAAAGCACACTTGTTTCATTATACCTTTCTGAAAGTGTTTATTTTAGATTCCAGTAACCACTTGAATTAGATCACTTCAATCTTTCTCTGCCTCTCTCCCGCACACACACACACATTCATACATGAAAACGTCACTATTTGAAAACACTATGCCATTTGAACAGGAGTTGTCATTTGAACATGTTTTTTTTAACAATCTTGCCTGTACTCTGCGTTATGGTGCATGATACTGAAAATATGGTGCATGATACTGAAAATGCAGACAGACTTCTTACAGTACAGGCAGGGATTCTAGTGCTAGAGAAAGGCAGATGGTGTGCTCCAAACATCACAAGAAATATTAGCTTAATTGGTTTATTTACAAGGGGCAAAAATACAAAACAAACTTAAGACCAAGCAACACCAAAGGCCAAAAAACAGTAGGATTAAAACTCACACCAAAAATACATTATTGAAGGCTGCAGCTGCCCCACAACCTTTTCTTGAATAAGTGGGTTAAGAAAAATACAGTCCTTGCACTCACCACTTTAATCATTTTAAAAAACAACAGTTAATTCCCATGCTCTGATGGCACTCAGATTTATTTAACAATCAAAATTAAAATATATTTGCATTTGTGAGTTTTAATAATTGGTTCAGTGAAATACAGATAAGCGATAATTAACCATCTTAAAATAAACAAAAATCCTATTGGTGGCTGAATTTTCCTACAGAAAGTCAGTTGCTGTCAACTTTTTACTCAGAGGTCAGGAATATACCTTTCTATCAACTAGTATAATTTAGGTTCTGTCTTGAACTGCTCTCACACGGCAAATGCTTCAAAACCTTTCCCGTGCGGACCTCGCGGTTCAGAAACAGTTTCATCCCAAGAACTATAAATGCACTCAATCAGTCCATCAAGTGCTTCTTGTAGAACTGTTTGTACTTATAAGTACAATTACCTCACTGTAAACTTGCACTACAGTTATAATATTGCACAACCTAAGTCACTTTATAAAGCACGTATTTACATATGATGACGATATCATTTTTAAGATGAAATGCAGCAAAATATGTTTATTATACAGATAAAATCTTTAACTTCATTTAAATAATCTATATTGTTAGATAGATAGACAGATATATAGATACTTTATTAATCCCTGGGGGAAATTCACATACTCCAGCAGCAGCATACTGATAAAGAAAAATATTAAATTAAAGAGTGATAAAAATGCAGGTATAACAGACAATAACTTTGTATAATGTTAATGTTTACCCCCCTCTCCCCCCCCGGTGGAATTGAAGAGTTGCATAATGTGGGGGAGGAACGATCTCCTCAGTCTGTCAGTGGAGCAGGACAGTGACAGCAGTCTGTCGCTGAAGCTGCTCCTCTGTCTGGAGATGATACTGTTCAGTGGATGCAGTGGATTCTCCATGATTGACAGGAGCCTGCTTAGCGCCGGTTGCTGTGCCGCGGATGTCAAACTGACCAGCTCCGTGAGCTGCCTGCCTTCCTCAGCAGTTTGTCCAGGCATGAGGCGTCCCTCTTCTTTATGCTGCCAACCCAGCACACTACCGCGTAGAAGAGGGTGCTCGCCAAAACCGTCTGATAGAACATCTGCAGCATCTTATTGCAGATGTTGAAGGATGCCAGCCTTCTAAGGAAGTATAGTCGGCTCTGTCCTTTCTTACACAGAGCATCAGTATTGGCAGTCCAGTCCAATTTATCACTATAAAGGTATTTATAGGTCTGCACCCTCTGCACACAGTCACCTCTGATGATCATGGGGTCCCTGAGGGGCTTGGTCCTCCTAAAATCCACCACCAGCTCCTTGGTTTTGGTGGTGTTCAGTTGTTAATTATTAAACATGTGAGGACACGGTGTCGCTGTGCTAGCAAGGATCTGGCGTACCATTCATGGATTGTTCCTGCCTCGCGCTGTACGCTTGCTGGGACTGGCATGACACTGGAAGGATAGAATAATTAAATATGTACTACGAAGATATTTCAATGTTCCTTAATAGTTTTGAAGAATCGGCGTTCTAAGCTTACAGATGGCTTAACGTCTATTACAGAGCTGATTGTGTGGCGATTGGGTATTTGGAGAAAGAAAAGTAAGGACAGGATTTGGGGGTTAGAAGACAGTACTGCTGCAATAAATTATTTCATCGAAGGTCATGCACAATCACTGCGCCACCATGTTCCCATGTTTAATAACATTTAACTCCTATCATCATGAAAAGGACATCAAGTATACATCTCAGTATTTTAATTATTCAGAGAGCTGTAATATTACGAATGTAATGGATTCTGTGTCCTGTTGGAGGAAGAGAAAGCCCGGAAGCATGTAGTGATTTACACACATAGAGCACATAGAAAATCAAATACAAAACAAAGCATTTAACGTGCTACTTTAGTTATGATGGGATTTGAGAAACTAGTAAATTAAACTAAACTAGATTTTAAGATGAAGTTGTAAAAAGAGACAAAACACAGCATAAAGGGTTGGGGTTTTGGCCCCGTATACTGTAAACAAAATAAGGCACGTTATGCAGTGAAATATACAACTCAAAGTCATTCAAAATGCGCGACGCCTTCACAGGCGCCGGCGGCCATTTTATGCAGGAGGAGCCGGAAGTGGAGGAATGCTGGGAAGGAGGCGTGAGGGATGACGGGACTGCTGACGTCAGGGAAGATGGCGGAGGAAGGGCGGAAGTGGACGTAGTGCGGTCAGGTTACGATGGCGGAGCATCTTTTTTCCTGGAAGAAAGAGCAGAAAGGTTAGTACCCCGCCATTCCCTACCGGCAAACGTCCTTCGAAGTGGTTTCGGATCAGTCCGCGGTCTCCTACTTGTGCATGTGTGACAAAGTTTATGATGTTCTACTTTAATGACAAAATAAACTTTGCACCCTAATACGCTTTCATATGAAACTCAGACGGTGGGCTACGACTCGCCTTTTCATGGCTACTTTGATATCTGACCACTTCTTTTTTATTTTGGGCACTGTGCGACTTTGTGAACTTGAGTTTTTGAGTTTCTCCAATACTCTGCGTCACTCGATAAACTTCCTTTTGTTGTTTATACCACTGTTTAAACCAACAAATAGTACATTTTTCCTTTGCCTCCACTTGGTATTCGCTGAACTTCTTCTATTTCCCCCATGCTTTTGCCATTGACTTTTCACAGAACGCTGAGCTTAAGGGCTATTTATATTGATTTGCATATTCAAAGAGGCGTAATTCTGAAAGGAGACGGGGAGGACAGCAGACGCGTGCACGTGCCTTACTTTTTACGCTGACCAGGATTTATGTAGCAGAAAAACGTGGAAGTTGGCGTTTACACAGATTTATGCATCTGGATTTTTTTGTGGGTAAGCACATTTCTGCTTTTGTGCTTACGCCATGTTATAGTGTGAAACCTACGCACAGCGTTATGCATGAGGCCCCAGTTCTTTGAATCTTTCTAGTACTAATCCGTACTTAATTCAAAATGCTTCTGCAAAAAACAGTACCAGAAATGCAAACATACACTGTATCTCAGTTAAGTTAAAACTCATAGCATTAAATGCTTTTGGTCCTTGTACCTTAACAGAATTTTTGAATCCTCTCAACTCAGCCTTACTAAAGAACATCTTTATTTTTTATACTTTAGTATGCGTTTCTCTCTCTTTTTTTTTTGATACATGTCCTTACCTTGTATGTAAGTTTCATTACTCTTACCCTAATCCACTACACTTTCTCTTATTCTTTTTTCTCCACTGGTGCTCCATCATAGATTCCAGGGTTTCTTATTTAGTAGATGTCAGATAGGATTCTGGACATAAATGACAAAAATGTTTATATGCTAACTGAAAACAGACATTTCAACATGACAGGCTGCCAAACGTTGATGATATTTATCCTCCTGTGTTTTCACTGGACGGAGCATTACATGGGAATTTAGTAAACCAACAATGATTCAATAAAGAAACAAAAATTCTAATAATAGAGGAAAAATTGCAAATACTGTATATACCAGACATGAACTATTTTATATGAAAATTTGTTTTTTGGGATAATGGGTATCTAACTTTTGTGTTCTGTCACATTATTTTCCCTTTTCCTTCTTTTCCATTGTTCTTTTTTCCCTTTTCTTAATTCTACTTTAGCCTGTTTGCTTAACTTTGCTTTCTATAACTTCTTTTTTCCAGTTCAACTATAAATGTATAATTTAGTAGAGATTAAGTGGATTTTTAGCAGAGTGATATAATGAATAAATCTGACTTCAGCAGTAGGTGTCTAATTCACAGGTGTGTGGGAATTTTGAGGTTGGGGCCATGGAGTCTTGGAGGGGATTGGGTGGCTGGTGTTTATGACCTCCCTAATGTCTAACAATCCTAAATTTAGGATTTTTCAAACATAGTTTGTATTTTTTTTTCTTTTACTTATCTGTAATTTGATATGCTGTATATATTTTCATGTTTCTTACGTTACTATGTATCATATCTTAATCTCAATAAATATTAATCTCCGGACACTGCTAACTGGAGGTTTTGTTTTTCTTTACTCCTGAGATGACATATAATTTGTTAACTGGACTTTATGGTAGCATGACTATAACTTATATAGCTGTGTATTTTTTTATTTAGCTACATATTTTAATGTATGCATATAGGTCTAATGCAGTGTCATTTTTGTGATATGTGTAAGAGCTCTGAATCAGTGAAATTCATTGAACTGAATGTATGTACTGCAAAAATCCCCAAAATTTCCACTTATTCCATATGACTTGTACAACAGATTTACATGTTCCATACATCTATACGGTATTTCATCTTGTCTTTATTTCCTGTTGTTAACGCAATAAATACAAACTTACAGGTATGGTATCTATTTCTACTGGATATCACATAAATTACTATAAATTGCATTTTACAGCAAAAATGAGTTCAGGATGATTTGCTGGAGCAGATGATTTATTAAAATATCCAGCATCATTGCCATCATCTCTGGCCTCTTGCTGATTCAATTGGACACACCATATAAATGTAGCATGGTGCCAAAAAATGATAGACTCAATCATTGCAATACCCCAAAATAGGAGCACACCTTAACATGACATCACAGCACACTTCTGTCTTTTCTGATATTGTTAGCAATTCTTGGATTGTCACAAGAATCAATGACCTTATTGTTCATGTCTAAAATTCAAAATAGTTTGACTTTCTCCATTGCTGTGTGGTATGGCAATATATCTGTCAAAGACAAGAAATAGGTAAAGGGAGTGATGTATACTATTTATAAAAAGTTGGAGTTTCTTCTTTGTCATGCTCATTTAAACTGAAATGCATAAATATCACATGCTGCATTTCACCCATTCCTCTTCACTCTTTAGAAAATGGCTTAGATTAGAATTATCGTTGCAATGGCAAGCAGGTTTCATAATGCTACTTATGAACACAGCACATTGACTTCAGAGTCTAATTTGGTATATAAGTTATTTGTGGGATTTTGGAGAATGATTATGACCATTGTATTTATACTGTACAGGTAGTCCCCAAGTTACGGACATCCGACCTACGACTTATGAACGAGGCCGCAGCTGCGACGCATGCACCTCAGTAACTGCCGCTCTGTCATCTTCGGCCTGGAGATGCTGCACGCGGTGGCTGGAGGGGGGCGGCTTCACTGCTTGGGCAGTGTAGTGTCCCTCGGGTGGTCCCCAGCAGCAAGCGGTGACCCGTGGTCCATAGTCACCGGGGCCACAGCTATCGCTCGTGTGCAGGACGATGGTTCGCTGCCTGCCGCAGCTACTGCTCCTCACTGGACGCAGGGTGGAAGGAGCGGAGGGGGGTGTTTCACTGCTGTAATAGCGTGTACAGTGCTGTACAGAAGAGCTCATCTTAACCTTTTGTCTTCACCCTTCAAGAATGTCTCTGAAACACAAATTTGATGCAAGTGCTGGTGATACAGTAAAGAAGAGAAAAACCATCACCATTGAAAATAATGTAGAAATAATAAAAAGGTCAGAGAGAGGTAACACTCCATCATTCATTGGCAGAGCACTTGGTTACAGTCGGTCAACAATAGCATTTATTAAAATAATGTACCTGTTCCGACTTACATACAAATTCAACTTAAGTACAAACCTACAGTCCCTATCTCGTACGTAACCCGGGGACTGCCTGTACTGTTTATTTTTATCACTATTTTATTTGCAAGAATTTTATCAAACAAATTTTATCCGACTGGCATTGCCAAGTCTTACAATATCTCTTAATAGTATTATGATTTGGTTTTGATTTCAAATTTTACTTATTCTTTCATATTTTTTTTTCTGGGAATTTTCTTACCCATTTGGGATTTTTAAACATACAGAATTTAAATATCACAATCATTTTTGTTTAAAAGATTTATTAAAGGGAGTTGAAATATCTTAATCTCTTCCAGCACTGCCATACTGTTTCTTAAAAAAACATTGATATTTTGTTATGATGACTACAACATTGCTATGTTCGAGTGACCGAATGTGTGTGGGATGAGATTTCATGTGATGGGATAAAGGTCAGCTCTGTGAATTTCACCGTCATTCTCATTTATAGTTGCGGATGGAAACCTAGACTTTGGCAAGTGTATTTTTAATTTGTTTTCCTTTCACAAAAGATGTCAGTGCTCTGATGTTTTTGACTTTGATTTTTGGGTGCAGCAGTGCAAATGGGATATTTATTGATTTACATGGCAGTTACAAGGAATTATATTTGAAAAATATTATTAATGGGAATAGATACTCATAATAGTCCCTTTACACCACAAACATACTTCTACTTAATTCCCACTCCAGAGCTTTCACATTTCCATTGGTACACACAGTGCTTCCATTGCTGTGAATATTTTAAAAATAATAGTTGACAGTAATGCATCTTATTGCACAACTGTTATTCAGCAGTATGCTGAACTATACAAAAAAAAGTACAAAATTCTTTACTCTGTGTAAGGTTTCTTAAAATGCATGTCTCTTGTGTGAATTAAGCTTTCTGAATTTTTGAAGAACACTTTTTCTCAGTCAGTACTAATTGCAAATCACCTTCACTGTAATTACATACATGGTGTACAGTGTTTACATTAAATATGCACATTTTAAGTATTCTTAGCTCTAGGATTCCCTGATTCTGTAGAATATATGTATTTACTCACAGCTAAGTATATCTTCCAAAATGACTCCAACCTATGCTGTTTAACTAAAGAAAAGGTAACGTATGCAATGGGCAGGTAGTACAAAAATGATATTACAAATATTATATTTGGAAAGTTTTAGATAAATTCCCTCTTCAGAAAGAAAAAAATGAAGACACTTTCAATGTTTTTAGATAAAGCAATACAAAAAATATAGTTTTACATGAGATTTAGTAATGCAAGGAGGGTAATCTAATCATAGAGTGATCCTTTTTTTTTATTTGCTTTTTTATTTTGCACCACTCATTACCATGATAAGAATACATGCCTTAAATTACAAGTAAAAAAAAAGTATTTCTTTTCCATGTTAAATGACATCACATTTGAATGAAAACTGACTTCATTATTCTTTAAATGCATATAGTAACATCCAACATTGTCAATGCAAAGCTTTCATCCATCCATTATCCAACCTGCTATATCCTAACTACAGGGTCACGGGGGTCTGCTGGAGCCAATCCCAAGGCAGGAAACAAACCCTGGGCAGGGCACCAACCCACCGCAGGGCACACACACACACCCACAAGGGACAATTTAGAATCGCCAATGCACCTAACCTGCATGTCTTTGGACTGTGGGAGGAACCGGAGCACCCAGAGGAAACCCACGCAGAGACGGGGAGAACATGAAAACTTTACAGAGGGAGGACCCGGGTACCGAACCCAGGTCTCCTAACTGCGAGGCAGCAGCAGTACCCACTGCGCCACTCCATGCCAAGCTTTCTGATAATTAATTTGATTATTGTAATGCAAACACATAGTTCTTTGTGCATGTTGTCCTACCTGAGACAAACTGTCGATAGAAAACCTTTTGTATTCTTGTCATTAACATGCCTTTATGATTAAATCACAACTGGATAGTATTTTACCACATTTGAAACCAGATCAATTTTCCCTTGTGATTGAACCACTAAGATCACATTCAAATGTGCTCAGAGATGTATAGTGGCTGCATTGAAGACATGTGTAAATTCTAATATTGTTTCTATCTGCAAAAAATAAACACAAAACATGAAGATGATCTGAATTTTACACTGGGAAGGAGACAGCAGATCTCTATGCAGATACGATGCTGACACTGGAGACACATTTTAATGCAAGGTGTAAATGTAGTCCAGTTAAATTATATCAAAAGGTAATTCAGATGCAAAACCTATGTTAATGCCAGGTGTAAAAGAGTCCATATTTGTTTGACCTTTAGGGACAAAGCTGCATGTATTGTAAAGAGAAAACCGAATGATTCTCAAGATAAAAGATATCCAGTTTTCTTGGTTAAGAAAGGGCAGTAGGCAGCACACAAATAATCAGAAAATTCACAATGGCATTAACAACTTGTAACAATGCTGATTTCATTACAGAGCTGCTATTGTAATAAGACTTGTCCCTCTTCACTAAGTACAAGATTTCACTTGATGCTAGAGATCATCAGAAATGAACATGTCAACTTGAGGTTCACTGCGGTGAGTTGGCACCCTGCCCAGGATTGGTTCCTGCCTTGTGCCCTGTGTTGGCTGGGATTGGCTCCAGCAGACCCCCGTGACCCTGTGTTCGGATTCAGCAGGTTGGAAAATGGATGGATGGAACTTGAGGTTCATTTGCTGATTTATTTCTGGATTGCCTTGTTAGTGTTGGCCCTTTTTGCCAGGTTACATCTGTTAAATCTCTGACCTGGTTCACAGACTTCATATGAGTTGTATAACTTCCACTGCATCAATTTAATACATATATACATTTATTTATTTTCAAACTTGCTCATCCAAGTCAAGGCTGCAGGAACATGAAGCTCATGCCAGCATTAGTGGTTCATACTGGAGCAGACTCTTATGAGGCACACTCATGTACATTGCCACACTCACTACCATTAGGCTGAAGTCAGTTCAGAGCAGCTAGTTATGGGAGGTAAATCAGAATTCCCAGAGGAAAACCCATGCTAACATTGGAGAAACATGGGGAAAACTTCAAACTAGCACCTACTTCAGTAAGCTCTTATGGTGATTTATGTTAGAGAGCTCAAATTCTTCAGTTAAAGACAAAGGTGGTAGATGATTCAATTATCCACAGAATGAGATAGTTAAAAGCTGAGGAAGAATATTTTGAAGAATAAGAAGTTTCAGTTTATTAAATTCATAAAAGATGCACATTTGGGTAGAATTGAAATATATTCTCAATAAACATGTTATCATCAGATCCTGTACTTTATCATGTCAAAATGATGAGTGTTCTAAAAACACTTATTTCTTGAAACTAATTTGATTGCTGTAAACAAACAATCAGACATTTCACAATTCTATTTAATAAATTCAAAATAAAATAAAATTCTTGTCCTGTTTCTCTGCTGACTACCAATTTTCCTTCATCATAATATGTTCCCAACTCCTTATCAGTAGTCATCTCTATTTCATGAACATAAAATACATGAACATAGACCATGTAGAGCTTGTACTCCTGGATATGTATAGGATGTCTATTTTACTTACTTACTATAGATATCAAAGGTTGTTGGTGACTCTAAACTGGTGAGAGGATGGGTGTGTGCTTGAATGGACCCCACATTTTTTCATGCTTCATGTTAACACAATAGGCTTTGGCCCCACTATTACAATAATTCTGTCATATCTGCCTCTTCACAAATATTCTCCAAAAATAACATCAAGTCAAGATTTGAAGGTCCCTAAAGCCCAAATCTCCACCATGCTGCTTGGTAATTTCTTCCATATGTCTGTTGGTCTTTGTGTGACATTTCCCTTTAACCAGTTTTCAACTGAGTTCCAATGTCCTTGATAAACAGTTTATTTTAAATTAACACCTGGGATCCACTGTACTAATTAATCTCATAATTTTAAACACTTTATATCACCCTTTTAATTTCCATTTGCTTGAATTGAAAAGGTTCAACTCCTTCAGTTTTTGCTTATAGTTGCCACCTCTTAGTCCAAACTAGATTATGCTGAAATCAATGTAGAGCTCTTAAGACAAACTGATTTGTCCTAGCCTAAACTAGTTTGGCCTGTAATCACACTTTCCTAGGCCAAAACGATTCATCTTATTGTGCTTCGGACACTAGTTTGTCCTAAAATTGGGTTTGGCCTGTGGGAAGCAGCCCAGACACAGACAGGCGGACACCGTAGGAACAAAACACAACACATGTTCATTATACATTTTCAGTGGAAACACGCAGCACACAACCCAAAACACCCCCAAAGTCCAGGCCTCTCAACCAATGCCTTCTTCACCGCCTCCACTCCTCTCCTCCGATTTCATCCTTCTACACTCCCGACTCCAGCCATTGAATGGAGGGAGGTGGCCCCTTTTATGCTCACCCGGACGAGCTCCAGGTGCCTCCCGATAACCTTCCGCCGGCCCTCCCAGGTGTGACGGAAGTGCCGGCTGTGCACCCGGAAGCACTCCGTGTGTCCCTCGTCTTCTTCCCCCCAGCACTTCCGGGTGTGGCGGAAGTGCTGAGGGCCAGGGCTCCTCAGGCATTCGGGTGCCCCCTGGTGGTGACCACGGGCCCCTATAGGGTTGAGCTTCTAAGCTTTCATCCCGTGGTCCCCAAAGACACCAGGGTGGTTGCACCCTCGTGGTCTGGAGGTGGCGTAATCCCTCCTCTGGTCCTTCTGGGCATCCCTTGACGCCAATATATATATTGTGAGTGTGGGTCCGAACACAATCAGGCAAACACCAGCACTTTATAAAACACATGTTTATTTTTACAAATAAAGTCCGCCCAACACACAGTGCTCCCAGCACTAATCGCCCTCCACACGGGCCTCTTTCTCACTGTCCGTGGGCCGCCTTTCTTCCTCCAGCCACTGGAGCTTCGTCCTGCTCCAGCTCACAACTCCAGCTCCTTGATTGTAGTGAAGTGGCCCCTTTTATTTCCACCGAGATGTGCTCCAGGTGCCTGATGACACTCTTCCAGCAGCACTTCCTGGTGTGGCGGAAGTGCTGCCATTCCACCCGGAAGCACTCGGGGTGTCACTGGAAGGATCTCCCCCCACCTTCCCAGGTGTGGCGGAAGTGCAGAGCTCCCGGGCTTTAGGAGACTTGGGGCACCCCCTGGCAGAAGCCACGGGCCCCCACGGGTTTGTGCCTACTTGCTCCATCCCCATGGTCCCCTGCTTATCCAGGGCGGTTGCACCCTTGTGGCCCAGGGGACATACTAACTGCCTCCCTGACCTTCCAGGCATCCCGGCTGGGTCTAGCCCCCAGCCTCCTGTGACAATATATAACTGTAACTGCTGATTTCCGATCCGTGCTATATAAAATCATCCCATTCAAATATTAACAATTCCCACACACCCTTCCAACATTCACGACATGTGTACTTGTTGCAGTGTACACACCTCTCTGTGCTATGGTTCCTATTACACTGAATGAGCACATGACACTGTACTTTCTTCCCTATATAAATAACATTCGAGCTATAGCGCGTCTCCAAATAAATCACATTTGAGCTATAGCACGTCTTTATGTGAAAACAGCATTGTCAGATGGGGATGGGGAGGGGGGGGGTGAAAACGGCTGAGAGAAAGGAAAAAAAAAAAAAAAAAAAAAGCTAACCTTTACAATTATCATGCATTTACACTGGCTCTTACAGACTGACTGAAATCAAATTATGTTTTTATTCTAAAATAGTACAGTACATGCAATATTATTTGAAAACGAACAACGTCAGATCGGGTTTGAATACATGCTGACGCTCTTACAGAAGAAGTCAGCTTATTCAGTGCAGCAGTTTCAACACACAGCACATGCAATATTATCTGAAACCGAACAGCGTCAGATCGGGAGCATATTCAAACCCGATCTGACGCTGATCGTTTTCAAATAATATTGCATTAGTGCAATGATGTTTTTACATATATTGTCTCTTTCATTCATCTTGTGGTTTGTAATCAGTGACCGCGTGTTTTTTTCCCCGATCTTGCCAGTCCCCACATGTTGCTGTATGGTGGTGTTTCTTTTGTACTCCAGGACACGCAGCGGCCAGAATAGTACAGAGCAGTAAGTTCAGCGCTATATGCAATCAGACAGGCAGAGAAGGCATTAGATATATAAATAAACAGGGAAGGCACTGTATAATAGATATATAAAAACAGCTAAGGGGATAGATATATAGATAGGTAGGAAGGAAAGGCACTATATGATAGGCAGACAGGGAAGCTCCTATATAATAATAAAATTACTGTTATTACTATATAGATAGACAGGGAGTTCAGGCAGGCAGAACGGCGAAGGTTATTTATTTATTTTTAACTATTTTAGAATAAAAACATAGTTTGATTTCAGTCAGTCTGTAAGAGCCAGTGTAAATGCATGATAATT
>JANRMT010062833.1:15636908-15681572 GCA_026402145.1 Polypterus bichir lapradei
TCTGTTTTATCTGTATTTAAAGACAAGTAGTTCTCATTCATCCACTCCTTTAATTCACTAACACAACTAATTAAAGACAACATCGGAGAAACTTCATTTGATTTAAATGAAAGGTATAACTGGGTGTCATCTGCATACGAGTGAAAATTAACATTATGTTTCCTAATGATAGATCCCAGTGGAAGCATGTAAAGTGAAAACAGTAAAGGTCCCAGTACTCAGCCCTACGGGACACCATATTGAACTTCTGTGTATAATGATGGAGTACTATCAGCACATTTCTGTACGTATTGGAATCGATTTGATAAATAAGAACTAAACCAAGCGAGCACGGGGCCTGTAAGCCCAACATCGTTTTCTAGCCTTTGCAGTAAAATAGAATGGTCAATGGTGTCAAATGCTGCACTTAAATCTAACAACATAATTACAGTGGAGTTTCCTTCATCAGAGGATATCAGAATGTCATTTACAACCCGTGGTAGTGCAGTTTCTGTACTATGACCAGTGCGAAAACCAGACTGGAATTTCTCAAATAAATTGTAATGCGTAAGTTGTGACTGAATCTGACTGGCGACTACTTTTTCTAGTACTTTAGAGAGAAATGGTAAATTTGAAACAGGCCTATTATTATTTAGTATGTGTGGGTCTAGGTCTGACTTTTTAAGTAAAGGTTTAATGACTGACACTTTTAGTGCATCCGGTACAGTGCCATGCAGTAATGAACTATTGATAATGGTTAAAATAGGCGCTGCAAGAACATTCATGGCACTTTTTACTATTTTTGTTGGCACTGGATCTAGGGAACAAGTAGTGGGCTTCATTTTAGTAATTAAAGTTAAGACTTCCTGCTCAGTTACAGGATTAAAATTACTAAAGTGCTGAATGCAATGTGCGGCAGGGTCTGCTAAGCTAGTATTTGGTTTGTACTGTGATGCTAAGATCTGGGATCTTATATTTTTAATTTTCTCATTGAAGAAGTTCATAAAGTCTATACTGCTAATATCTGTTGGTATTTTTTTTTTCTTCATTAAATGACAACCAAACAGGTGTGAGACATGAAACGAGCCAGCAGATGACCAATTAAACTGGGGATTCAAACTCCAACCATTTTCACTCCAACCAGTTTCTTAATGAGATGCTGATTCTTGCTGTTAATTAAACTAGTCATTTAATTCCATAGCTTTTTGCTGCTTTCATTCTGCCACAGCGGACATTTTCAAAACTGTTGATTTTCTGTTTTACTGAGACTTTCTCCTTTCTTTATTTTCAGCTATTGTGTGATGGGCACAGGTTAGCTGGTCATGTAGTGGCTTGTTTTGTGTCTCATTATTGTTTGGCTGCTACTTAAGGAAAAAGAAACAACTAAGGGGTCTGAGTCATGTCAGTTAAAACAAAGGCAAAAGAAGTTAATTAGCAGTAAAAACTGATCACTAACTAAGGAGATGATTAGAATGAAAACCTGCGCCCACATCGGATTTCAAATGATCTGCCAATCCACTTATCTTGGTATCATCTGCAAACATAATCAGCTCATTGCTTATATTCCTATCCAAATCATTTATATATATTAAAAATAGCAGCAACCCTAGCACTGACCCCTGTGGAACACCACTCTTAACATCAGCCAGATCTGATAAGGTTCCTCACACCATCACCCTCTGTTTCCTGTGTCTGAAATAATTCTGCACCCATCTCAAAACATCACCCTGAACTCTCACTTCTTTTAGTTTGATGACCAACCTCTCGTGTGGCACCTTATCAAATGCTTTCTGAAAGTCGAGATAAATAATATCATTTGCTCCACTTTGATCAAATCCTTTTGTTGCTTCCTCATAGAATTATAGGTTGCTAGTAAAACATGACTTTCCTCTTCTGAGGCCATGCTAACTGTTCAGAAAAACTCTCGTACTTCCCATATGCTGCTCAATCTTATCCTTAATAATTCCTTTCATTAATTTTCCTGTAATACACGTCAAGCTTACTGACCTATAGTTGCTTGGATCTGCCTGGTCACCCTTTTTATATAACAAGATAATATTTTCCATTTTACAGTCCTTCAAAATCTCCCCAGTGTGCAATGACTTCCTAAAAACATATGTCAATGGTTTATACATATATATGCACTCACTAGCCTCTTTAAGAACTCGAGGGTAAATATCTGGTCCTCGTGATTTGTTTGATTTTAGCCTATTTAATCTGAGCAGTACTTCTCCCTCTACAATTTCCAAATTCTTCAGAACCTCCTTAGTAGTCCCATTTACCACTGGGAGGTTATCCACTACCTTACTTCTGAAAACCTCAGAAAAATGCAAGTTTAGAGCATCTGCTATTTCACTGTCTGTATCTTTTAATTCTCCTTTTCCTGGTTCACTTGACTGTCCTTGACTGTTCTTCTACTATTAAAATACTGAAAGAATCTTTATGGGTTGCCTTTCGCCTTATCTGCTATATTCCTCTCCAACTGTCTTTTAGCCTCCCTAATATCCTTCTTAACACTAGAATCCCTGAAGCAAATATTTTCGCATCACCAGATAAACACTTCAGCACAGACTTGAACTGTGAGGATTGCAGCAGGGCGATGCCTTCATCTGACTGCATGGGGTGCAGGTACAACAGGCTGCATTCTGCTAATCCACACATTTGCAAAACAAAGCGGGCTGCTAGTGCAGTGATAAGGAGCTATGAGCTTCTTGGCGTATGTCAGGTAAATTTAAGGACTTTAGGGACAATGAAAAAAATCGTAAACTTCAGGGATTCAAGTGTTACTGGTTGCACTCATGTTCTCACACTCCCTACCATTCACTTTGGAGTTATTTGCCTTATACACCCTTTACAGCTGTTTTTTCCTTCTTTTTTAACTCTTTATTAACCCACTGCAGAGTATTTTTAAATTTCCTATTTAAATTTAGGTATGTACCTATCCTTCATTACATATAAAACATTTTTAAACCTATTCCACTGCTCCTCAACTGTATCCACACTTAAAAGCTTATCCCGGTCTATCCTCCTTAGACTTTTCTGCATCTGCACAAAATTTTCCCTACCAAAGTTAAACTTTGGTTAAACAAGTTTAGTCTTTGCATCCTCACTCCTACAAAACACTGAGAATTATATTATATTATGGGCACTTGACCCTAATAATTCAATCACCTCTATACCTGATTCTATCCTGATTATTACAAAATACTAAATCCAGACAGGCTTCATACCACATTGATGCTTTAACATACTGTGTTAAAAAACAGTCATTGATTACTTCTAAAAACTCTACCATTTGCAAAGATTATCCCAGTTAATATTCAGATAGTTAAAGTCCCTAATGACATTAAAATCCCCCTGTAAACTTGCCTTTTTCATATTACTAAAAAGATGTGGGTTGAGATTACAGTCTGCATTGGCCAGTCAATAACACGCTCCTAAAATAAGGCCTCTTATCTTAATGCAATGCAAAGCCACATGTCCTCATTATGATTGGGCTCATTGTCCATCTGAAGGGGACTTGTGTTTAAATTCTGCTTGACATAAACAGAATCCCCACCTCCTTTTCTGTTCTGTCTGTCCTTCCTAAAAAAATGTGTATCTTTCTATATTAAACTCATCCCCCATCTTTGTTATTTAGCCAAGTTTCCATTATTCCTACAATATCATAATTATGCTCTACTACGTACAACTCCAACTAACTTGCCTTATTTTTGATACTTCTAGCATTAAGGTAAGCAATTTTGAATATGTTTCTCATTTTACATGGTCCTGTCAAGAGTTGATTGCTATATTGCACCCAATAGAACATTAGAACAATTGTGAAAATAACATGCCTTTAAGTCCAGCAAGTTTGTCCGTCTTATTCATCTAGATTGTCTAAAATAACATCAAGTTAAGATTTGAATGTTCCTAAGGTCCTGCTCTCTACCACACTACCTAATAATTTAGTCCATTTATCTATGGTTGTTTACATGAAAGTGAAAAACTTCCTAAAATTAATGTGAAATCTGCTCTTAAGAAGTTTTCAGCCACAATGTTTTTGTTGAAGGGGTCTCAGCATTTCTTGTGCTTCAGGATAGGCTCAGGCCTCAGTATTTCAATAAGTATGCATTAACTGCTTTAGTCCTCTTTACAATTAATCTACAAAAATAAAATCAAGCTGAGAGTTGAAGGTCCCTAGAGCCCTAATCTACACCAGACTGCTTGGTAATTTATTCCATATGTTTATGTGACATTTGCCTTTAACATGTTTTAAACTGTGTTCCTGTGTTCTAGATAAAAAAGTTTATTTTAAAGTAACAGCTAGGATCCACTGTACTAATTCCCTTCATAATTTTATACACAGTTCTTTCAGAATTGATTTTAAAATACTATTAATGATATTTAAAGCTGTAAGTAATGTTACTTCTTCCTATATTTTGGAGTGCCTGTCCCCTTACATTCCCATTTTTAACCTCAAATTTTCTAATAGTGGTATGTTCATTATTCTATTATTCTAAGAGCTAAGCATAAAAGAACTGGTGAGGTGGTGTTTTCCTGTTAATCCCCAAAAATCAGGAATACTTTACTGGTAGAAATATACTGAGCTAATACCATGGAGCTCCTAAAAACCCACTTTTTTAATTTGGGTTTTTCATAGCAGTTTTAGTTCTTCTAATAGATTATACATTGTGACGCTAGAGGGCGCTGTCGCTCCTCAAACCCCACAGAGAAACATTCAAAGCACCAGGTAAAAGTACCAGAAATATTTTTAATTTCTTTTCTTTTTTCAATTGTGCCACAGTGCACCGCAATCACCACCATAAACCAATCAATAAACAATAATAATAACAATAATAATATTCCTTCTCTCCTCCCAGCAGCTCCATCACTCTACCTCCCAACTCCGGCTCAGCTTGCTGGGTTTCCCATAGTCCTTTAATTAGTCCTTGACCCAGATGTGCTCCTGTTCTTCAGTCCATGTGATTCAATAGCACTTCCGGGTCAGATGAAGACTTGTATTTTTTCTTCAGCCCGGAAGTACTTCTGTTCTTCCGTCCCCGTGACTTGGGGGTACTTCTGGGCTATAGGGAAAATAAAAATCCCTGCGTCTCCCTGCAGCATCACCCAATGGCACCCACGGCACCCAACAGGGCTGTGAAGTCGAACTCCATCTCCCATGATGCCCTGCGGGAATCTGGGGCACCTCCATGCTGCAGGGAGGACTCCATCTAGCAACTTGGATGTGTTAGCTGGGATAAGCTGCCGGCCGTCTCTCACAACTTGTATAGAAACATCATAGTCTTTATGGAATTGAAACCATTATTAACTTCTACTTTTCTCTGCTTTCTTTACCAGCTTTTCTATCATCACCACCACCACCTGATCAAAGTACTGTGCAGCTGCCTTTGATGCTGGAACTTAAGTGGATACTAAGTGTCGACAAGACCCACTGCATCAGATCTCCTAGGACAAAGCTTATAAAACAATAAGGAACTACTTAAGTACATTTATGTGAGGAAAAAAATGCCTAGTGTGGGCTAGGAGTCTTATGGGCTTCAAATCCCTGCAGATTTTGATTTTTTTTCTCCAGCTTATCTGGATTTGTTTTTTAAATATTTTTTCTGTCTTCCCTGGAAATATGACCTTATCTTTAGAGACTTAAAAAATAAGTCTTTATATAAGAACTCGACTTTTCTATCATGTGTGGATCTACTGTATGTGTAGATTTACTCGTTATTTTTGGTATGCCATTTATACTAATTTTTATCTATTTCTAATTTATTTTTCTTGTTTTGAAATTTTTTCTTTAACATCTTGTAAAGCACTTTGAGCTACATCATTTGTATGAAAATGTGCTACAGAAATAAATATTGCAGCTACTACTGCGTTGATCATGTCACCTCTTTATCTCTGTTTGCTTAAAATGAAAAGGATCAACTCCTTCAATCAATTCTCATAGCTCATGCCTCTTAGAATCTGTAATTAGCCTAGTCATGCTTCTTTGGACTTTATCTAACATTTCTACATCTTTTTTTGTAATAACAAAACCAAAACTGGCCACAGCACTCTAGGTAAGTCCTCACTAGTGAGTTTTATAACTTAATTAAAATCTCCTTTTATGTGTACTCCAAACCTCATAGTTAGTGTTGATCAACAAAATTAGCCAAAGCTTTTTTCACAGCAAATATGCAGTGTCTGCATGTGACCTTGTTTGTTAAATATTTACCTGTCATTTCACTGTGCAGTTGACTTAAGCAAACATCACAGAGCTGTAGATGCCATACGCAGAACTTTCACACATGCTTACTTTAAGATCATCGCCCAATGTGGACATGGCCTTCGCTGAGTTATGAGCATATGAGGAAAGAAAAATGCTGTTTCAGCTACTTAGATGCACTAAAACCAGCCTAAAACCCCCAAACCTCCAACCACCAAAGCTCTTGCTTTTCCACCTGCATTCATTTCAAAGTTCCCTGAGGATCTTTGATTGCTGAATGTGAGTCGTCAGTGTACCTTAAAAAGGTAAAAATTGGTCCAAAGGTCACAAAGGTTGAGAAACACTGCTGAATTTCCATCCCACTTGCATTAAAGAAAAAAAACAAGTGTAGTATTTTAATTTGAAGGGCATATTAGTTGACCATAATGAGAATATTAGGAGTACTGGCACCAGATAAATAACACCCATCCCTGTGCACTAGCAGATAGCATCGCTTGGCTAATTATCCACATAAATTAACCATGTATGCATCTGTGATCACAAAACAAACCTTAAATGAGCCCTCCTCCTGCCCTCATCAGAAAACACAGGACACACTGTGAAATAATAAACACAAAAGATGTTTCCTTCTTCTTGATGGAAGAAGACAATGTGAAGCATCTGTACATACACATTGGAAACAAAAATGATCTTCCAGCTATGACCGGAACCACGACTTCAAACAATGGAACGGGTCTGTCCAAAGCTGCTGCTTCATAGCATAGCCAATGTGTGCCCCAAGAGTGGAACTCTTGTCAATGCAATTATCTGTATTTTATTTACTTATTGCTCATTTGTGGCCATCTGATTAAATTTTTTTTGTGGTATTTGTTCCACCTGCATCTTTTGTTGTATGAAAGCTTGGTGGTTCACCTCACAACACACACCACATATTTGACCACAATAATAATTAGCCAAGACTGTTCTGTAGACCTCAGGGGCACTTAAAAGACCACTGCACTATTATAATCCACTCAAAACTAGTTAATTTCCTCCTTCCCCATTGCCCTCAATACATTTCATGGAGTTCAGTGAAGTTTGCAAACTTTTCTGTGATTTCGACCAACTCACTGAAAAGCATGTTTGCTCATTACTACTCGTAATATATATCCTAATGTCCTGTTAGCATTCTTGATTGCTTCTGTACACTGCCTTGATTTAGACTGTAAAAAGTCCACCATGACACCCAGGTCCTTGAAGTTTCAAACGTCCTATTGTATATTCAAATCTAACACTTCTACTTTCTATGTGTAATACTTCACATTTACCTACTTTAAATTACATCTGCTACAAATCTATCCAAGTCTGATAATTCTAGGATGAGGTCTGGCTACCCAGTATTCCTGAAACTAAATTGGGACACTTTGGTATATGGAAGGTAGATACATCCTTCTTTGTTGTAATCATTATTTAATTTCTGGGATTCATGCAACATACTGTACTTTGTGATTAATTTGATCAGCTCATATTGTAAGTGTATGTCAAATTACATTCCTGTAACTTGTACTGAAAATGTACTTATCTGCTTTAAAACGCAACTAAAAGAAGTCTGTTATAAAGCCTCTGTTATCATAAATTTATAATTTTACTTTTATTTAAAAAATATGCCTAATTTCATTAGATAAAATATTAAATAATACTTAACTAATGTTTGTAATATATTCTTCACATTTTTTCTTGTAAAAAATATTAAAATAAAATTACAGTGAAAGAGTGTCTAAATGTCATCTTTGTGTGGATTCACTACCAGTTAATTTATGCAAAGATTACTATCATCCAGATAAACCTATTTTAAAACAGACAAGAGACTGGGAAGTACTGTGAGAAACTTTCACACAATTAATATCTCATTTGAGTTTAGACAGTAAATGATTTTCACAGGAACAGAGTTACTTAATGCACTTATCATATTACCATTGTTGGGTGTAAACTAAACAAATCAGATGCAGTTTTATATTGTTTCATCCTGGTGTTATTGATGTTGGCTTCATGCCTGTAATGTAATTTGGTATTTTTATTAGTCTGTCAATATCGTCCATTAAGGTCCTCAATAGTTCTGATTGAACGTGAAATAATTCCTTTATACTAAGGAACACATGAATAAAAACAGGAAACAGCTAATGTGTGTTCTTAATAGCACAAATGTAGACTAAAGCCTTTGAAGTAGGCAAAGCAATTAATTTGACATTTTTTGAAGACAAAGTGCCTTTGGATGTTTGCAACATATTGCATTACCATTTTGCAAACAGAAATATTCTTGATCTGCACTCCATAGCTTTTAAAACAAAACATTGTGCAAATCAGCACTTTAGTGTCTTTTAGAATATTGTAGTGGTCTGCAAGAAAAATTATTTGTCATGCTTCATTATTCTTCCAAGCTGTTTTTGTTTTATACCAAAAAACAGTTTCATTACATTTACAATTTCAAAATACTGTAATTAAGGTTGATTATTAAAAACAGTCTATTCGCAGCTCAAGAGAAAACTTAAATTTACTTGTATTATCTTTCATATCATTTAAGATTAGCTCCTCCAAAATTACTCCATGATGTGTGCTGAGAATAATTTCAAATAGATATTAAAAAATTCTTGTTCCATAAATAATCATCCGTAAACATAAAAAAGAAAATACATGTATATTTGTGTTACCAGTTATTATCACTGTAATGTAGCTTCTAGACAGCCTCAGTTTCTGAGGCATTCTGGAATATTTTAAATCATAAAAGCCCTGGGATATTTAAAATTTGTAGGTGTGATTAAACATTTACATGTGTTGAACAAGTGTAATACTTCTGTTCACCTGTTATGGGAAGTGCCAAGGAGTCATTCTAAGTAATTACATGAGCACACATTCTAATCTGACTGTACTCAGTCATGAGAACCAAAGGTTTTATTTCAAGCTTCTCCCATACTGGTAAGATCCTCACATTATGATGAACATTATGACGGACAGTGAGATAAGCACCTGCATGCGACAGCCTCATTTTAGCCTCTTGAACTGTGATACTGTACTTTTTAGTCATGGCCTAAAGCTGATGACTATAGATGAATGTAAACTTGTAAATCGAAAACTTTGCTTTGCTTCACTTAACTAAATTTAACATAATTTTATCTTTATTGTTAGACAACATAATTGCTACAAATTTCTCTTGGTATTACATCTTTAAACATAACTAGGTACATTGAATTAAACAAAATAATATTCAATATACAATGCATAATATGCACAATATATACAGCAGCGATGAAAAATATATTGCACAAAACATAAATATATAAAACAATATAGTAAAGAAAAATTGCACTCCTGCCAAGTAATATATCAAGTAAGTCCTTAAATATAAACAGAAAATAAAAAACATAATTTAGATTGGACGGAGGAGTTTAGAAATCAGCAAAAGACAGGGATGAGTCAGAGACTGTGTTTAACCATAATGGCACAAGCAGAAAAGTAGTTTTTGTCCAGTTACCGGTTAAGATTTCTTAGATGGATAATAATGGAAAGAGATGGTTGACCAAGAGAGTATTGTCTTTGATTATATTTCTAAAATGTTTCCTGGCCAGTGATGTATACAGGCTCTCAAAGGATTCCAAATTCAGGCCTACAATATTTTCTGTAGTCCAAATATCCAGTGCTTACAGCCTTGCTGGGCAGTCCTTGTGTAACTTATCTCATTTACCTCAGCAAAAGGTAAAGATTTAACTTCAATCAATGATTCTAACTTTGCTTCTGAGAAGGAGGTTTGTGATCATCTGTTTTAGAAGTTTAGAAGTACTCCTTTCAAATCTTTACAATATCAACAGTCAAGGTCAATATTTCCCCAAAGCTGAAAAGAACAACAAAGGTGACATGCTGTCTGCCCATCATGGAGCATTATATAGTTTAGGTGAACCTGTTCAAGGCTGTCCGAAATGTATGTCGAAATGTGCAGTAAGTTATTTTTAGATAAGTCAAAATTGCCAGATGATAGGTTATGATGGAAGAAGGGTGCAAGGCAAAAATACACACCTTAATATTGCTGAACTGACCTTTATTTTCTCATTTGCTTCTTTATTTGCTGCTTTGCACATTTATAAGTTAAAATACAAAGGTATTGTTATTTTCTAGATAGGCTATACATGCATTTCAAAGCTCAGTTTATAAAATAAAAATAAATACAGTAATACTTTTCAGAAATGAGGAATTTAGTAGCTGGGGTACGCTTTAGAGTCACCAAAAAACTTCGATCTCTGGTTTTTGACAGATTGACATTTTACGGTCCCCTGATACTGAAAGCATTGATATCTCGATGATGGGTGTGTGTCAGTGTGTCAGTTTCTTGAGGATGGTCTACAGCTAAAATGGCTGGACAGAAAGATACCAAACTTGACACTTAAGCCTGTTATGAAATGACGATGTGCTTGTCAGTTTTTGAGCCAAATCATGCAAAACAAAAAGGGACTCTAGAGGAACCCTTAAATACCTTAATTCTTCAATTAATTATAAATTCTTCTCATTAATTGCTATCATAATCACCTATTATATGATCAGAAAGATCAGCATCAGAGTGGTAAATAATTACTGTAATGTTATAGAATAGTTTGGGTAACTTGGTTCCTATGGTGCAAAGCCTACTGACGCTCACATCCAGATTTTTTTTAATATACCTTTAAATCTTTGGATATATTTTAAAATTTATTTATGAAATACATTTTCAGATATCTTTAGAGATAACTTTGAAGCTATCTGAGAAATATTTTACAGTGACATAACTATACCTTACAATAACTTAATGTTCCTTCTGAGTGATCTGGAATGCATTTTAAGATATTCCAGAATGGCTTTGATCCCATTTATAAAATTGGGAAATATTAGAGCAAGCAGTCAACTTCAAATAGATTTTAGATACTAAATGATAAAATCAGTTAGGAGTTTGGCTAATTACATATACAGTATATATTGTCAAGTTTGGGTCACTAAGCTTTGTAAATTTCCCCTTGGGATTAATAAAGTATCTATCTATCTATCTAAGTTGCACAGGAGACTGGAAAAAGAGAATAGGTTTCCAAGGAAAAATATCTGTATTGCTGAACTGGCAGGTACAAACACAAGACCATTTCCAGACAGGGTTCATCAGCAGCGTAAAAGCACACAGGAAGCGACTGTCAAGCACGGCACTTCAGCTCCCCGTCTCCAGGTCAACAGAACACATAGACGTTAAATGGCTCGGAGGCAGAAACTGGAGCAGAGGCAGTCTGAGGGAGAGAGGACAGGAGAGTGAGCTGTTAAATTGGCCGTGGCTCGATCTTTTAAATGTTCCAAATCTCATATGAAAAGCACATTGTGTGGAAAGCCTGCAGCTTATCCTGCAAAGTGGACGGGTAAGGGTGTGTTTGTTTCCCATTGAAATAATGTTTAAGAGGGAGTTTCTAAAGGGCAGCTGTGTTTCTTTGCCATATATATTGTCACACATGTGCGATTAGTAGGAAACTGAGTGGCCCAAATGGAGGTTATTATCTGCCAGGCCAGGGGGTGACAGGGTGCACAAAACCTACCTCTGTTATCTCTGCAGGACAAATCCAGGAAAAAACTGCATGATTCAACATCACTTCTAGTCCTGGCGCCCAGACTGAGGTCACTTCCGGTTCCGGCGGGCAGACTGAGGACACTTCCAGTTCTGGTGGCCAAAGTGATGTTATTTCTGGCTCTGGCGGCCAGACTGATGTCACTTCCGGTTCTGGCCAAATGTCATCACTTCTGTTTTCAGCTTATAAAGCCAGCATCTTTTCTAACCTCATCAGTTCAGTTCAGGACTCAAAACAATGCACATGAGTGGTCTTTCAAAACCTTTTTGCAGCCAGGGACAATATATGGGTGGCGGCCCCAAACCTTTTTGTGTGTGTTGAGGCTGTTGATTTCACAATAAATATACAGTAATCCCCCGCCTATCGCGGAAGTTACATTCCAGACACACCTGCGATATAGAAAGACCACATTTTTTTTTTTATAGTTTGAGCCTTAAAATACCCATCCCACGTGCTTTAAACACATGTAAACTTATTAAAACACACTTTGTAAACACATATGATATGTGGATGTCGGACTAAGGATATGAGTAACATCTCTCTATTATAAAACATTTTAACTTCATGTAAGACAAGGCAGTGAGACAGGATAAGAGCTGCTGTACAGGCTTTTAAATGATTGATACGCAGAGCGACAAGCTGAAAAACAAGCAGCACAGAGCCAGCACAAAGTCCACTTCTCCTTAGCGTGCATTGAGCTCCCCCACTTCTCAACACAAAGTGGCAGGAGTGTACCGTGCCTCAGGGAACAAGGGGGGTTTGAGCGAAGCGATTGTGACCAGATCCCAGCACTTTTCCTTAGGTGCGTTCAGCTGTCACAAGAGAACACGCAGAGCAAACAGAACAGGCATGCATCTTGGCAGAAGCAACACAAAGCCAGTAGCTGATCTGTCCACTTCTGCTTAGCCTGCATTCAGCTGCCCCCCTTCACAAAGAGAGCGGCAGAGACACGAAGTGGAAAAAGGACAGTGACTGACGAAAAGCGCGACAAGCACAACACACAGCTGGCCAGCAGCAGCAGCAAGACACCAGCTGAACCGATCGCATCTCTTTAGCGTGCATTCAGACCCCTACTTCACAACACGAGCAGCATTATAAGTGCCGCGAGAAAGATATTTAACCGCACCCGGAGAAGGATATAAAGGACAAATATTGTTTTTATAAAAGTTTTAAAGTAAGAATGAGAATAATGCATATGTAACAAATCCCATGAAAATAACAATCTCTTTAAATTGTTTATCCGGTAAACCAAACGAGGGGGTGGGCGAGCGAAGCGAGCAGGGGGCAGAGCCCCCTAGTAATAATAATAGTATTAATAAATCCGCGATGTAGCAGGGGCACGATAGCTGAACCACAATAGAGCAGGGGATTACTGTATATGTGTGTGTGTGTGTGTGTATGTGTATGCAGTTATAGATATCTATATTTCTGTGAATTCAAAATTTGAATTCAAGTTCACAGTTCACTGTTTCAACATCCTCCCTATATTTTCATGGACTAGTCTTAATTTTTATTTTTATTTAAATATATTACACATGGCCAACTTTTAATGGGCCCAGAATGAATGATATTTAGTAAGAGTTGTTTGTGCTGCTTGTGATTCCATTTAGAGTTGGTTCTCACTCAATTCCCAATGCTGTTGGGATAAGTGAATACTAACCAAAAGCCTATTGTGAAATTGCAAACCTTCATTAATAATATCATTATTATCATTTACTCTACAGAAAGAGGTTCCACAAGAATCTAGGTAAGAATTAGTTTTTTTGAACAAAATATGTGTATGATAATTCATGTCCTAGAGTTTTAGATAGCTATTTATAGCTTATCTCGAACGAGTGAATAATTATAGAAGAAGTGAAAATAATGTACTTGTTGTTTTAGTGCTCCAGCGAGGGATGACACAGGGGTGGGGCAAACACTCACCGGCATTCAGTATTCTCCTCGTGAGTCGCTCCACAGACTTGGAGGCTACAAGTCAGGAGGTTTCTCTAGGCTCGAACTGGCAGACACCAAGGAGCATGTCTGAGGACACTATGGGATTCCAGAGAGCATTTTCGAATGAAAGCGATTTGAACCCAAACCGTGAACCTCAAGGAGCAGCGGAAAATAGCAGAGTACTGAGATTAGAAGGTTATTTAAAGAAAGAGAAAGAAAAGAGTGAAAATAGGTGAAAGTTCACCAAACAACTATCACACAAGGTGTAGGTTTGATATTGCAAAACTTCACCTGAGCAGAGGAGGATGTGCAACTGAACATTGCTTGTTATTGGGGAACCCCAGCAGTCATTTTGTTTATGTTGAATTTTCCCATGACTGTTGCTTCGTCCTGGGTATGATGTTAATCTGCATCCAGCTCTGCAAGCATTTAACAGATCTGACAGCAACAACTCATGTTAAGATGAAGAGCAGGGAAGAGTTGGTGCCTGAAAGACCTAGGATAGAATGCAAATGCAAAACAAAGGGAACTGTTAATATGATGAGGATTAAAGAAGTATGAGAAGAAACAGCGCATAACATAAAACAGAACTCAAAGAGTAGTTTTAATAAACTGAAAAAGCCAGCTTACTGTATACACTAAGCTAAGTAATGAAACCTGTTTCACGTGTGTGAAAAGGAGTGATGGTTAGCAATAAGGCGTACTGCCTGCTGCAAGGGATGTGGATGTAGGAGAACTGGTGTCTCTTTGGACAAACACTCTTCTCAAGGTTCTGTTAACAAAGTGCTACAGAAACATGAGCTGTCTTTCCAGATCCATCAGAAGGTGCCAGTCTCTTTTGTCATCATTTTAATGATGGATAGGTCTGTACACCAGTAAATAAAACAAATAGTTCATGTGGAAAGTCGCAGGTGCTTAGTTTCTCAAATGCCTGAGATAACTGCTTCAGCAATGTTTTTTTTTCATGACATGGATATGGCATCAGCAATACTGCTCCTGTCCTAAAACCTTGGCACAACAACTTAGAAATGAATGTACTCCAGCATTTCTGAGATATAGCTGTAAGCTAAATAGTACATTTTTCTCCACTTTGTGTGGTAATGTGAATTCATTTATTTATATGTGACTCATTTTTTATTTGAGAGATGAGAGTATTAAGGAGCATGCCTCGAAGTAATTAAATGATCAGTTTAAATAAAAATCAGCAAATTTGTATAATAGTCAGAGATAGGTTTGTTAATGCTTAATGAAAATATACTATAAAATACTTAATACAAAAATACAGTTTATAAAACATAATGCATTCACTGCAGCAAGTCAATGAAGAAATTTCAATTTTTTGAGCAGTAATATTTCTAAAGATGGTGCAGGAATATTATTTTTAAGCTTTCTATATAAGCATCCATTTTTTATTTTAGAAAAGACAAATGCAAAAATACACCCATGAAGAACAAAATGAGAAAAAAATACTAGTAGTTTAGTAATGTCAAGCATAAATAGAAAAGATATTTCAAATGATATTTGGCAAATGTTCTGTTTTGCTTAATAATTAGATTTTGTGTCAAGGTAATTCAGTTATAATGATATTTTGCTTTCTGAGATTTTTTTTAGGATCCATTATTCAAATCTATGACATACTGTATAGAAAATAATCCCTTGGTTACTTTTCACTTTATTTTGTACATCTTTATTAACATTAGCCCGCATTCATTGATTTATATTTCACTTTTTATGTGTTAACTTTGTGTACTACATGTAACATCCCATATCGCATTGTTTTCTTTGTCACATATATCTCAGGGTCAGTTTTGCATTTTTTAATTTATAAAAATACATTTTAATAAAAGAAATGCAAATGTATGGCTCAAGATATCTTGATATACAGAATCCATACCTCGCAATGTCCCCTTTTAAACAGTGCAGTTTGAAGTGAAGGCTATTGTCTCCACACCTTAATATTGCTAAACTAATCTTTATATTCTCATTGCTTCCTTATTTGCTGACTTGCTTTTCACATTTATAAGTTAAGATACAAAGGTATTGTTATTTTCTAGATAGGCTATACACTTATTTCAAAGTTCAGTTTATATAAATAAAAATAAATACAGCAATACTTTTCAGTAATGAGGAATTTAGAAGCTGGGGTAATATCAATGGTATGGACATATTCACATTATTTTACTTAAATATAGCAGGAAGAGTCTGTGGTGAGCGGTAAAAATAATCATTAATCAATACCTCGCCATGATTTATGCTATGTATGAAATCTTAAGCCTCAAAGTGCAACAGTGACGTTTTTATATCACGTTTTTTGTCACACTTTAAATTGGGCTTATTTTAAAACCTACATATATTTATTTGATATCATTCTTTTCAGAATTTATCGAACTTTAATGTGATGTTAGATTTTCAGATTCTTATTCCATTTTCAAATTATAAACTAAAAAATATCAAGAACTTACGTCCCATGAGATGAGACTTTGTGCCAAAGGATTTAACCACGCCCGGGGCCGGAAATAAAAGACAAATAGTAGGACAGCTGTTGTACAGGCTTATAAGTGTTTGAAGCGTCGCTCGAGATGCAGATCACGCGGCACAGCAGCAGGACAGCAGCTGATCGAGCAAAGAGGAGGTAAAAAAAAAAAGCAAACTCCATTTGTTTCCTATTGCATCACCGTGTCTCCTTGGGGTGCATTCAGCAGAGACGTCAAGTGGCTGGCGAGCGAATAGAGCAGAGGGGAGCCCCCTAGTATTATGATAATATTTTAATATTCCCAATCCTTACATTCTGCATCCGTTTAATTACTATTACCAATATTTGCTTGTACGGTAGATCTAGATTACCTAGAGAAACAGTAATATACTGTATATACCCCCAATCTCTAGTATTTGTATCTTATGAACTATGTGGCATTAAGTCTTCTGTCTACTCTTGAAAACAATATTGTGAGGTTTGTAATGTAAGCAAGACAGTAGTTACAAGGTAAGGTTGTTATACTCAATAACCATGGCATTGGAAAGTGATGACATGTTGCAAGTTGATTATCACATGCAAGTAAGAATTTCACTGTAATCTGTACACATGACAGTTACCTTAAAAACTAATAATAGTTGTAAAAGGCGCTATATAGCGCCCGACCCGGCACAGACTTACGCAGAGTCACATGTAAAATTAACAGGCTTTTATTTTTCTTCACGTCTTCCCCGTGTCCCACAGGCCCAACACAGTCCCAAAAGCACACAACACTGTATAAACAACCCTTCCTGGCACCACCACTCCTCCCAGGCAACCTCGTCCTCTTCCTCCCGATTCTGGCCACGAATGAAGGGAGGTTGGCCCGATTTATAGCCCACCCAGGAGTGTTCCAGGTGCTTGACCAGCTGGCCCTGATTGCACCTCCGGGTGGGGCTGATAACTCGTCCAACCGGGTTGTTGGCTCTCGGCAGCATCCCCTAGCGGCCACCCCATCTCCCAACCAGGCTGTGGAGGACTCCATGTCCCATGGAGCCACGTGGGAGACTGGGAAAGGAACATTGGCCAGGGAGGATGCCACTTAGCGTCCCGGGGGAGGTATTGAGCTGTCCATGGTGGCTCCCCCGGAACATATGCAGCAATGGCGTCCCAGCCGGGCATGGGACCCGGCTGTCCGTCACATAGTTTACTTTATGGTTGTTGCAGCTATCAACTATGATTTTTATTTAACTTTTAGTGTCATTATTTTCATATACTTCAAGTTCCTCTCCATTATTCCATGTGTGGAGAGACATCAGGAAGAGACCCCCATTTACATTATGCTAAAAAAAAGTCTCACTTTTATTTACATCCTTTGTTATTTCTTAAGGCATGAATTAAGAAATCCTGGAACTTTAATGATTACTGGTGACATTCTCAGCTTTTAAGGATCTTAATCTTATCATTAACACTATGAAAGCTCATTTCAGTGTAAAGACTGCCCTATAAGTATCTTGTGAGACTTTTTCAGCTTTTCAGAGAGCTTAGTGCCTCTCTCTGTCTCTCTTTTTTGTCCTGTTACAAGACATACAGTATTTCGTATTTACATATACTTTTCTATATAAATAAATAAAACATTTCATAGCAGTGGTTAACTATCTGTGGTGGGCTGGCGCCCTGTCCAGGGTTTGTTTCCTGCCTTGCACCCTGTGTTAGCTGGGATTGGCTCCAGCAGACCCCCGTGACCCTGTAGTTGGGATTGGATAATGGATGGATGGTTAACTATGTCCAAAATGGCATGCCTACACTGATGTGTGTTCATTGGTGGTGAATGATCCGAGTATTGCTGATATTCTAGTTCTATCCATCTTGCAGTCCCATCTCCAGACCAAATTTTTAAGGGGGACATCTGAAATCCTAAGCTGAACTTGTGCTGTGATAAAGTCTCAAAAATCCAATAAGCAATTATAAATTGCCAACAACATGGGTGGAGTTACTCAACATGATATTTAGGAGGACAGTCTAGTGTAGATAAATGATCCCCAGGAGCCGGACATGCTGTCTTGGCTGGTTGGAAAGAAATCATATTTCCCTTGACTGTATGTGCAAAAAAGTAGAACACGTTAAAGTTATATTTTTTGAGAACAAGTTAAAAAAAATTAACTTAGTCTTTGAACTATAAATCCCAGAATGAACAGTTGAATTGTCATACTGAGTCACTGTCTCCTCTAATTTAACAGTATTCCTAATATAAATTTATAAGATAAAGTGTAGACATCTTCCAATGCAATTTTAGATTATTTTAATTTAAAAGGACAGTACAGGAACATGTCTATAATTAATAACTTTAGATAAATCTCAAACAGTTACCCACTATATATTGACCACTAATAATAAAGTATATTACTACAGAAACAAAACAATTAAACAATTGAAAAAAAATGTTATCATGAGTACAAACACTCAGGATTACCTGTAACAGCATGCAAAATAATAATTCAGAATTCAGTGACATCCCTACAACTAACAGAATTCAAAATACTTATAGGCTTGGGATTAAAAGAGTTCTTTAAATGGTTGCTCTTTACACTTTGGAACTGAAATCTGCAGGCAGATGGCAACAACTGAAATTTAGGAATAAGAGGATGGCTATTGTCTGACAGAACTGAGTTGACCTTCTTTCTCACTGTTTTTAATACACCTCAGTCAAAGAGATCTACTACAAACCAATAATTTTACTATTTCTTTTACAAAGTTATTTAGATTATATGCTTAATGTTGAGGTTACCAAACCAAAAAATAAAAGCAAATGTAACAACAGATTCAATAAAATACTTATAAAAGGGTGTCATTGTGGTTTTGTCCACTTTAAAACAACTGAATTTCCTAAGAAGGAATAGCTATGTCTGCCACTTCTGTGCTGAGATCAAAGTTTAGCCTGTTATCAGTGAGTGTTCCTGGATATTTATATTGCTCTGCCATGTCCTCTGTCTCCCCTTTAATTAACATTCAGATAATGGGACAAGGGGAGCACCAAAAATATACCAAGGCTGTCCTCTTTAACGTATAGAAGACTAACAATGACAGAATTGTCTTCTACTTTCAGGATATGTCTGTCCTTGTGGGAACTCTAGCCATTGATGTATAAGATAAAGCAAAGAGGAGACAGACAGCAGCCTTGATGGTACTCCCATGGATGAATGAAGACAATCAAAAATCAACCATTAGCACTCACTGTTTATGTTCTGTTAGTTAAAACATCCAGAATCCTCCACACCAAGTTAGGTCCCAAACAGAACTGATCAATCAGTTTGTTAATTAAAATATGGGAATGGATTGTATTAAAAGCTGTGTGTTTTCTGGTCCTTTCAAGTGCTTGTACAGTAGATTGAGAAGTGTCACTGTGGCATCCTTCACCTCTCTCTTTCTTCTGTATGCACATTGGTAAGGATCCAGAAACACTTGGGATTTGTATCTCTTAATTAATTTCATAAAGGTGTTTATAATATTAGAACTTAAGCCACCAGTCTGAAGTCATTTAGTGCTTCTGGGTTTGTTGTTTTTTTGCTATTGGAGTAACATTTGGCTATTTCCAGAAGTCTGGGCACTCAAAAAAGTAGTGGAATACTGGAGAGAGTTGCTCTGCACAGGAGAGAAGCAGATGTCCACTTATATTGCCTGGACTCTGGCTTTTTTAATTTAGTTTGTAGAAGGACTATTCTGACATAATTGTAGTCAAAGAAGGGCTAACTCTTGGCTTCAGTCCTGACTCTGTTCTTTTGCTAATTTCTGAAGCAAAATCCTGTGTATCAAACCTTAAACAGAACTAGTTCAAATTTTGAGCCTATTGATAATCAGTTTTAACTGCTGCCAATTTAACATGATTATTGCATCTATTGTGATTGCCAGTCATCATGTGAGTCATGAGTAAAATATTGTAATGGTGCTGACAAGTTGCATCAGTCAGGGGTGAGTTACCTACAGTAATTGCATTCCATCACCAGCAGGGTCACCTATAAAAACAACATGCCTACTATATCACAAACAAAATTCCATCTAGTGGGGCAATGGTGAACAGTCCTTTTAAGAATAGCAAGCCACCAAGGAGAATCATGTAAAGAGCAAAGGAACCATTTTTGCTCTTGGTGCCAGTGCTACCTTGTGTTTTCAGAATGCAGTATGTAAAGAAGACCTACAGTCTTACACAGCAAAGCAAAGACTGCAGTGGACATGCTTGGCTTTTCTGAGTGGTCGCTCGAGAGTCTCAAGGAGGAAATCTGGGATCTGGAGTGTCGTTTGCAGCATTGGTAGGGTGTTAATACAGCATGAAAGACTGCTTTTTCTGTCACTACACCATTGTTTCTCCATCAGCTAAGGTCCACTGGCTTCGGTGCATGGACACCGGTGGAGCTTCTGGTTTATGGAGCTGGGAAAAATTGTGGAAAATCTTTGTGTAGTTGTCAACTTAATCAGCTTCAGTGGCAGCTGCTTAACTTTGTCTTATGTTATGATACTGTATGTGTTTGTTGGTAACTTTTAATGTCTTATTTTTGTATTTTTTTGTATTTATGTCATTTTTTTTTTTGTTCTTTTTTGTATTTTCCTGTGTAGGATTTTGAATGTTGCTGAATTTAACTTCACACGTCAATATTTCTTTAGACTTGAATTATTAATTATTGAATTATTTTCATATCTCTTCATGGCACAATATGGGCACTGCCTTGTACTTCTTGGTCATTTAAGTCTGTGGTTATCTGTATATATAAAATTCTTTTTGCGTTTGAAACGGAAATTGCGTATGACCACGCGAAACAGAAATTACGTATGACCACAGAACATATTATAATACAGGAACTAATCACTTTGTTTATGGACGCCATTTTTATATCGTCTTTATGAATTGTTATTATTTGTATGAGAGTTATTTTACTGATATTGAAAAGAAGTAAGCACAAACATGCCGATATATCCCATAGAAGTGTGCCCCGCGTTGCCCTCTTCCAGCCCTCCTCTCTGGACTCCAATGCTGAGCCATCTACCGCCAGGCACGTTTTGACAGAGAAGTTTTATTTATTCGTCCAAGTGACTGTCATGGAAACTGACACATTGTAACTTTTTTTTTAATTGGCAGTACTTGATAGTAGAAGAGTAGAAGAGATGCGCCGAGTTGTAAACAATGTGAAGACAAGACCACCTTCAGCGGCGAGGGGTCATGACAACAAATTGGAAGGCGCGGAATGCAGCTTTGCAGTTTCAGACAGCTTCCTCTTTTCTCACACTGGCTCCTTGGACAGTGGAAATCTTTGCGAATGAGTGCAATCGGCGGCATCAAAGCGTGACTCTCTTGGTAAATTGCGGTGCACGGCTACTTACTGTCCCTTAAGGTGAGTTCGGGTCACTAAAACCCCGCAACATTCAAGGTTGCTTTTGTGATGAATTCCTTTAAGAAAATGGAGGGTTTACATCTAAGAAGATGTACCGATGTCTTCATGTGAAGTATCGGACTTGGGAATTGTTTGGACCTTCTGCCCGTTAAGCACGGAAGGGCAGCGTCTACATTTCTCAGAATAATTTTTCTCTTAAATCACAGGCACGTTGTGCAAGGTTATCAAGCAGGTAGTTTACCTGAAACCACTGCAGTAGTACTCAATGTATCTTTATTTCTTAAATGTTAATGTTTTACTGTTTAATAATTTATACACTTCTTGTATATCATTCAAATTCTGTTATGGAAATGTTTTACTGTTTAATAATTTGTACGCTTCTTATATGTTCTTCAAATTCTTTATCAAAATGTTTTACTACTTAATAACTTATTTTATAAATACTACATTTTATTTTTTTCCCTTGCACTCAGTGAGCAAAGCCACAGGGTAATCAGCTAGTATTCTATAAGAACATATACTGTGCTCTCAAGTTTAGTTTTCTTGGTTTCTGATCCTCACTTTAAAATTTCAACTACAAATCAGTTTTATGTTTTGGGTTCAGCAACATCTAGTTTAAACTTTCTGGTAATGAATTTGGCCCAGTATTTCAACTAAATGTCACCCATTGTTCTATTGTTTAAAACTGCCTCAAACTTATTTTAGGCAGAATAGAATTTGGTTGTAACTGCCCACCCAATAACTAAATGACAGATGCTTGTCTCTTTCTTGCCATTCTTGTGGTTGCGTAGTCTGTCAGCCTAGAATTAAAAATAAATACCAAATACTTTACACTTGTCCATTGAATATGTTTATCTTTAGAAAAACTGTGTTTAATAAATTTAGCGGCAGAGGTTAAGAATCACTAACCTGTATGAATACCCAAAAAGAATAAGATTAAAAGTAAAACAATTTATACATTTTTAGAGGCATTTCCATTTTTATCAAATATACTTTTACAGATTTTTTACTTTTCTCCAACATTTTTCTCAAAGATGATATAAAACAGTCAGCTTTGCAGGACTAAGATAAAGAGGTCAGAAAACAATTAGTTGATCTTTCTTTCTGCACAGATTATGCTGCTTACTGTGCTTTTTACACAATGTATGTACACATTTATAAATAAATACGCACTATTGTGACAAGGACTTGTGCATCCAGTCATCAGTAGTAGACTGAAGGCAAGAGTGTGGGGCTGACACTTCCCTTTTATAGCATACACCGGCTTGGGATTTTGATGGCTCTTATATTTAAATAACAGTTGCCCGAGTATTGCTAGGATTTTCTTTGTTCTTGCTGTAGCCACCGCTGCAGCTGTAACCGTAATAATAATGCATAAAAAAGCATGTACAAACTATACATTTAACACCCATAGTCATTAACCGAAGTTCGAATATTCGCTTGTTTTTGATTTTGATATTCAAGCCTTATTTTTTTTTTTTTGCCTAACTTGTCAACCCTAGTTTATAGTGTGTACTTCTTGTTACAGGGACAAATGAAAAAGAATACTGAAAACCACAAAACTATGTATAATGCTATTGTTAACTTTCCCATTCTAACAAACAATATGCTTTTTGGAGATTTGTTCTTGCATAGTCAACATGCATCAGGTGTGATGTAAAATTCTCTTGTGGAAGAACAACTCTCAAATGTGACCCAAGGTCTGGCCAGAATCAACATAAATGACAGGAGAAAATGTTGCAAGCATAGAATAAACCATAATGATTAAACAAATATTTACTGGGTATGAGATAGTTAACAGTATATTTATGGATCTGTTGATTCCATTCTTTATGAACAATTAAACATAAGGAAGATCTATGCATGTTGATTTTCTAGAATGTTGATTCCTAAAATGAAGCTAATGAATATGGACTGGGGTAAATTCTGAGACGCATTTCATAAGTGGGTATGAAGGTTGAATACACCATGATGACAGTGATTCTCTAACATCAAAATATATAAAATCCAAGCAAGATTTCAAATGTTTATGATGTTGAGAGTTTAGTCCATGTTGATTAGATGCCTGAAAGACAAATAAAACCAGTAAACATTACACACTAATTTGCTTTATTTTTTGTGACACATAATTAAGAAACCTACTTTTTCATGACAATGCCCACAATCATACGGCACAGATTGCAAAAGCTACCCCACAAAACAGTTCAAAGAGATATCACAATCAGCACCTTCTCTAGATCCGTACCCAATGGGGCTACTGTCTGTTCCCCAATGTGAAGAGCTGCTTCTGTGGGGCACCTATGACAATGATGAAGACATCAAGTCAACTACAAAAGCATGGTGGTATAGAAGAGCTTTCTGAATGTTGTAACAAGTGTATTAGCATTCCCAAGGATAGTGCTGAAAAACAAAACATAGTTGGTTGTACTAGTTTTTCTAATAACGAGTCATATGGATATAAAGTGAGCATGAAATTTTTACTCTGCCTTGAAGAGTGCCACTGTAAACACTGCCATGTCCAACACTAGATAGCAATGCTAGCTGGAGAAGGAGCAACAGCCAACAGAGCCAATCATTCAGAGTACAGTATGACAATCTGAATTCCAAAAGGACAGAAGTTTTATTTATTTGTGAGTAGCAGAGAGCATAAAGGTATTTTTATAAGTGCAGAGAAGAAGAATAGTCACATACATAGAAGGATTTAAATATACTGTACAACCCACTAATAGTGAAAAACCAAACTTAAAGTAGAAACAAAGAAACCACGTCCAAAACTAGATTTTTTTTCCTTAAGAGATTATTTTCTTGCTTGATGACTAAGTCCCTTGCAAAGGTATTGCTTTCTAGCCAAAGTACAGATGATTTAGTATGTGCGCAGCCATCTTTTATAGAACTGTGTCCCCAGCATGTGCCACAATTATTTAGGTTATGCTACAAAATAGAATCACTCATAACAAACTGATGAAAAACCTAAAGAAAAAATAAACACATCTAAAATTAAACTCTGTTCTTGATTGCAATACCAAGTAACAACCACAAAAAAGTAATAAACCAATCAAGTTTACATTAACGACAGCTGTTGAAAGTGCAACATATCATAACACAATTAAAGGTATTTAATTCTTTATATGCAAAGACAGAGATATATTTTTCTTTCAGTTACCCAAGGTTCAGATTATGATGACACACTGCAGAAACTAGCGTCTGAGGAAGAATTACACCAACACATTGCTATATTGAATGTGCTGTATATGCCATATGGCATTTTTGTGTTTTATTTTAAGTGTATTGTATTTGTATAAATCATATGCACCACATCCTTGATTATCAACTGAAAATTAAGAAATGCACTATATAAAGTATAAATTTAATTAAACAAATATAAAAATAAAACCATTTACAAAAAAATCACTTCTAATATACAAATCATGACAATCATGCAGTTTATTTATTCAGTATTAATATATTAAACTTCTTCATGGAAGAAACTCAGCACAGCTTTGTACAGCTGTTATCATATTATTTTCAGGAAAGCTATTGAATTAGCTACTTTATTAGGCCATATTTCTTGAATGCTTTAAAGGGCTTTTTTATTTTGTTAATGTTATTTTTCTCCAGTGATGAAATAAACAAAAAGATATTTTCAGCTAAGGAAGTAACTGTTAATTTAGTGCTGCTGTTCTGCTGTGTTTAAGCACATAAGTATTGTCTCATAATGAATACTGGTAGGGCTAGTGAACTCTACAACAGCAACAATTTTATTTCTATATCACATTTTCATATATAAGAATGTAGCTCAAAGTGCTTGAACAATATAAAAGAAGAGTTACAGAAAAAAAAACAGCAAGCTTGAAACAGTTATATAACAAAATAAATAATATATAAAATAATTTATAAAGAATCAATATGCATTTACATAACACAGATATACAAATAATAGAATCCTAATTTGATCTGGACAGAATGCAGCTATTTTTGTAAATAAAAACTGTGGAATTGAACATGTTGGTCACTCTGTTCATTTTCACTCTTCGTTTATGCATCTTGCTTTTCTCTAATAAGGGTTAAAAAAGAGCATAATTCTAATTAATTGTAAAATAATGGCAGGATTTCTTTTAGAATAGTTCTTTGCAAGGTGTAGAATTATCTGTTTTTTGAGAAACTGAGGTGCAAAAATAAAATCTTCTTTAGTGTCACAATTTCCAGCCTCATCCTACCTTCAACTACATTGCTTTCACTGTAATGGTCAGCATAAGTGGGGACAAGCTACCCTGAAGAAACACCCCCATTAGTACAAACATGTTAGACTGTACAGCGGGACACCTTGGTCAGAACAGTGGCTTTTAAATGTTTGTGACATTGATGCTCAGTGAAACCATGCCAAGATAGATACTGGATCCACCATTTTAAGGACTGGACTGGCTCATCAATGAACTCAAACATATAGCCAACACACTTTGAATATTGGCATAACTTGCCATCTGTTCTGGTTGGCAGACATTATTAATGACTTCATCTTGGGCTTGCTGTAGGACAAGGCAAGCTACCATTATTTTTCAACCCCACAGTTTTCGTTTGAAGAGCAGCAAATTCCACTCCAATGCAGAACTGATTTGGGAATGACCACAATTCAAGCCATTACATCAGAGAGTAAAGAAATCATGATGGTACATCAGTATGCTAACTCGTACTCTATGGCCACCCTAAATTCCTTCGCACCTCTCCATAAGCATCTTTTGTTTTGCAAATGTGCAATGCCACTCCTTATTCAGGAGAATATCCCAATCGTCCCATGGGAGAGAGACTTTCCAAGACTTAGGTCATAAAGCTTCTGGAGAAAGGCAGAACTATAACAACTGTTGTTGTAAAGAGCAACAAGAGCTTCCACATGCAATTAAAGTAGCATTGCACATGTACTTTGTCAGCATGCTCATGTCAATTAAACACAGGAAGCTCTGCAGTCTACTTTGACTATACGCTGTAGGAAGATAAGTAAATAACAACAACAACAATATTTATTTATATAGCACATTTTCACACAAAAAAATGTAGCTCAAAGTGCTTTACATAATGAAGAATAGAAAAATAAAAGACACAGTAAGAAAATAAAATAAGTTAACATTAATTAACATAGAATAAGAGTAAGGTCCGATGGCCAGGGTGGACAGAAAAAACAAAACAAAACTCCAGACGGCTGGAGAAAAAAATAAAATCTGCAGGGATTCCAGACCATGAGACCACCCAGTTCCCTCTGGACAATCTACCTAACATAAATGAAACAGTCCTTTTTGTATTTAGGGTTCTTACGGAAGGACTTGATGATGATGGTCACGTAGACTTCTGGCTTTTAGTCCATCAATGTTGGAGCATCATGATGCTTTGAGTATTAAATTAAACCGGAAAAAGAAACAGAAGAGAGAGTAGGGGTCAGTAAGGATTTTAGAGCCACCATGAATAGTTATTATGATGAATTGAATACACAGAGTATCAGGATTAAGTTAAAGTGAAGTTAGGAGAAGGCCATGTTAAAGTAATGTGTTTTCAGCAGTGTTTTAAAGTGCTCTACTGTATTAGCCTGGCGAATTCCTATTGGCAGGCTATTCCAGATTTTAGGTGCATAACAGCAGAAGGCCGCCTCACCACTTCTTTTAAGTTTAGCGTTTGGAATTGTAAGGAGACACTCATTTGATGACCTAAGGTTACGATTTGGAATATAGGGTGTCAGACATTCCGATATATAAGATGGAGCGAAATTATTTAAGGCTTTATAAACCATAAGCAGAATTATAAAGTCAATTCTGAAAGAAAACAGGTAACCAGTGTAGTGACATCAAAACTGGAGAAATGTGTTCGGATTTTCTTTTCCTAGTTAGGATTCTAGCAGCTGCATTCTGCACTCGTTGCAAATGATTTAAGTCTTTTTTGGATAGTCCTGAGAGGAGTGCGTTACAGTAATCTAGGTGACTGAAAACAAAAGCGTGAATTAATTTCTCAGCATCTTTCAATGATATACTGTAAGAGGTCTAACTTTTGCTATGTTTCTTAAGTGAAAAAATGCTGTCCTAGTGGTCTGATGAATATGCGATTTAAAATTCAGGTTATAGTCAACAGTTACCCCTAAGTTTTTAACTTCCGTCTTAACTTTTAATTCTAATGCATCAAGTTTATTTCTGATAACCTCATTGAATCCATTATTGCCAATCACTAAAATTTCAGTTTTCTCTTTATTTAGTTTGAGAAAACTACTATTCATCCATTCAAAAATACCTGTAAGACATTGTGTTAGTGAATCGAGAGAGTCGGTGTCATCAGGTGCTATTGATAAGTACAGCTGTGTGTCATCAGCATAGCTGTGGTAGCTCACGTTGTAACCTGAGATAATCTGACCTAACGGAAGTATATAGATTGAGAAGAGCAGCGGACCCAGGATAGAGCCTTGTGGAACATCATATAGAATATCATATGTCTTTGAGTTGTGATTACCACAACTAACAAAGAATTTTCTCCCTGCCAGGTAGGATTCAAACCAATTTAAGACACTGCCAGAGAGGCCCACCCATTGACTAAGGCGATTTCTAAGAATATTGTGATCAATGGTGTCAAATGCAGCACTCAGATCTAAGAGGATGAGAACAGATAAATGGCCTCTGTCTGCATTTACCCGCAAGTCATTTACTACTTTAACGAGTGCAGTTTCTGTGCTGTGATTTGTTCTAAAACCTGACTGAAATTTATCAAGAATAGCATGTTTATTGAGGTGGTCATTTAACTGCATAATGACTGCCTTCTCTAGAATTTTACTTAAGAAAGGCAGGTTAGAGATGGGTCTAAAATTTTCAAAAGAAGAGGGGTCAAGATTATTTTTCTTAAGTAGGGGTTTAACTACAGCAGTCTTAAGACAGTCTGGGAAGACCCCCGTATTTAATGACAAATTTACTATGTCAAGAATATTATCAATTAGCACACCTGATACTTCCTTGAAAAACCTTGTTGGTATCGGGTCAAGGACGCAGGTGGAGGGTTTCAGTTGAGAGATTATTCTATGTAAATCAGGTAAATCTATCCTGGTGAAAGAATTTAATTTGTTTATAATGGAGTACTGGGGCTTAGGAGGTTCTGCAGTGTTGGGGAGATGTACTATGTTATTTCTAATATTAATTTTTTGATTGAAAAATACAGCAATGTTCTCACAGGTTTCACTGGAAGTATTTTGGGGGCATTCCTTTGAGTTACCTGGGTTTAACAGACGATCAATTGTAGAAAATAAGACTCTGGGATTACTAGCATTGTTATTTATAATCTTAGAGAAATAGCAGCGCCTCTCAAGACAGACTGTTTTATTGTATTCTGTTATTTTAACCTTCAATATCTCATAATGGATAGTTAGTTTAGTTTTCCTCCATTTACGCTCAGCTGTACTACATGCTCTTTTTAAATCAGACACTCTTTGGGTCTTCCATGGAATAAAAATGCTAGAAGATTTTTTAACTGTCTTTCCAGGTGCAACTATGTCAACAGCAGCTCTTACTTTAGAATTAAAGTTTTCCACCTTACTATTTACATTATCCTCGCTATTATAGTTGGCACTATAAACGGACTGATTGCTTAGAATGTTTGTAAGTTTTAAAGCTGCTGATGAGTCAAAGAAGCATTTTTTAACAATATGCTTCTCATGAATGTTTTCTATCATTATTTCTATGTTAAATAGTAGAAGAAAGTGGTCTGATAGACCAATATCAATGATCTGTTTCACATCAACTTTTAGTCCTTTGGTAATTACCAAGTCTAACGTATGACCTGCTTTATGTGTAGGTTAATAACACATAGGCCATAACATTTGATATGGCTTTTATATAAGTAACATATCATTTTTTTATATAAAGACCATGACAAAACAATCATAAACAGAACTTTGCATGATACCTTGGTGAGCTCGGAATGCCCTGCTGTTTCTTGAAGGACATGCATGTGGCAGATTCACTGGCGGGATGATGCCCAACCTCTTGCTATATCCAAACGATGCCATCTTTTGCCTTTAAGCCTGTGCTGCTGCATTGTTCTTATGTGCGAGTGGATGTGTCTTGCGAGGAGGGGAGGGCTTCTGTTCTTTTTCTCCAATGTAGAACTTTCATCTTCATCTGAGTTCACCTCTGTTATAGCACATTTTTATTTGAAAACTAGCAGTGTCAGATCGGAGGGAGCATGAACGTGACGGAGGGAATAAAACTGAATAATAACAAAAGGTAACTTTTATAAGTACCATAAATTTACACCAGCTGTTACAGACTTAAACAAATCAAATGTGATTTCTATAATAGTAACAATAAGAGCAGCTCACTACTCAAAATGGTAAATCAAGGAAGGGCCCAGAATCTAACCTGCCACCTCTTGATTATGAGACAGCAGTTCTTACCACTGCACCACCAAAGCGGTCATGTCAGCATAGTATCCTAACCCGATTACTTTTTCTTCGGTTATATTCTTATTTGTTAATCAGTTTCAGCTGCTTTGGTGTTAATGAAATTAACAACAGGTGCACTATAGAGGAAACAATGAGACAACAACAATGAGAGGTGGAGGCCTCTGACAATTTTACCTCCTCATCTTTTCTGACTGTTTTTTCACTAGTTTTTCATTTGGCTATGGTCAGTGTCACTACTGGCAACATGAGGCAATACCTGGACCCTACAGAGGTTGCACAGGTAGTCCTTCTCCAGGATGGCACATCAATACGTGTCACTGCCAGAAGTTTTGCTGTGTCTCCCGTTCACAGTCTCAAGGGCACGGAGGAGATTCCAGGAGACAGGCAGCTAAACTAGGAGAGCTGGACAGGGCCGTAGAACAGGGGTGTCAAACTCTATGCCTGGAGGGCCACAGCATCTACAGGTTTTCATTCTAACCCTTTTTCTAATCAGTGTCCAGTTTTCACTGCTAATTAACTTTTTTACATCTCATTTTAATATCCCCCGTTAGAAGGATTCAGCCCTCTAAATTGATTCCTTTCTTCATTAAATGACAGCCAAACATAAATGAGATGTGAGATAAGCCAATAGATGACCAGCTAAATTGGGGCTTCAAACTCCAACCAATTTCACTCCAACCAGTTTCTTAATGAGAAGCCGATTCTTGCTGTTATTTAATTCCGTGGCTTGTTGCTGCTCTCATTCTGCCACAGCACAAATTTTTAAAACTGTTTTCTATTTTTTCTAAGAACATTGTCAAAATGTTTTGGTGACCTGAGAGATCAACCTTACTAAGACCTTCACCTTTCTTTATTTTCAGATATTATGTGATGGGAACAGAGGAGTTGGTCATATGGTGGCTCGTTTCTTGTCCCATTATTGTTTGGCTGCTAATTAAGGAAAATGAAACAACTAAGGGGCCTGAGTCAAGCTAACTATATGAAGTAATTAGCAGCAAAAACTGGTCACTACTTAAAAAGATGGTAAGAATGAAAACCTGCAGCCACTGCGGCCCTCCAGGACTGGAGTTCGACACCCCTGCCATAGAAGATCCTTAACCCATCAGCAGGACCGGTATCTGCTACTTTGGGTAAGGAGGAATAGGATGAGCACTGCCAGAGCCCTACAAAATGACCTCCAGCAGTCCACTGCTGTGAATGTCTCTGACCATACAATCAGAAACAAACTTCATGAGGGTGGCCTGAGGGCCCAACGTCCTCTAGTGGGCCCTGTGCTCACTGCCTGGCACTGTGGAGCTCGACTGGCATTTGCCGTAGAATACCAGAATTGGCAGGTCCACCACTGGTGCCCTGTGCTTTTCACAGATGAGAGATCCATGGAGGAACGCACAGACCTCTACAGGCTAGACAATGACACCTTGACTGCCATTAGGTATCGGGATGAAATCCTTGGGGCCATTGTCAGACCCTATGCTGGTGCAGTGGGTTCTGGGTTCCTCTTGGTGCACAACAATGCCTGGCCTCACGTGGCGAAAGTATGCAGGTAGTTCCTGGAGGATGAAAGAATTGATACCATTGACTGGCCCCCACGCTTGCCTGACCTAAATCCAATAGAACACCTCTGGGACATTATGTTTCGGCCATTTGATGCCACCAGGTTGCACCTCAGACTGTCCAGGAGCTCAGTGATGCTCTGGTCCAGATCTGGGAGGAGATTCCCCAAGACACCATCCATTGTCTCATTAGGAGCATGCCCTGACATTGTCAGGCATGCATACAAGCACATGGGGGCCATACAAACTACTGAGTATGATTTTGAGTTGCTGCATTATTTTTTTCAGTTTGATTTTCGGGGTTTCTTTGAATTCAGACCTCTGTAGGTTGATAATTTTCATTTCCATCAAATGATGTGGCATCCTTTTGTTCCTAACACATTACCCAGTCCATATCAGTATAGATATCCAGCATGATTTTTTTTACCATTGAGATATGATGTGTTTTCAAAGTGTTCCTTTAATTTTATATATATTTATATATATATATGAGAAAAGAAAACAGATATTCTCCGATTTATGAGTAAAACTTCCTTGAACTGTTTTGAATAATACTCATTCCATTTCAGTTCCAACATCCTCTTCCCCTCATAACCAGCTGTCCATAGATAATATTTACCTGTCCATAATTTGTAACAAGAAAGGTTAAATATTTAGCAAGCATCAATGGAAATGTCAAGAACTTTAACACAGAGATATTTTTACTAAGTAGCAAGAAAAGGTTCCCTTTTTCATAACAGACAAATTAATTAACTAAGTACAAATACATTTCATACAGCTTTGCGGAAGGCTTTGCTGACAAAAACACAAAGGAACCCCTGTTTTTAAATAGTCTTTATAAGCCCACTTATTAGGCACAGGTGAAAAGGCAGTTAGTTCTTCTGAATTACAAGCAAAGTGAGAAAGCTCTGAGGAGAAGAAAGACTCTTTGTTCAAAAGGCACACATGCATGAAATCCCAAAGGGAACAGTAATTCAGAAGTAAAGAGAAATATAAAATACCAAACCAGATATAAGAGTATTGGAATCCTTTTTATTTCTGACAATACAATTATTAAATGAGTTCAGTGGTCAAACTACTGACTCCTCCAGATACATTCATCAGCAGTGTTCTGCTCCAGTGCACCTTAGAAAAAGCTGTAAAAACAAGACAGTTTTGTGCTGCATTCTGTCCTTTTGTAACAAAATAATGGATACTCTGAACTATTCAGTAGTGGTGTCTAACTTATAAAGAACTAAAAGAGAAATAACTTGGTATGTGTCAGCTTGGGCTTTATATCAGACTTTATTTTATGAGTCTCTAGCAGAGGATGGATTAGTCATTAACTTTCTAATATGCTATGTCTTCAATTGTGGTATATGATATATTCCTATGTATATGTGGTATATGATATGTATTCCTAGTAAACAATCAAATTGAAATCAAATTTAGCATTAAAATGAAACAATCCCAAAAGACCATAACAATCAAGTTAACTTCCTTACAGGTTAAACTTCTTTACACAATGTCTCAAGAATTGAATATCAAATGCCATTCCTTTTACATTGTGCATTTCTGTAGTGGATATACTGTATTTAAGACTTGACAAATATGGTTGCCCCATTATATGAAAAGTCAATCCAAGTAAACTACTGGCCAGTAAGCTTAACATGTATCATGACTAAATTGATTCAAGCAGTGACTAATGAGAACATTGAGCAATACATATCAATAATCATTGTATTATTAAACAATTAGAAAAGAATTGATGGGGGATGTTCCGCTTCACTAACAATGGAACGCTGGAAATCTGCAACGAAGCAACAAAAGCATATGATCAGAAACGTGTATGATATTATTTTTGTTGAGAATTGGAGTTTGATACTTATGTTGTAGATCAGTGCAAAATGAAAAAGGATACTTTTGATATATTTTAAGTGTAGGTTAGTGAGTGAGTGAGTGAGTGAGTGAGTGAAGGAGAGAAAGATAACCTGGCTTGGGTCTATAGCTGCCAGTGACACAATGGGAAGTATCCAGGATCAGCCTACAGAGTGCAGATGGTGTTGCCCAACCAAGTAAGTGGTCTGAGGCAAACTGGCAACTTGTATTTGCAGGTAGGGGACATGGCAAAAAAAGATCATTGGAGGTGCATGGAAGGGAGTGTGAAAGTTCACAGAGTGGAGGCAGAGGTGTTGGATGGCCGCTAATGAAGGAGATCACTTCCAATCAACTTCATGCTGGGGAGTGAGAGAAGGAAACTGCCAAGTATTAAGCTATAAGCACTAATTATGATAAATATGAATAACGCCATAAAAATCACATTAAGTGAAAACTTATCAACATAATGCAATATGTACAATAATCAAAGGTCAGTATGAAAATATATCTCAACATTAACATCAAATACTCAATACCAAAAGCAAAAATGCAAATGAATGTTCACAAATTTCCTGTTTTTGATCAATAGGCAAAGTGGTTCTTCCAGATGGGTTTAAAGTGGAGAAGGACAAACAAACTGTGATTGCATTCACTACACTTTTGGCACGCAGACTTATTTTGCTAAACTGTAAGAATCCTAACTCTCATCTTTTAAGTCAGTGGGAAACCGATGTGTTATACTATTTGAAATTGGAAAAGATCAAATATTCAGTTAGATGATCTGTACAGAATTTTTTCAAAACCTGGCAGGATCTAATCAATAATATTTTAGAATAAGCTCTTAATGCACCGAGGAAGCAATTATCTCCGCATTTCTTTTTCTTCTCCATTCATCTCTATTGGCCTATTAAACTCATCAATTTAGGTATGTTTACAAGCCTTAAGTTTTACCCCGTTGGCCATGCTCTCTCTATCAGGGTTGGGGGTTGACTTGTTTTCAATCCTATGTTTTGTAAAAATTGATCAATCTGTATGGAATGATTACAATAAAATTAATAAAACTTTAAAAAAAAAATAAAAATAGGCAAAGTGGTAAATTGTACTGTAAATAAGTTATCAATGTCATTCTTGATAATGATGATGACTACTCCTAAATGCTGAGATATACAAGTTTGTGTACCCTTTAAAATGCCTTTAAGCTCAAAGGGAGAAATGAAAAGTTTATAGTACACATGTTCACACCAGAGCAAAGCTTTGTCTAAAACACTACATTCTTGACATGCTTGCCCAAGCAATCTCAAATCATTCTAGCAGCACCAGACACAAAGAAAACTTCACATAGTAGAAATATTATTCTACTAGCTGTGCTACCCATCTAAAACAGGTGGAAGTCTAAGTAATATCATAGACCTCACATTTTTTATTTGATAGTTTCACCATTTAGTCTAGTATAATAATATTCATCTCGTCCCTTGTCCTCGCGGTGGCCTTTTCCACTTTGGATAGAGTTGCCTGTTTTTACTGCTTCAAACTGACCACTCTTATACTTGTAGTCCAAGTGTTTTGCTTGAAAAATACACCAGTGGTAGCTACTGTGTTAGCCTGCTTTAGCAACTGTAGCCTAGCCATGTCGGGGCTTTATTTCCCGACGTGTATGTCAATTTATTGATATTTCACTCCTCCATTTTCCACCACACAAAGTTATTAGTCATTAGCATTAAAGCTATAAACCTCTTTCATGTGGCATGAGTGGGTCCAAGAAAGTCACTATCACATTGTTGCTGGCATGTAAAGTCAGATAACAGAATAGGCCAATAACACAGATTTTCTTGTTTTTGGACCCTTATTTGGTCATTTTATTATCATTTTTGATTTTTACTGACCTATTATTTGCCTATTTTTCCTCCTATCCCCAGCCATGGGACAGATACACTTATCTTTGTTATTAATGTGGATAAGCTGATTTTTGTCCACCCAGCAGTTACTATCTATTGGAGATGTTCAGCGTTAATGTTTGTAGTGTACCTCATATTGGAATCTATTCTGTAATTTATGCAGTAATAAAAAAGAGTTTAATTTTTCATTCTAACAGGTGCCCCCTCACAAACATTAAAACTACTTTTGTGAATCCCATATTAATTGGTATGTCTCAGAGACATAGCAAAAAGCTGAACACACAGATACACAAACACAGGCACTTGTCCTATTATTTTTATAAAAAATTGCATTGAGGTTTTCATAGAAAATTGGAAACATTTAAATATGATGGCTAAGTTCAGTTTGCCTTAAACATTTTAACAATGCATTAAATTATTGAGTTGAATATGCTACATTTTATTCACAACAGGCTCTGTTGAAATTAGGATGCAGTTGATTGACACTTAGCAGCATGTACTCTTACAGGAGTCTTGCATGACCTGCAGGATATGACTTACTACTTTGCAGCGCTAGACATAATTTTCATGCTGTGGGTAGGAATGGGCGGTAATGAAGCTGATTCTGTGCTTAAGTGGGATGGAGAAAGAAAGCAGGTGCCAGGAGAATCACAAGAATCAATCATGCACAGCCATCTAACATAACTTACTGTCTCAACACCAGACCATTTTATAGCATTTTTCTTTATTTCATCCAGTTGTGGTTTTCAGCATGTACTTACCATATATAACGAAAATGTAGAGGGATATGTGGACCGTTGGCAAAGGTTTGAAAACCATGAATTGGCCTGCTGTAAATAACCATTAGTTTTTTTTTTACTCTACAAATGCTGTTAGCTGAAGTTTTGCTTTCCTCTTAACAACACAGCTCTCTTGCTAAAGGGAAATTATTTAAGAAAAACTTTTTTTTTAACTCCAACCATTGAAATTTGTTTCTGTTTTGATGTTTATTTACGTGAATACTTGTTTAACTATGCAATTGTTGTAAGGTTTTGTACTTTACTGTTACACTTGTAATAACTGTAAATGCTCTGAGTTTGTACACAGTAAAAAGCACTATACACTACCATTTATTAAAAAAATAGTTGTATAGTGATATGTATTCATTGAAATAAAATTAAACTTAGCTTAGAAACCTGCAGACTAGTACTAAAGTAATTGTCAATGAATGGCATGATGGTGCTTCAGATCTACACAGTCATGAGTTTGGATCTTGTCCAGTTACTATTGTATAGGCAGTTGACCTGTACATGTTCTGTGGTTTATTTTGGTTCAAGAAGAGTGAATATGAATAGGGCTTCATTTAAGCACCTTGAGCATGGGAAAGACGCTATATAAATAAAATATATTATAGACCCCCGTGACCCTGTAGGTAGGATATAGTGGGTTGGATAATGGATGGATGGATTATTATTACGTAAGTACCTACCATTTACAGGAATCATATTTTGGAGTAAGACCTAAGCAGCTGGGATTGGCTCTGGCTCCCATAATGTTGTACTGAATACAGTAATGCTAGTTTGAGAGCAGACAGTGTGAACATGAAAGACCTGGCTAACACAGAATAATAGATTTGTGGTCATCACACTAAAGCCTAGTTTATAATTGATGCATCCATGCTGGGTACAAGGGCCACATGGTGAAAATCATGTCAGATTTGGAGACATACCCCTGAATGCGTGTTTTTGCAGCATGCAACACAAAGACATTTTTATAACTACACAGTGTAGTAGACGCATTGGATGTGTGTTCAAATAGGTGAATTTCAAGGAGAGGCGGGTTACATGAAGGGCTGAATATGACGCAACCAGTCATCACAATGCAAAGACGACATGAAAAAACATTTGATCCGCTCATCATGTAGGTCCCCCACTCCCAAGAATATCACACTCGCCCTTCCTTCTGCACTTTTGGTCAATAGGTCTGACACTCCACCTTCTCCTTTTCTTCCTGTTAAAGTCAGTAATAGCAGGTACAACTCTTCTTCCATCAGCAGAATCTCACATCCTCTGCTGTGACATTAGTTATGTGACACTGACCAAACACTCTCACCTATTCCCTCAGAGGATATTAACTTGCCCATTGAACGGGCTTCAACAAGTATAAATTTGTTTTGGTCAGTCACTGCGTTCACATTTTTCCAGGTTCACACGGTAAGTATAAACAAGGCTTTAAAGTCCCTTTATTTATTGGATACAGGATGGGAATAGAAAAATGCTGATCATGGTAAAAAGACCTTTTTTTTGTCAGGAACTCTGGACAAAACAGAAAAGGGAACTAATCACCTGGTACAATGTAATTTCTGATATACAGTACAGAGATTGATCTTAGACTTACAAATGTAAAGTCCACCCCTCTCTGTGTTACATTAAAAATGGCTCAACCAATATTTGGATTTTCAATGTCTAATTATAAACCCATAATCAAAATATACTGTATAACAACATTGTAATTTTACATCAGCAGAACGTGCACTGTCTCATTGTACAAGGTGGGTAACTTAAAAAAACATTAACTTTACAGTGTAAAGTAAAAAATAATGTTAGTCTATCTAAAGTATAAAACTATTTTTGTGGTGACTGTGGTGATGTTTTACTGGGTCATTAACAGAATATCCACTGCACTCTAATGTGCACCTGTTTCCCCGGGGTCCTCTCCACCTACAGCATACGATACTGAGAATTTTAAGGTTGTGTGCAGTTGTCAAGGAGTTTCTCCCTGCTCATGCTGCAGCTATGCATGTGCAGGGCACTTCTTAGGCCACGAGTCTCAGACACACAGCAGAAAACAAAGGGGTGATTGTATTCTCCTTTCAGTGAAGATTTGTCAACACTTAATTTTTCCTTGGTGAAAACTTTTTTTCAATAAATTGCATTGACATATATCATTCAGTGTTTCTTTACATTTCACAGGCAATACTTGCAAAAATGTAATTACATTTCAGTATTACAAAGTTTTTATCATGGCAACTGATTTCCAGATTGAAAGGTAGATGGCAGTAATAGACTTACTCACCTTTAGGTGAGGATTATGCTAAAAAAAAGAAAACAGACAATAAGATTGCAAGCCTTTGGTGAAGAAAAATGTCAGAGAGTGGCCAGACAAAGAATTTCTTTTCTTTAGCAGACATGTAAATTGAGGAATGATTAGTAATAGGATTATTTTTGACACATTAATAAAGATAAGAGTGGAGAGAAGAAACATGTCTTAAAAAATGTGCATTTTTATTTTTTTCTCTTGTTAACTAAAACAAAAATGGTAGATGCAGTACAAAAATATTAGATTTAGCAAAGGGAATCCAAAATTGTAAAATAATAAATCAAATGGAGTTTGTCACTCTTTTGGATAAAATTCTGAAGTTTTAAAATCATAATTTTAACTTACTGTATATGGACTGTTCATGAATGCTTTGCCCTCCAATATTCTTTTCTTTGTATATCATTAGAAGTTGGCATTTTACTGCTGTATTGTATTTGTTTCATAAGCCACTGGCAGGTACAAGTCAAAATATGGGATAATTTTAAACCCATCTTCAGAATTATTCAATCCATTTAATTAACTCATTTGCATTACTGTACCTACCTGCCTTAGAAAGTAATAACAAAATTCCACAAAATCTGAACTCACAATTATAGATAGACAGAACTTTATTATTTTCTACAAATTTTTAAAGTATAAAAGTTAAAATTCTTAGTGTTTTAACCTTTTAAACTTTGTTCAGAATGGGAAGCTTTGATAACTATGTTTTTAAGAACAAAGTGTATTGCGTTTTTATATTGAACACCACCTGTCCTTATTCTGTTTCTTATACTTCTCTTTTACTTCTCACCTCTTCTGTACCTCATTCTTTTGGGAATTGGTGGTGAGGGTGAAAAAATGCATGTATTCTCACTATTATATGAGTGAACTGATGCTTTGTTTCTGTTCATGTTTGTGTTTTAATTGTCATCTTGTTAGTTGCAGTGCATATTTAATAAATATACAATTCAATTTCGTTTGTTTTGTATAGCACTCTTCACAGAGTGCATAATGACTGCAATTTATGTATGTATACACATATTATTTTTCTGCATTTTTTATTTTTATAATTTGTCACTGATAATGAGGCATCTTGTTTTAGAATTTATTATGCTGTTAATTATTCTTTCTTTCGATTTTTTTTATCAAATACCCAGTACTTGTTTACTAGCTTCTTCTTCTTCTTTCGGCTGCTCTCGTTAGGGGTCGCCATAGTGGATCATCTTCCATATCTTTCTGTCCTCTGCATCTTGTTCTGTTACACCCATCACCTGCATGTCCTCTCTCACCACATCCATAAACCTTCTCTTAGGCCTTCCTCTTTTTCTCTTGCCTGGCAGCTCTATCCTTAGCATCCTTCTCCCAATATACTCAGCATCTCTCCTCTGCACATGTCCAAACCAACACAATCTCGCTTCTCTGACTTTGTCTCCCAACCATCCAAGTTGAGCCGACCCTCTAATGTACTCATTTCTAATCGTATCCATCCTCGCCACACCCAGTGCAAATCTTAGCATCTTTAACTCTGCTACCTCCAGCTCTGTCTCCTGCTTTCTGGTCAGTGCCACCGTCTCTATCCCATATACCATAGCTGGTCTTACTACTGTCCTGTAGACCTTCCCTTTGACTCTTGCTGATACCTGTCTGTCACAAATCACTCCTTACATTCTTCTACACCCATTCCACCCTGCCTGCACTCTCTTTTTCACCTCTCTTCCACAATCCCCATTACTCTGTACTGTTGATCCCAAGTATTTAAACTCACCTACCTTCGCCAACTCTACTCCTTGCATCCTCACCATTCCACTGACCTCCCTCTCATTTACACACATGTATTCTGTCTTGTTCCTACTGACCTTCATTCCTCTCCTCTCTAGGGCATATCTCCACATCTCCAGGGTCTCCTCAACCTGCTCCCTACAATCGCTACAGATCACAATGTCATCAGCAAACATCATAGTCCACAGGGACTCCTTTCTAATCTCGTCTGTCAACCTGTCCATCACCATTGCAAATAAGAAAGGGCTCAGAGCCAATCCCTGATGTAATCCTACCTCCAACTTGAATGCATCTGTCACTCCTACCGCAGACCTCACCACTGTCACACATCCCTCGTACATATCCTGTACAACTCTTACATACTTCTCTGTCACTCCTGACTTCCTCATACAATACCACAACCTCTCGAGGCACCCTGCCATATGCTTTCTCCAGGTCCACAAAGATGCAATGCAACTCCTTCTGGCCTTCTCTATACTTCTCCGTCAACACCCTCAGAGCAAACATAACATCTGTGGTGCTCTTTCTTGGCATGAAACCATACTGCTGCTCACTAATCATCACCTCACTTTTAAACCTAGCTTCCACTGCTCTTTCCCATAACTTCATGCTGTGGCTCATCAATTTTATCGCCCTGTAGTTACTACAGTCCTGCACATCCCCCTTATTCTTAAATATCAGCACCAGTACACTTCTTCTCCACTCCTCAGGCATTCTCTCACTTTCCAAGATTCCATTAAACAATCTGGTTAAAAACTCCACTTTCATCTCTCCTAAACACCTCCATGCTTCCACAGGTATGTCATATGGAACAACGGCTTTTCCATTCTTTATCCTCTTCATAGCTGTCCTTACTTCCTCCTTGGTAATCCATTGCACATCCTGATTCACTATCTCCACATCCAATCTCTTCACTCTCTCATTCTCTTCATTCATAAGCCTCTCAAAGTACTCTTTCCATCTGCTCAACACACTATCCTCACTCGTGAGTTTGTTTCCATCTTTATCCTTTATTACCCTAACCTGCTACACATCTTTCCCAGCTCAGTCCCTATGTCTTGCCAATCGGTACAGGTCCTTTTCTCCCTCCTTACTGTCCAGCCTTTCATACAACTCATCATGCACCTTTTCTTTAGTCTTCGCCACCTCTCTCTTCACCTTGTGCCTTATCTCCTTGTACTCTTATCTACTTTCTGCATCTCTCTAACTATCTCACTTCTTTCTTTGCCATCCTACTCTGTATACTCTTCTGTACTTCCCCATTCCACCACCAGGTTTCCTTTTCCTCTTTCCTCTGTCCAGATGTCACGCCAAGCACCGTTCTTGCTGTCACCCTTACTATATCTGCTGTAGTTTCCCAACTGTCTGGTAACTCTTCACTACCACCCAGTGCCTGTCTCACCTTCTCCCTAAACTCAACCTTGCAGTCTTCCTTTTTCAAATTCCACCATTTGATCCTTGGCTTTGCCCTTACTGTCTTCCTCTTCTTGATCTCCAACATCATCCTACAGACCACCATCCTATGCTGCTTAACTACACTTTCCCCTGCCACCACTTTGCAGTCTTCAATCTCCTTCAGATTGACTCTTCTGCATAGGATGTAATCTACCTGTGTGCATCTTCCTCCACTCTTGTTCGTCACTCTTCTTAAAATACGTATTCACCATAGCCATGTCCATCCTTTTGGCAAAATCCACTATCCTCTGACCTTCTTCATTTCTCTCCTTGACACCATATCTACTAATCAACTCCTCGTCTCCTCTTTTCCCTTCACCAACATGTCCATTGAAATCCGCTCCAATCACCACTTTCTGTCCCTTGGGTACACCGTTCATCACTTCCATCTCATTCCAAAAATCTTCTTTCTCATCCATTGTACACCCAATTTCTGGGGCATATGCACTAACAACATTCATCATCACACCTCCAATTTCCAGCATCATAATCATTACTCTGTCTGACACTCTTTTCACCTCCAAAACACTCTTGACATACTGTTCCTTTAGAATAAACCCTACTCCATTTCTCTTCCTATCCACACCTTGGTAGAACAATTTGAATCCACCTCCGATCCACCTGGCCTTACTCCCCTTCCATTTAGTCTCTTGCACGCACAATATATCAACCTTCCTTCTCTCCATCATATCGGCTAACTCTCTTCCCTTACCAGTCATACTGCCAACATTTAAAGCTATTTACCATTAATTTCTTTTTAGTTAATCATGACTCACCTACACACTCCTTTTATTTTTTCCGAACTTGATTTTCAAGGTTATGTAATCTGTAAGTGTGCACAACTTGTATTTTACTGTCTTGATAGGTCAGCTAACTTTAAATAATTTTTACAACATTGTTCTGTGGACCTTCCATGATTAACTTTGCACAGTTGGCTTTTAAAGTCACAGATGATCCAATACAGCTTTGGATTTTTTTTTTTTTTTGCTGTTCTGTTTTGGGAATGGAACCTGCCTCTAATTATACCATAAATAAGGTACTTTTTGTGTAATAAATAACACTTTGGAATGAATACATCACAATATACATCCCCAGCACTTGTCTTGACCTGGTACTGTAAAAATCATGTATTTGATAAGACGATCAATATATACATCTGTGGATATTATTACTTAATTTTGCTACCTGACTCCTATCCTTATTTGCAAATCTGCTGAAATATTTAAAAAATAAAAAGGCTTAAATTTCAAAACACTATGCCAAATAAATAAGATCAAGAAACCTTAAAGACAAAAACTATTTTTTAGCACTAACATTAATCCACAGTCCACCTACAGCTTTGTATCCTGGCTACAATAAAATAAAAGGGTAAAAATCTTAATAAAAAATTAAAACATTGAGCAACCAGCTCTCATCAGCAAGCTGACATCTTAATGCTGAGTCCATTACTTACAGTATGTCAGTAATCCAGCTGTGAATGAGGTCAGTGTATGCCTACAGGAAAATGTTGACAACATGTAACTAACCCTTTCTACTCATAAATGAATACTGAATGCTGGATGAATCAAAACCTTGATATATTTGCATTGTGGTTGTAGAGATTACTTTGTAAGCTTAAGGACTATAAAATTGAGATCAAGAGGAGTGAGGCAATTCCACTTCCACTTGGGATAAATGAAATGACTGGGGATTTTGATCTATAAGCTTAAGTTAAATGCAGATATCTGCATAATGGGATTTTCTACAAAAGCAATGTAAGCATCAAATTTTCATAACTGAATGTACGTAAACATACAAAGGCAAACTAAATGTATAAAGTCAAGGAATTCCACCTCGAATCAGGCAACTTATACTTATAAATCTCAAACTATAATTGACATTAGCACAGAAACTAGCATAGTTAAACAATTTTTTAAAGGCTAATTGGGAACTATGACACAGTGCTCCTTTAATAAAAACATAACCACTCCTTTATTATTGTTCTTCTCGCATAGTCTTAAAAGATAATTTACTGTCTAGTTAACGCTTTATTTTGCTATCCCAATTATGGTCTAAATCATTTTACTTAGGGTGGCACGGTGGCGCAGTGGGTAGCGCTGCTGCCTTGCTGTAAGGAGGCCTGGGTTCACTTCCCGGGTCCTCCCTGCGTGGAGTTTGCATGTTCTCCCCGTGTCTGCATGGGTTTCCTCCCACAGTCCAAAGGCATGCAGGTTAGGTGCATTGGCGATTCTAAATTGTCCCTGGTATGTGTGTGCTCCTGTGGTGGGCTGGCGCCCTGCCCGGGGTTTGTTTCCTGCCTTATTTCTCGGATTATGTAAAATAAGATTCTCAAACCTGTTTAATTCAGTGTTGCAAGGTACCAGCTGCAAGGCAGAATAAAAACCCTTAACAGTCTGCTGGTGTATCATAGGGTGCTCCCTCACACACACACACACACACTCCCTTTAGTTTTCGGGCATTTTTGGTCTCAAAATAGAGGTCCTACCCTCAGAGAGTCGCTTAATCCCTTGTGGAATGCATTAAGATAAGACTTTGCGTCCCTTTTCTTGGTTTTCTGGACCACGTGTTCTGAAATGTAGCCTCAGAATAATAACCCAAAGGCCACAGAAAATTCGACTAACGGAGGTTGGGAGCCCAAAAGTTTTCGAGTTGAGGAGATCTAAATACATTGGTCTTATAGGAATTCGGCTGGGGACTAACGAGCAATTCGAAATAATGTGGTTTTTGACTTAGGGAAGGTCGACTTAGCGAGGTCCGACTGTAGACACAATATTATACTTTCCCATCTCACCATTAAGTTTCTAAAGCTTTTTATTTTGTATTTTTAGAATTAAGCATTTTCAGTTCAGCCAGCTTCTACTGAATGTGTTTTTCATTCAGTAATATATTCACTTTGACTTTAAGCTGACTTGTCAGGGCCAAGGTGAACACCCCGAGCCCCTCTCCAGTCAATGTCATTCCTTTCTGGATTATGCCTGTAGATGTGTAAAGCAGACAATTTGTTTCACCAATGGATCTACAAAAAAATTTAAATGTATTATATTTGATATGAACCTTTTCTACAGATCACCTCACTCATGCAGAATCTGAA
>JANRMT010062833.1:15684209-15752018 GCA_026402145.1 Polypterus bichir lapradei
TATATATATATATATATATATATATATATGACAGCAACACTCATAACAGTGACAAAACAATTACATTGACAATCATGTTATGTTATTTTTAAAATGTTTCCTTTTCTTTTTCATTACTTCTTTAACACACTACTTCTCCTCTGCGAAGCGCAGTTATTTTGCTAGTAAATAATACATTTATTTATTATTTATTTATTTTAAACTTCATACAGAATTTTAAGAACCATATGAGATAGTACAGGTGCTTAGGGAGTTGTGCTATTGTGTTTTGAATCCGGAAAAGTGTGATGGTATTTTATTGAAACGTCTGTGTACAATGTCAATACAATTATGAACTGCAAAAACCATAAAACGTCCACATTACATATACTGTAAAAAGATTTTCTAGATTGTGTTTAGTTAATTCTAACCCACAAAAAGGTTACAAATTCTAGAACTTTTTTTCACCTTATACTGACATATTTAGAACTCTTAATTTTCACATAATAATGTCAAATATAAATTTTATGCATTGTTTAAGTGTTCTAATTTACAAGACTTCTTGCAAAAATAATAGATTAACACAAATTAAACTGTTCTTCAAGAAAAAAATGGAAGGATGGAGATACATTACTTTTAAATATTGTAACAGATGGCAGAATTATTTAAATGATGCAAGAAGAGTCACAAGATTGACATACAAGATTAACATGCCAGTTGGTTTCATCACAATCTGAAACAATATGTTTACTGTCAAAAGGGTTGAAAAAAAAATCTTGTTTCTTTATTGATGGATCATTTTGAGCAAGAGAAAGAGGGGCTATAGATTTTTACCTGGTACCAGAATTGTCTGCTAAATTATTCTCAATTTATTGTTAAAGAGTTCTTTATATTATTTAATACTTTTATTAAATATCTATTCTTCCAAGCCTTGTCAGATTTAGGAATTGGACTAAGCTCCACCTATGACCAATAATTTCAGATGTGTCTCAAATTTGGATTTGGTCTGGACTCTACCCATCTCCAGACCCTCCATGTTTGCCTTGTGTTTGAGTTATGTGGGTCTGATCTTTACTGTAGATATTCGCTTCTGGTATACCCTATTACTAGCCTCAATAACATTAATGAGTGTTTTCATTGTCTTCATTCCAATTCTAATATCTAAGGAATTATATAGTGAAATAAAATCACTTGTAGTCTCATCTTGGTTGTTTTTTGGAGATTTTTGTAGTTTTGGGGTTTTCTTCATTTACTTTTTTTCTAGATTATTCTTGTAATGCATCTGATCTAAAATGGGATCCATTGTAATATTATGTGATAGGTGTCAGGTCACACTTACAGGTTATCTAACTTAGAAACCATTTAAATATCTGACTACGCCACCCAATTTTATCAAGAGACTGGGAACTCCTGAAATTTACCAATAATAGCACACAGGTTTCTTTAAATTGGGCGGTGAGTAAACACACAATGAAAGACACAACAGTAATTTCAGGAAAAGCAACAGTAACTTCTATTACACCAGACAATAATAAGTACATTAAAAAGATAAATCAACATAAACCAAATCTAACAGTATCATGAAGAAAATTTCTTTTTTAGAAAGGAAAGCACACAGTCCACACTCTAAAAGTCCATTAAAAACAAGAATTGGATGATACAACCTTTAGTGGTGCAAAGTCCAGTTTGTTCTCAGTGTTACCCCAACACTTAATTGTTCAACTGTCCACGGATGCACTCTTGTTCACTGGACACTCGTTTCCCAAGAGAAGTTTTGTCAAAATTGTGGAATCCCTGTCGGCGTCTCTTCGTTGTTCCTTTTTTTCCAGCCTGGGCTCCTTGTATTGCTGTGACCTAGGCACGCCTTATTTCTTGTCTGCCAGCTTTGCTCGGTCTTTTCATGCTACTTCCCTCTCTCGCTGGACCCACAACCGGCGTCTCCTTGTAGAGCTGTCTCTTCCTCCCTCCCTGGAAGTATTGCCGTCCTTGTGCCTCACGTCGTGCCAGCCACGTACCCTTGTCAGCCTGCGAGCCCCTGTGCTCTGTCTGAGTGTCTTGGCTGTGTTCTCAGTGGACTGTCCCCCTCCCTTTGCCTTCTCCTGGCCAGAGATTAAATCTCCTTCAGTCCCTGCAATTATCAGTTCTGGACAACCACATTAAACAATGGCACATCTAAATTTCCTGGGTTTAACAAATAATGAAAACACAAGTTAACAAAATGTATTGTTACCAACCATTAATGAGTACAGATCTGCTGTTTAGATACCAATATTGTCAAACATGTTAATTGCCAAGTCAGGTAAATACAGAAATCCTCCAAGGAAGTAGCAGTTCTGTTATCACAACTTTGTATTGTTTGTAATCTGAACCAGCCAAAACCTTCAAAGTGGTGACTCCTTTGCAATACAGCAAATACCTACAATCTGCAAACAGCCTTTTAACTTCTCACCCCCAGTGCCAACAATGGGTGCCTATTGCCTGTTCATCTGCTGGGTTTTAAATGTAATATTGACATGTTTCTTTTCCTAAGAGAGAAATGGAATGACTCAGTGTACAAAAAATGTCCCCCTCTGACAATATGATGCAACTTCTGATTTTCCTAAAGTAGGGCACGGTCATCATAAGAAATGGAAATCCTTTAAAATGGCCTTTGAATAAAAAACTAAAGTATCATGGAAAAAAAGACGATGACCTTTCCTTTATATTGGAAAGTTCATTGCTGGTGGTGCTACGATTTAGCCAATTGTGGCTTCAGCAAAACATAGAAATTTTTCTGTCTTAAATATCAGAAAACTGTTCTAATTGAAAGTGACATGTGACAGTGCCTGAGTTCTGGAGTCATAGCCTTGTGCCTGTTATCCAGATTCTTCATTTCCAAGTCCCAATGTCTGTTTTCATAGTGGATACTCTAGAATTACCAGATACAGAGAGTGCTCCATAACCTGGCCTGACATTGTGTCTGTAGATGGTCTACCTAAGACACCCAAATCTGAGAGGATTCTTGAATGGTCATATTTAGTTATTGGGTGGAGTTAGGATACAAGTTCTGTTTCCTGGAATGGGCTACCAAGTACTTGCATCCTGTGTGTCTTTAGGTTTCCTAGTCTCCAGGTGTTTCTGTGTTTCTGGTTGCAGAATTTTTGAAAGTTCCTGTGTGTCTGTTTTCAGAGTATCCAGAGGTTCCAGTTTAGAGTTGTCCAATAATTACAGTGATCCCTCACTATATCGCACTTCGACTTTCTCGGCTTCACTCCATCGTGGATTTTATATGTAAGCATATCTAAATATATATCACGGATTTTTCGCTGGTTTGCGGATTTCTGCAGACAATGGGTCTTTTAATTTATGGTACATGATTCCTCAATTGGTTTGCCCAGTTGATTTCATAAAAGGGACGCTATTGGCAGATGGCTGAGAAGCTACCCAATCAGGGCACGTATTATGTATTAAATAAAACTCCTCAATGACATACGATATGCTTCCCATGCAGTGCTTCACATACCTAAAAGCTCGAACAGCATGTATTGATTTTTGATTGCTTGCTTTTCTCTCTCTGACATTCTCCGATCCTGATGCACACTCCTTTGAAGAGGAAGATATGTTTGCATTTTTTTAATTGTGAGACAGAACTGTCATCTCTGTCTTGTCATGGGGCACAGTTTAAACTTTTGAAAAAGAGACAAATGTTTTTCTGCAGTGTTTTAAAGTCCCTTTCTCTACAACCTCCTGTGTTTCTGTGCAAATCTGTGACCCAAGCATGACAATATAAAAATAACAATATACAGTAAACGTATGGTTTTTACTTTGCGGATTTTCACCTTTAGCGGGGGGTTCTGGAATGCAACCCCCGCGATCGAGAAGGGATCACTGTAACTTGAAATTTCTGCCACATTGATTTTTACTGTTAATTTCTGTACATTATCATTTGCTGTAATTACATGCACAATTAGAACTAATGCCTCTTGTTTTGTAGATAACAAATTGTATCAAACAGATATTTCCTTTTAATTTAGGAGAATGGCAGTCACCTACTCTAGAAAGTCTTTGAAGACCCATATACACAATGTTCTTTCAAGATGTATTATTCTCTGTGCATTGACCAGACTTGTCAAATCTATGATTATATTTTAGGGTGAAATACTATTTTATAGTCCTCACATGTGCTTCTGCTGGCACTGTATTTTAAATAGCAATATGCATGACAACTTGTCTGGTTTGTTTTTTGACTACTACCTGTCTCATATCTGTCCCAAATTCTTCATAGTTGGTGTTTATTTTTTGCTGTGTTGATGATTACTCAGTGTACGATTCTTAATTGAACATATCTGGAGTTTTTGGTGTAAAAGATATATTCCCCCTTATTGTCAGTCCTTATCAATGTCTCATATCAAATAAAATGATATATTGGCTTACACAAAACTTCACATAATGTAAATGATTGTTTTTAGGAAAATTTTCACTTGCAGAATCATAATATGTAGAGAAAACAGAAACACATTGTATTTTAATTTTTTTAAAATTTGCAAGTAAGCACTTTATTATTATTTTCTTTGCTTTTTTAGAGGTGCATTTAGAAATAAAAAAAATTACACTTACTGAGTAGCAAGTGTTACCATTTAGGCTAATGACTGTGAAATCATTACATTTCTTTTTTCTTTTTTTTTTTAAATTTTATTAAATTTAAAGATGATATTGCAAAATGTAAAAAAACAATCCATTAATGATGTTCATTACAAAATTTTAACAAATATGTAAAATCCTTAAAATCATAGTTAACACGGCCCCACCCTTACTAAGTTCAGAGAGCTATGTGAATAAAGACACCCGGTACACCATATACATTAAAACAACAAAGAGAAAAAGCTTGCTAAATTCCAAAAAAAAAAAATCTGTAGTGTTCTTTGCAAATAAAATTAGATTTTTACAAGGTGTAGATAGTATAAAACCTCATTTTCCATTAAATTATAAAGGATAAGTGAGACTCTTTCCATTTAGGCACAATAAGTCAATGTGCATGATATATTGTGCTACTTTACATAAACTATGACACCCTGGGTAAGGACCCTGTTGTACAATTCCCAACTTGGGGAGTCAGTAGATGAGACCGAGCAACCAAGGGATGGAGTAAGAGAGACTCAGACAAAAAAAAAAAAAACTATTCAAAATCAAGAATCTATTTTAATCCTGCAGTTTCCATACTATTTTACAAAGGAATGTCTTGCAAAAAAATATTTACAAAGTCCAAAGCAAAGACCCTTCCAAAAAGAAAAAAATCAGTGCAGGTGTTATAATATTTACAGTGGTTCCAAATCAAAAGTGAAGAAAAGAACAAAACAAACAAAACTCTAATTCATTCAGATACAAAAGGGATCATGAAGGACAAGCTAAAAAAAAAATAATCAAAACAAAATGAATAAACTAAGCGCCTACTATATACACAAAAATCAGTACGTATCTCCACTACTCAGTTAAATAAATCAGTAGCACCTATCTGCATTAAAACCTGAGGACCTGGTCAAAAGACGACCTTTGGTGTTCGGATCCTGGTTTTATATCGCAAGCCCTTTTGTCCATCCAATCTGCCTTTAAGTTTCCTGTGGACTTCCAATAATGAGACATGTCGGGACATTCACCATTCAACAACACCTGCTCAGGTAGAGTCCACCCTATTTAAATGTTCTCTCGCGCGCGTGTACCCATCTGTCTTGGTGACTTGCGGTTTCCACATTCAGCCTCTGTTAAGTAAGTACTATTTTACTTTCTCCCACATTCACTCCTATACTTTGTCACACGTGTGAATTCCCTTTTTACCGGTTACTTTAAAACTGAGCTGTCTATCCTTCAGACCTGTTTTTTGATTTTAAATATACCACTTTCACTCTCTCTCCTCCAGAAGTTACGGAAGTGCACTTCCGCACTTGGCTGTCAGAAACCGTGAGTGTGCTCGAAAACCCGGCCTCAGACATGTGCCTTGGTGTTGGCAAGTTTGAGCCCCATGACTTTCATTTTTACTGTCTTTTATATGCTTGAGAATGTTACAATAGTAACATTGCAAGATGCTGAGAAATTAGTTCACACTTTTGTTTTCAGTAGACTAGATTACTGTAACGCACTCCTCTCAGGACTACCCAAAAAAGACATCAATCGATTGCAACTAGTGCAGAATGCAGCTGCTAGAATCTTAACTAGGAAAAGAAAATCTGAGCACAATTCTCCAGTTTTGATGTCACTACATTGGCTACCTGTGTCAGTTAGAATTAACTTTAAAATATTGCTTATGGTTTACAACGCCTTAAATAATCTCGCTGCATCTTATATTTCAGGAAGTCTTACACCTGACACTCCAAATCATATCTTTAGAAATGAGTGTCTGCTTAGAATTCCAAGAGCTAAACTTAAAAGAAGTGGTGAGCTGGCCTTCTGCTGTTATACACCTAGTCTGGAAAAGCTTGCCAATGGGAATTCGCCAGGGTAATACGATGGAGCACTTTAAAAAACTGCTGAAAACACATTCCTTTAACATGGCTTTCTCATAGCTTCATTTTAGTTTAATCCTGATGCTCTGTATATTCAATTAATTGTCATTACTATTCATGGTGGTCCCAAATTCTGTACTAACCCCTACTTTCTCTTCTGTCCTTTTTCCGGTTTTCTGTGGTGGCAATCTTTGCCATCACCACCTAATCAGAGCACCGTGATGTCCCTACATTGATGGATTAAAGGCCAGAAGTCCACATGACCGTCATCATCAATTAGTGTTCCCTTATTTTAATTCTTATTTATTTTGTCTTTTTTTCTCTTTCTTCATCATTTAAAGCACTTTGAGTTACATTAGTTGTATGAAAATGTGCTATATAAATAAATGTTGTTGTAGTTAAACTGTACATGAACACTGAAATACTGTGTCAACTGAATTACTGAGTTGTTTATATACTGTAAATTAACTGTTATATAGATAGAAAAGACTATTTAAATGATATGCTAGAATTTGATGTTTTAATTGATATTCTAGGATTGCAAATATTTATATTTATTTTCAAAAAGCTTTTAATAAGGTGTCATTAAAGGCTAGTAATCAAACTAGAAGAATGGGGTGGTCAAGGTTTACAATTGGATGACACTAAACCTGATGGAATGGCAGAGAGACAAAAGAATCATTACAGATGGTTCCAAATAGAATTCAGGTATGGACAGATAGGTGACAGGTAATCCATCCATCCATTATCCAACCCACTATATCCTAACTACAGGGTCACGGGGGTCTGCCAGAGCCAATCCCAGCCAACACACGGCGCAAGGCAGGAAACAAACCCCGGGCAGGGCGCCAGCCCACCGCAGGGTAACAGGTAATATTCAATGTAAATTTAAAGTGGTTATATACAGTAACATTTCAAAATATTTTATGAGTATACAGCGGGAGGTCATAATGCAATGATTTTAACATCCTGAGAATGAACTGCAGTAATTCACAAGGCATAGTGGGTTTACATACCACATTATGACATTTGTAATCAAGGAAGAATGTTATTACGCTTTTCAATGTAGCTGTGCAGCCAAATCTGGGATGTTGCTTGCAGTTTTGGGGTCCATATTACAAAAGTATAAATAGGGCTAAAGAAAATTCAAGGAAGAGCTACTAGACTTATTCCAGAACTGTGGAGTATGATGTATGAGGGAAGATTAAAGAGGTTAAGTAATTTCAGTAAACGCAAATGGAGATTAAGAGGAGATATCATAAAAGTATTGAAAATTGCAACCAATACGAAGTTTGCAAGCTCTTTACAGAATAGGCTGGGAGGTGGCTGTCTGTGAGAAATTTACAAGGTGGACAGGGAGAGGACAGGGAGAAGAGAGAATGCTGCTTGGAAGGGTTAGATTTTTGACTGGAATTAGCCTGCTAGTAAGAAGGGAGAGTGCATTATAAATCAGGAGAGTGAGGGCAAATCAATCAGAACACCAGACAGGTAACAGTGTGTAAGTCTTACAGGGAAAATGTGATTTTCATACAAGAATACATGTCTGGAGACATACAGTGAATAGTGGTGAAATCGTCCAGTGAAAAGGCACTGCTCACAGTGTTTCTTCCTAAAAACTTCACTCCAGTACATGTGCTTTAGAGCACTAGAATCTCCTACAAACCTACAAAGACTGTTACTCAACAGAAATATATTCATTATATCCAGCATGACTGATTGAATGTGAAACACCAACAAACACACATATATATGAAAACATCTTTATTTGGAAATGCTATTTGGACTTCCCAGTCTGTACACTTTCAGCAGCATATCATTTAAATGATTTTTTAATTCAGTTTTATTCTGGAATAAAAGCACACTTGTTTTATCAGATCATTCGTGAAAGTGTTTATTAGATACCGAAACAGTTTGGCTTTTATCAAAGACTAAATCCAAATGGAAAAAAATCATTCAAATGACATGTCGCTGAATTTGTAAAAACTGTGAAGTCCAGATATCACTTGATATAAAATAAAGATGTTTGCATTCATGTGTGTGCTTGCGTGTTTAATTTTCAAACAGACATATTTGATATAATAAAAACATGCATTTGATCTGAGTCTGTAACAGTCTGTGTAAATGTATGGTACTTGTAAAATAAATAAAGACAAATTATTTATCAGTGCTGTTATAATTACCCTAACGCTACCTAAGTTCATTACAAAGGATCAAAAGTATGTTTTAATTATATAAAATGTAACCGGCCGAAAATGAAACATGGAAACGCACATCTTAATCTGAAAACAATATTTGGACTTCACATTCACAGTAACAAAACAATTTGGCTTGATGTGAATGTATAAAGATTGTGATTTTTGATCTGAGTCATTAATAGCCTGTGTAAATTTATGATACTTCTATCAGTCATTGTTAAAAAGACAAATTATCAGTGCTGTTATAACTACCCAAACATGATATAAGCTTGTTATAATAAACACATACATTTTGCTTTGTGTCTACAAATGCTAATACTGTGATGCTAACAGTGCTCAGGCTGAGAACAGCATAAACCAGCCACATCTTACTTCCAGGTTCTATCAAAATTGGAGGCATTTCCTGTAACCCCAAAAAATGGAAAATTAAAATCAACAGTCTCATTAGGCTTTCAGGGTAAGGTGTGTTTGTATAATAAAAAGCCTGGTATTGCTTGAAACTGTGGCGTTGATACCTAGATGACGTCAATTCCTAGCAGTCAGCAAGAGTGTGCAGGGGGTGATGGGAGATCAGCACATTTTTTAAAGTGAGTTGGTGTTTAAATGGACATGGTCACAGCAGATCTACAGTGGTCTTTGAGGGACAGTGTCTGACTGCATATATTTTGCAAAAAGTAGCTTTTCTGGCATATTTTTTGTTTATATCTTTCTGATTTATTGTATGTTCCAAAGTCAATGTTCCCTCTAAGGACTGGATTGGCATGAGAAAAAAAAAAATTTTATAAGCAAAATTGTCTTTTACCTTACCCTGTGAGCACTACTTAATATTATGCAATGCAATTACCTGTTCATATGTAATCATTTTTGTTCAATATAGGAAAATGTATTTATTAAGGGACACAATCATTTGAACTGCTCAAATACATACAATTGATTACCGTAGATCCCGGAATACAAGCCGAGAATTTCGTCCTAGATTTTTGGCTTGGAGTTTGGGGTTCGGTTTATACAACGAGTATCATTTCAGATTCAAGATTTCCAGCGCAATGCCGGTTTTGCCGATGAATACAGAAGTAAATAATGACGAAACCACAGAGCCATCTTTCAGATGAAGAAGTAACTTTGCATGCCGGTACTTTAAATTAAATAAAGAATTTATTAAAAAAAGTGTTTTAGTTGTTGATTTTATTAATAAAATTTATAATAAATTATCGGGAAGTTTAAAATAAAATTTTTTATTTTGATTTACAATCCACATCTTGCGTTACGAAACGGATGCGGTCACGTGTATCCGCTTGCGCGATTGTAAACAAACAACCGAGAGCGTTAGTAGCGTCAGTCGGAGCCCAGATACATGTGTTTGTGGATGTAATTTCGAAACGAAGATGGACATTGTGTGGAAATATCTCCTCCTCCTCCTCCCTTCCTGCAGCCCAAAGATGTCAAATTAAATGGTAAGTACAGTATGAAATTGTTTCTAGAATAGAATGCCTTTTAATGTCACTATACGCATCTACATTGAGATTAAAAGCAGCTCCTTCAGTGCAGAAAAAAGTTCTGTATAGGGCTTGTATGGTTGTTTTTTAGCCTTAGCATAACGCCGTATCTGCGGCCCCGCTTCTGCTTTCTTTCCCTCCTCCGTCTGTGTCGTCTCTTAGACCCGACAACAAACCACGGAGAGCCCGCTGGTCTCGCTATGTTGTCTGGGATGTTGTGCGTGTGATAAAAAACACTCAAAACAGATGTCTGGCTCTGGACACCGATGTCTATAAGGTTCTGAATGGTGTAGCGGACGTTCGCCGAACCGATCGTGCACAAACAAGGACAAAAAAAAGTACAAAAACAACAAAAAAGTGTACTGAAAAGGAGAGCCCTGAGCCGCTGCGCGCCGCCATGCTCCTAGCCTAATCGAAGTAGGCTAGGCACATTTTATAACTTTTTGGTTAGTACATTAGAAAAATTATTGGTGCTTTTTATTATGAAAAGGTTAAGGAAGTGTTGCAGTGGGAGGTTCGGAACGCATTATGGGTTAGCCTTTGCGAACGAATTAAGTTCGTAAGTCAAGGGTCCACTGTATTGCGTATTTAAGTTAATCAAATTTATAACAAGTCTCCGGAAATCCACCCGCCGATGTACTGTATTTGCGTATATAGTTTCAACACAAAGGTTCCAATTTACCAAACTTCTCCGCAATCACTTCCTGTTTTCCATCAAAAATGCCGGCAGTCTCAAATTCTCACAGATAAACATTATAAATATACCCGAAGAAACACTTTTAAGGAAATTTAGAATATTTTGCTTGGAGAAGGGGGTCGGCTTAAATACCGGTCATCGGCAAATACATGTAATTTAGTCGGTAGAGAAGGGGATCGGCTAATATACCGGGTCGGCTTGTATTCCGGGATCTACGGTAATTATATCCTGTAATTAATGAAAACACATTCCTTTAACATGGCTTTCTCATAGCTTCATGTTGATATGTTGTATGTTGCCTATGTATGCTTTTTAAATAATACATTTACATACACCTAGATTATTGCAAAAGTATTCAAAGTTCGATTCTAAATGATAACACTCTATTAAAATTAGAGTTTAAAACCAGTGTTACCTGACTTGTCACATTTGATGTTGATGTTTTCTATCAACCCATTTATTCACTATGGAATCCACCATGTCAATTAGAGCCTAACCCAACAGCATCAGGTGCAAGGCAGAAACCAAATACAGAGACAAAAAAGTTAGTGCCCAAGAAAGACAACAATAATGCAAGAAAATGAGAAAAAAAAGATTGAATAGGCTACACAACCAATGAAAAACATGTGCCACCTCCAAAAACGCTAACGACAGAGCAGGGATTAAAAAAAAATATTAAGGCTTACTGGTTAACATATAGTGTCATTTATAAAATGTACAGGCTTCTGTTTCTTAAACCAGAGAGCTATGCGTAATTGTAGCTTTGTGCTAGATATTTAAGCATATGTCACAACAAACAAAGGCTATATTTGTTTGTTATTAAAAACACATAACTGCCACGTTTTTTATTTTTCTTTTGTTAATGGCTTTAAAATCACCATTTTAAAGAGCCTTTTCAATGTTAGCATTGTTCATTTTAATTAGATTAAGGGTTAGCTAATAGGCAAGTTTTAAACAGTCTGTGTCTTATCAGGCTGCTAACTTTCTCCCGAAAGCCTTAAAAAATAAGCTAGTAATAAAAAATAAATTTTAATGTCACTTGTATTCTATAACCTTATGTGGGGGAAAAGAAAAAATACAATTTTAAGCCTTTATGTTATTCTTCTTCTCAGAGCACTTAACTGTCAAAAATATATGCTTGTCAGCTGAGCCAGGGGGTGGTGCTGTCAAGTGATACTCTCTCCTCTTTTCCCTCAGTAGTGGCGTAGTTGGCAGAACTTTTTGTTCACCATATCTGAAGAACAGGACCTACTTGATCACCATAGCTACAGAACTACAAACACTCAAGGTACATGTGGGGGAGTACTGGATGCAGCTTAAAAAATCTAAGGCATGGTATCAAGCATGTGTTGGTATCCAACAGGACCACTCACAAGTTCCATACCAGGTGTCAATGCCATTGCAGGACAATGATGATATTATTTTCTTATCTTCAGTGCACAGCTACACATCACCACTGAGAGCGTGCAGAGTGAGCCAACAAATTGGCACCATTCATGAAAAGCAAGACACAGAGGATTTATTATGACTTCTGCAAGCAAGAAGCCTCCAATTATGATTAAAGTATTAAAGCAATATGGGGTCTCTACGGAAGAGCAGGCAAGGTTATGCCGAGAGTGGCAGTTTGACCCTGAGAAGCCAATCCATCTGCAAGGGTATGTTGTCAGGGGTAAGGTCAGCTGATGGTCAAGGCCTGATATTAAGGATTCAAAACAGGTCGTTGAACAGGTGGCCTATTCATAAATGGGTTACCTGATTTTCTCACCCAGCCTGTATAAGAACATGGATGAGCTACTTGATACAGTGGCGCGTCATGGGGGGCTGCACAAGCTGAGTGTTCAAAAAAGTTCACTCACCAAACCCAGATGAGACGTGTTGTCCATTCTGAGGCCTCCCTGAGTCTGCAGAGAAAATGAAGGATAAGTGCATGATTCCCCCAAGCTGTTCCAAGTGCGGGGAACTCGGGCATACCATCTCCAACTGTCACCAACTTGGAGATCCAATGGACTACAACTGGGCAAAAGGAGAAAGGTACTTTGCTATCAGTAACCCTTTGTCTTTTCTTTCAACGGGAATGGTGTTAGTTAATGGGCATAAGGTCACCGCACTTATAGATACCAGTGGCAACATTTCCATTGTTGCTTGACTTTTTGTGATACCGCAACAATGGCTTGTGGGTAGGACCAGTCTAATGTGTACTCATTAGGAAACCCTCTGGTGTCTTTCTGCCACTTGCAAAATTAACTGTGACAGTTCTTTGAGGGTGTGTCAAGTGGCGGTACTCAGAAATCCACCTTTTCCTGTAAAATTAGGGTGAGACTGGTCAATAAGTAAATGAGGTATAACACAAACCACTCCAGTAAAATCTTTGGGCCTTGTTACAGACAGAAGTAATCCTCCCCAAACTGTCTCCATACTATGTACACAGCCAGTCGTGAAGAATAATGTGGCCATTCAGTGCGATGGGGTTACAGAATCACCGGCACAGATAGCCACGTTATCGGGTGACTCAGCACTTTTGCAGTCTGGGCCTCCTCCCATTGAGGTCAGCTCAGATCTGCTCAAAAATTTACAGTTTCAATTTAGATGAACACCAGCCTCTTTTAAAAGGGAGCAGTGGAGTGATGACTCCCTTAAATTTCCTAGAAATCCAGTACTTTTGGTTAATGATGCACATATCATGTCATACCGGCTTGGCCCCACTTTGTTATTAACAATGATTTATTATATTGAGTAGCCAAACATGAGGGGGATGTAAGGTCACTGTTGTTAGTCCCACAGATTTACCGGCGGCAGGTCTGGGAGCTGGCATATACACACCCTCCTAGGCACCCATTTGGGAGCAGATAAATCCTTAGAGCGAATAAAACTACGATTTTATTGGACGGGAATCAATGAGGTGGTCCATTATTTCTGTACTCCCTGTCTGGATTGTCAGTTACTACAGATTCCTAGGAAGGACTAAGCTCTGCTAATTCCCATTTTCCTAATCAGTATTCCCTTTGAGCGTATATGGTTGGTCATAGTGGGACCCCTGGAGCCCTCAGCACAGGGACATAAGTATATCTTAATCCTTGTCGATTATGCTACCCGTTATCCAGAGGTTATCCCATTGAGAGCAGCCAATTCTAAGAGTATTGTATGGGAACTGGTAGGGTTCTTTACACATGTTGGTATCCCTAAAGAGATCCTGACATATTGAGGGATGCCATTTACTTTGGAGATGTTCAGGGAAGTTGTAAAATTACTCAGAATTAAGCATTTAAAGTTCACAGCAAGGTTTTGTTTTTGGCTGATAAAAACAATCATAAACAGAACCAGATACTGAATATGAACAATTTTTTAATTATTTTCTACATCTTTTGTGCTGAACAAATGTGCACAAACTGTTGGCACTTTCCATCTTTTCCTTTTGTTTTGCATAGAATGGGCCAATGTGTGATAAAATTTAGTTGAATTTTGAGGTTTGAGGGTTTTTACTCTAAAGGTCTACAGCACATGACACATCCTGCTCCAAGACAATGTGCTTACAATTAATGCCTTCAATATTGCATTCACAAATCTCCCATACTGTGCGTTGTTATTTCTAACAGCCATATTTATCTCTGATTCCATCTCAGGTACATACAATTTATACACAGGATTTTGCCACCTGTAAGCCAGAAAAAAGATTCTACTGTGTTCTGACAGGTGTTATCATTAAAATCATGGGGGCTTGGGAAAAACAGGGCTCTTAGACTTAAATCAGTGTGCAATGAACCCCCTAGCTGTATTGAGGGAAACAAAGAAAAAATGTAGTGTCAAGGTTAGGGGTAGTGAGACTTGAATAGACCATGCATAAGAACAGTAAACCCTTGAGCAGAGTAAGAGCACATAATAGGAGTATGGGCAGCCACATAACGACAGAAACAGCATCTGAAATTAGGAGCAATATATACACTTTACCCTGTATAAACCCGCTTATCCAGAGCAGGATTGCAGGAAACCTGGAACCTATCTCACCAGCTTTGGATTCAAGGAAGGACAGGGTGCCAGACTATTGCAACAATACAGTAATCCCTCGCTATATCGCGCTTCGACTTTCGCGGCTTCACTCTATCGCGGATTTTATATGAAAGCATAACTAAATATATAACGCGGATTTTTCGCTGCTTCGCGGGTTCTGCGGACAATGTGTCTTTTTACTTCCTGTATATGCTTCCTCAGTTGGTTTGCCCAGTTGATTTCATACAAGGGACACTATTGGCGGATGGCTGAGAAGCTAACCAATCAGAGCCCGCAGTTATGTTCTCCTGACTGAGAAGCTAACCAATCAGAGCACGCAGGAGCTATGCAGTGTTAACCAGGAAGTCTCATCTCGCTCATTCAGCATCAACGTGCTTCGCTGTGTAAAGAGTTGTGCTCTTTAGTGTTTATCTTTGTGCATAGTCAAGCCCTTCATTATGGCTCCAAAACAATCTGCTACTGCTTCAGGTGCCGTGCCCAAGCGCAAGAAGAAGATGTTAATGATTGCCGAAAAGGTAAACGTTTTGGATTCGTTGAAGGCTACGATTCTTTTTATTTAAAAAGTAGGAAAGGAATATAAGATCTACGGCCGCAGTGTCCTTTTAACCAGGGTGCAAAACGAGTTGTAAGTGGATGTAATAAGGCAGTAGTCTGGATGGAATCTGCTTTAGGGATTTGGATTGAAGACTGCCAGAAGAAGAACAACGGCAGTGCTACACAATCGCCTGAAGTGGCTCCTTTACAAGGGCTGTAACGCTCTCCTTTGTTGTGCAGTAAAATTAAACTCATTGTTATCGGACAAGTCATCGTGTCATTGTTGGTGAGTAACCATAATTAATTTTCTTCTTACAGTGCTTAGTACATGTATGTACGTTTAGTGTCACTGTACACACATTTACTGTATACTATTTTTCTTGCATTGTACGTATTTATTGCTGGTGACCTGTCTATCGTAATGGCTGTAACATATGTGATATCGGAGACACTCAATATCTTTAAAATAATATTTAGGTTTTACTGTATATAAACAGTGTGTGTTTATATACATAATTTCAATGAATCTTACCTAATATCTAAGAGAATACAAAGGGATTATGCTGTATAACGCTGCGGGGAATATTTATAAACAGTGCGGGAGAGTTTATAAGGTCTTAAAATATATAAAAATAACCATACAAACATATGGTTTCTACTTCGCGGATTTTCACCTATCGCGGGGGGGTCTGGAACGCAACCCCCGCGATGGAGGAGGGATTACTGTACTTTATATGCAATATGTATGACATACAAGATGTTAAGAACAAAAACAGTATGATATTTCAACTATATGTTTTTGGCCGTGTCACGCACATGTGATTATGAGACAGTTTACGGACTTGAAAATAAATGTTTCTCAGGCAGGCCATGGGGGGCTGCTGTCCTCTCCTCTTTTTCCTCTTCAGACTCTCAACAGAACCCACCCCCTAATGACGACACTTCCACCTGCCAAGATTCATCCTCCTGATGACATAATTTCCAGTTCTGGTTCAACCAGCTCCCACCTGTTCATTTCTCCAACTTATATATCCATCATCTTGCCTACTTATGTTAGTTCCGTAAGCAGGGTACAAATGCAAGTATATGGGGTACAAATTCCCCAAAGCTTTTTCATTGTCCCTGCCTGTTACTACAATATATATGAGAAGGAGAAGGAGAAAAGAATAAGAATTGACTAATAAATTTATTTAGGATATTTGGGCAATACCAAGCAAGTGCAGTAAAGGGAAGCAGTCTGAACTATTTTACATTCCACTTATCCTTAATCACTGTGTGTGCCAGGAGCAGGGCTGTGTTTGCAGGTATCACTTATGTTTGACAGTTAACACACTTCTTTTAGGCAACAATCATAGGTTTTTTGTGCTTGACCAAAATAAAAAAAAAAAACAATAATGAGATTTAACCAGCTTCTTCATTCATAAAAAAATCAACAATAATAATAAAAATTATATATAAAGCAGACACAGCACAAATGTATTGTATGTAGCACCCAGAATATTTCAATTACATTTTAATATATTCTTAATCTGACTAGTTTTGGTTAATTTGACAGCCTTATTTATAAACAAATAACAGTCACGAGCAGTGGGCATAAGAAAAATTAATTGGGTCACTTTAATGTCAGTTTTCAGAGGATTTTCCTATGGGTTTTCCAAACATAACAAAATTTAATAATTGATTTCTGGGTGGAAAGATAGTGTGGTATTCTCACCTTTTGCAATCTTTTAGCAGGTGTCAGATGGTATGAGTTTCTTCAGTCATTTCTTTGTACGCTACTGCAAAAATGGTTTTCACCAAAGCATTAAAAACTGTGCAAGCCAGTACACGTGTGCACCTTAGAAGGGAACATTTTCAGTAGATTTACTTGTTCAGCAAGTGGAAACCCACAATTATCACAGAGTGTTTCATGTTTAGCACTTTGGTTCCATGATATTGAATGTAATCCTAATCATAAACACCTTAGGAGCAGTGTACAGGTTAATAGTCCATTTGTATATGCCCTAGGCCAAACATCAGTTGTAGAAAATCATGTGGATACATTCTATTGAGAACATATATTTCTAAATAGCACATGAGGCACCTGTCACAGTAAGCAATTGTATTAAGGATATTTTCTGATTGAGTACCACACCATTTATGGCTCTTTTGTATCATTTATACTCAGTTTGTAATAATGTATTACATGCTAAGTTTTTGGGACTGAATTGAAAGATACTGACTGATTAAAATGAAATACATTAATAGTTGACAGGGAACAATGGCTTGTTATTAATATGATTCTTTTTAGTTTATAGATTTCCTTTTTTTAAATTGTTGGTTATGAACACTATTGCTAAAAAAAAAAAACAGGAATCAGCCTATAGATGGCCATCTTTCACAGTAGCATTGACACCACTGAGCTGAAGCAAACTTAAAGATACTAGCCATTTTGGATCAATGCCCAGGCCATAAAATTACTTTCATCCTGGAAGGATTTGTATGCGGGGTCTTCCATTAAGTATGGACTTCACTCATCTAAATGAATAAATTTAAATGAATTTTGAAAGAATGCACAAGAAATGATCTCATTCAGACTGTGATGAGGTTAAATTTCATATTCAGTCTAACATTTAAAGGATCAGATAGTTCTCGTTACATATAATAGGTGGCTGCCCTTCTTAGTCAATTACTCATGTTCCCAGCCTGTCATTGCTGTTTTGCATTCTTATGATAATATAACAAAACATATTTAGAATTGTCAATTAACATACAACTCTTTGGGATGTGGCTGAAAAATAATGCAGACAACGAGAGAGCATGCAATTTCCACATTAAGATTTAGTTGCTGACTTATAAAAAATATATTTAAATTTAAACATGACGCTGGGGGAATTCAGTTATGAAAATGACTGATTAATATAATTATTTTTATGAAAAATGTGTTTTAGATCATATTGCTTACTGACTAAAGGATCTGTTGTGGGATTGAAACGTTGCAGGCAATAGCACATAAATAAGTGAAACCAGTATTTAAGATGTATAAAGCAATCACTTTCATTATCAGCACTTTAATGGAAGAATCACAAAGAAAAAGCAGCATTTTCATTTTTTTTTTGTAAGATAGTTTTCATTTAAAGACTGGAATCACAACAAAGCTGAATTTCTTCATAGACAAAAAAAAAACAACAAATGAGAGCCCATAAAATATTTCCATTCAAACATACATCACTTGTGATTCAGCTTTGTTCTCTGCTTCACAGATGGTAACCCGAATAAAACTGAAAGCTGTACAAGACATTTCAGAGAGATTTTTCTGACAGGTGATCAAATAGGAGAATGCCTCTCTCAGCTAAACAATGTTCAGATGTAGTAAAAGCATGGAGATTATGATAGAATGCTCTTAGCTTTCTTTTTGTTGACTTCTATTTTAATAACACAGATTGAAAGCAGAATTTCTTGAAGAGAGAAAAGAAACTGTTTACAGATTTTCTCGGCAATAAAGCCCTTTTAACATGCTTTTCACATCTGTGCACTTCTTTAAAGAATCTTAATGTGCATTTTAAAGAATAAACATTTAAAAAACACATTTTTTCTGTAAAAAAAAGGAATGAATTGCATGGAAGTATAAAGAAATTCATAGTTTACTTGGAAACACCCATTTTTTAAAATCAATGATGTAGTCAAAATGTTACATTTGTATTTATTAGGTAAAGAAAAAATTAAAGTTGTAGCTATATTGTGTGTGTTTCTTTTAGAAATATCATAATGCATTTTCATTGGATCCTTAACAATTTAAACTATTGCTGCTTATAGTAGAACTTGGCAGTGTAGTTCTACCTACTCTAATATATTTAAACCAAATCTGAACCTAGGATGCTCACACTTTCCTCTACTGTTTTACAAGGGAAAGTGTTAATCTCAGAACTGTTGTAATTTTGGAGGAAAAGTGATATTATTATGGTAACTGACAGTTTAACCATAGTTAGGTGGTGTCATGCATGGTCATCTGAGAATCACCATCCGGACTCTTTAAGGTGTGTAATACCTTGACATAGTAAATTTGTTTACTCTTGACATAGCAAATTCGTCATTAGATACAGGAGTCTTCCCAGAATGTCTTAAGACTGCTGTAGTTAAACCCCTACTTAAGAAAAATAATCTTGACCCCTCTGCTTTTGAAAATTTTAGACCCATCTCTAATCTGCCTTTCTTAAGTAAAATTCTAGAGAAGGCAGTCATATAAATGACTAAATTTCAGTCAGGTTTTAGAACAAATCACAGCACGAAACTGCACTCGTTAAAATAGTAAATGACTTGCGGGTAAATGCAGACAGAGGCCATTTATCTGTTCTCATCCTCTTAGATCTGAGTGCTGCATTTGACACCATTGATCATAATATTCTTAGAAATCGCCTTAGTCAATGGGTGGGCCTCTCTGGCAGTGTATTAAATTGGTTTGAATCCTACCTGGCAGTGAGAAAATTCTTTGTTAGTTGTGGGAATTACAACTCAAAGACACATGATATTCAATATGGTGTTCCACAAGGCTCTATCCTGGGTCCACTGCTTTTCTCAATCTACATGCTTCCGTTAGATCAGATTATCTCGGGGCATAACGTTAGTTACCACAGCTATGCTGATTACACACAGCTGTATTTATCAATACCACCTGATGACCCCGATTCTCTTGATTCACTAACACAATGTCTTACTTGTATTTCTGAATGGATGAATAGCAACTTTCTCAAGCTAAATAAAGAAAAAACTAAAATCTTAGTGATTGGCAATAACGGATACAATGAGGCTATTAGAAATAAACTGGATACATTAGGATTAAAAGTCAAGATGGAGGTAAAAAGCTTAGGAGTAACTGTTAACTGTAACCTGAATTCTAAATCGCATATTAATCAGATCACTAGGACAGCATTTTTTCATTTAAGAAACATAGCAAAAGTTAGACCTCTTATATCACTGAAAGATGCTGAGAAATTAGTTCACGTGTTTGTTTTCAGTTGACTAGATTACTGTAATGCAATCCTCTCAGGAATACCCAAAAAAGACATAAATTGTTTGCAACTAGTGCAGAATGCAGCTGCTAGAATCCTAACCAGGAAAAGAAAATCCGAGCACATTTCTTCAGTTTTTATGTCACTACACTGGTTACCTGTGTCATTCAGGATTGACTAAAATTCTGCTTATGGTTTATAAAGCCTTAAATAATCTTGCCCCATCTTATATATTGGAATGTCTGACATCTTATATTCCAAATCGTTACCTCAGATCCTCAAATGAGTGTCTCCTTAGAATTCCAAGAGCAAAACTTAAAAGAAGTGGTGAAGCGGCCTTCTGCTGTTATGCACCTAAAATCTGGAATAGCCTGCCAATAGGAATTCGCCAGGCTAATACAGCGGAGTACTTCAAAAAACTGCTGAAAACACATTATTTTAACATGGCCATCTCATAACTTCACTGTAATTTAATCCTGATACTCTGTATATCCAATTCATTATAATAACTATTCATGGTGGCTCTAAAATCTGTACAAACCCCTACTCTCTCTTCTGTTTCTTTTTCCGTTGTCCTTTTGGTGGAGGCGCGTCTGTCCGTGAGAACCCTAAATACAATGAGGACTATTTCATTTATGTTAGATAGAATGCCCAGAGGGGACTGGGCGGTCTCGTGGCCTGGAACCCCTGCAGATTTTATTTTTTTTTCTCCAGTCATCTGGAGTTTTTTTTTGTTTTTTCTGTCCTCCCTGGCCATCGGACCCTACACTTTCTCTATGTTAACTAATGTTGTCTTATTTTAATTTCTTGTTTTGTCTTTTATTTTTCTTCATTATGTAAAGCACTTTGAGCTACTTTTTTGTATGAAAATGTGCTATATAAATAAATGTTGTTGTTGTTGCTGTTGTAATACCACCCCAGGACGAGAAAAGGCAAGGTCGCTAACCATGTCATTTTTTTGTCTCTGCAGAGCCGAGAAATAGCTTCTTGAGGGCCCCTGGAGGCCCCACCCATGTGGACTTGGATACAATCAAATCAAGGCTTTTCCAGAGAAGACCATCACACTTCATGGAGTAAGCCTCTGCATGAAAGAACTCCTCATGTCTGACCTGCTCAGACGAGCTCCTTTTACTACAGAGCCTAGCTGGCTAAGATGGCACTTTCGAAGCCTGATTTCTGTTGCATCACCAAGCATTTGTTTGTAGTCAGTTTTTTTGCACAACTGCATTAAACAGGGTGGCCCAGGTGGCAGCCCAACTTTTCTTAAAAAATTCCATTCATACTTCAGTTTATCAGTGTCAATGTGGCATATCTCACAGTTTGGACCCAACATGTGGAAAAACCTGGATGAACATATCCTCTTCATATACTAATTTATTCTAGGGTCTCTGTTTGATATCTCACACTGACTTGGAGATCAAAACTGGCCCAGTATAAGTGTATGTTTGAATGTGCCCTCTGATGGACCAATGTAATATCTAGGGTTGTCTGCTGCCATTCATTTCATGATGCTACAAGAGACACTGGGCTCACTACAATAATCTGTTAGATACACTCCTTCATAAAACAGACAAATGCTGGAATTATGTTCTTTTTCCTTAAGTAATAGGAAAATGAAAAAAGAAACGTTTGTTACTATTAAATCTCAATAGGTTAATTTCTGTTCACTGTATTCCCACATACTTACTATGTTAGCCATTTAGGATGTTAGTTATGGACGGATACCATCTTGTGCGACACATAACTTGAGACGCATTAAACACATAATTATTGGCATAAATAATTTCCAAATAAAAGCTATTGGTTCACCGAAAGCTGGAAGAAATAAAACAGAAAACAGACAATAAAATAAAAATGGTATGCTTTCCTTCTGAAATTACTACTGTTGACCCTGTTTACCTCCTAATGGGCAATGCAGAACTTTGGGGTATTTCACTACTCTGATACTTCTTTAATTTTGGCACTTTTATTAAAAAATGCCTTGCTTGACATATGTGTAACATATCTTAATGATAAGCACAGATTCTTTTAATTTGTAACCCACCTTGAAATTTAGAAAATAATCCAGAAATGCTTTGTTTCATAACCTCCTGGCTTTGGCTCTTAAATTTCAAACAGACAGATGCACACTGTTGCTTTGATGAAGTGCATCAGATTTGTCAAGTCATGTCATTTTCTAATCTTTTTAATCCAGACCAGGGTTGTAGGGGTTGCTGCAGCCTATCCCAGCTAGCATATCGCTTAAGGCAGGAACAAACCCTGGACAGGGCACCAGCCCCTTGCAGGGTGACCACACACAGACACAGACACACACACACAAACATACTAGGGCCAATTTAGCACAGATCATAATTTTAACATGCATAAAAATACTTTACATTAAATACAGTACGATAGATTACAAATGTAGCATTACTCATAACATAAAATTACTGCATTAAAAAACAATGTCTGTAGCTGCATTCTGTGCAGTTTGTTTGGATAATGATGTATGCAATCAGTGATAAACAAATATAAATTAAACCTGCACAGAGTAATTCTAAGACTGCACCATTTAATTGTACATAAATTACATACCAGTTTCCCAGTTTACAGGCAAATAGGCACAACCTGCTTCTTTCTGCTTGTTAGAGCAACACAACTAATCAAGAATATCAATTATAACCGCAACAAAATGGTCACTTAAACAACAAAAAATAATTAGAGGCTGCAGGCAAATTTGTGGCTTCCAACCGAGTAATATATTTTAAATATTTAAACCAACACTCCAGAATAAATATGTTTTACTTGAACAGTAACCTATACTGAGAGGACAAAAAAATTCTCACAAAAAATGCTTTAATCTTTTAGTATTATACAATTACATTTCTGTTATTACACACATAATTTGGAGATATAGAATATTTTCTATTGGAAATTGTTTATTTTTTCAAGAACATTTTTGCAATGATTTACTTGAATACTAGATAAAAGCATTAATGTTTGTAATAGCAATAAATACATTAATTTATAAAATATAAATATTACTAAAAAAAATCATTCTTGTAGTATTTGAGTAAAAGAAATGTGGTAACTGGTGCTTTTCTACTAGCAGCCACGAACCAGGTATTTACATTGTTGACATGGACTGTTTTTTCTGACGGTTCCTGGACATTTCACAGCACATTAGGCTCTGCATTTGGAACAAATATAGGCCTAAAATAACTCCATGGTAACACCATGGTAATGCTAAAGTCACTGACTGATTACAGCCGGTGTTGTCATGCAGATGCTAGGCCTCCACCTGAAGATTTACTTGTCTGCTTATTGCTTTTTGCTTTTAAATGCTCACTTTGATCATATAAATTTGACTTCTTTCATGCAACGCTTGCCTTTTAGGCAAACTGGTGGAACACACACAAGTACTTATTTGCAATGCACAACATGACTTGGATATGCAACAAACAACTATGTAAAGGTGAATAAGCTGGCAGAGAATCCTGTGCTGTATAACTTAAACAAGAGTATAAAGGAGTATTAAACAGCTGCAAAAAAACCCAAAAACTACCACATCTGTTATCTGGGTGAGTATACATATATGAGATGCTTTTCTTTGATTGTAATCAATTTACAAATAATTTCTCTTCAGAGTTCTTGCTTGTAATGGAAAAATCAACTGAAACAAGGTCATCAGCCTTAATCTCGTTCTTAGGTGTTTTTTTGTACTAGTTGGCAAGCAGAATAAAGACAAGGGTAACACCAATTCATAACAGATATTCAAAAGGCAGTTTTATTAAGTACCACTTACATCTTGAGGATTAGGTCAATTTTTGCTGTTTAGGTTCGAGGTATTTTGTTCAGATTGTTCTGAAAGAATGCCCAGTTGGTCTATATGTCATTGTTTAGAAGCGGAATAAGGAAGCATCTAAGCAGACTAATCTAACCCAGTGGTAACCAACAGTAGCCAAGTCATTGGAAAAAAATAGACTTCAAAATCAAAAATTCTACATACATTACCAAAGTTCAGCTGCTTACTTTATGCAAGTGGCTTTCCTGTTGACCATGGCTGTCATGATATCATGGGTCATATGGTATGCAGTATCATAGCATTGACAATCATTAAATGGCAGCAGCAATGAAATCTGCAAAAAACAAAATTGCATTCCCCAAAAGACAAATAAACAAAATAGCAACATGAAGGTATCATTGAAATAACAATAAATCTTTGTATTATAAAAGAACATCTTGAGATGAGACAAGACTATTGCCAAGAGATTTTTTCAAGATGGTTGAGGGAGTCTCATCCTCCTCTCAACTATTTCCAGTTCACGGTCCTCTCAAGTCTCATTCATGTGAATGCTTTTGTCAGACACAGTTCTTGTGCTTTCAGCACTTATAAATTTTTAAGTTTTCCCCAATAAAAGAAGACTTATTATGTCCAAATCTTATTGAAGAATTTTATCCCGAAGGGTTATCAACAGAAGAAATGAGAAATGATGAAGTCAAACGAATTAACGCGAAAATTGTCGTTGAGTTACAGGGAAAATTGGTTAAATGTGTATCAATAGACTATACTGAAGAAGTTGGTGGTGATCATGTGGAAGACGAAAACATCAACTTTAAATATCTCATAGAATATCTACAACCATTAACACTGTTCGGTTTTCCACTGGCTGAATCACTGTTGAAAGAAGGATGTATCGCAGTGTTATTGTGTAATTTATGTATGAATGATGGGCTATGCAATTGGACAGGATTAGTTGTATTGGAAATTGGTCAAACAATTGTAACGTAAAATTTTAACAGGCGAAAAGAAAGGTAATGTAGTACATATTCTGCGGGTAACATTAGACACCAAAGGAGATTTTGATATGCCATTCGTGTTGAAACGTTTACAGTTTCCCATTAGAACAGCTTTTGCTATGACAATTAACAAATCACAGAGACAAACGTTAGAAAAAGTCGGTTTATTTTTTTTTTAGAAGTGTACTTTAATTTTTATTGGATTTTTTAAAATCAAATAACATTCCATACACATAACTCGAGTTCTTGAAAAAGTTAGAAAAAAAAAAGAAAAAGGTTCAAAACAAATCAACCCTCACCCCTGGGAAAGAGAGCTAGGCCAGTAGTGTAAAACTTTATGCTAGTAAAGACAAATGAATCGAAAAAATAATAAATGAATAGAGATGGAGTAAAAGAGGGGAGAGAAACTGCTTCCTCAATTTAAATGATTATTCTAAAATGTTATTGATTAGATCCTGCAAGGTTTTGTGCAGACCCTCTATGTGCGAATTTAATTTTTTCCAGTTTCAAATAGTATATAACATCAGTTACCCACTGACTTAGAATAGGTGAGTTAGGATTTTTCCAATTGGGCAAGATAAGTCTACGTGCCAATAGTGTAGTAAAGGCAATTACAGTTTGTTTGTCCTTCTCCACTTTAAGCCCATCTGGAAGTACACCAAACACAGCTGTTAGTGGATCAGGAAGGATTGTGACATCCATGCTGTCTGGAAGGCATATATAGATTTTGGTCCAAAATGATTTTAATTTGGTGCAGGCCCAAAACATGTGACTTAGTGAAGCCGAATCTTGATTGCAGCGTTCGCAGGTTAGATCTTGCCCTAGAAACATTTTGGACAATTTCAAATGAGAAAGATGCGCTTGATATATAATTTTAATTTGAATAATTCTATACTTTGCACATATGGAGCTCGAGTGAATTCTATGCATTGCTACTTTCCACTCCTTTTCTGAAATACTGAGTAAGAGATCCTTTTCCCACTTTTCTCTTGGATCTTTGAAAGGGAGGGACTGTAAAATAGTTTTATATATTACAGAAATGCTGTCTGAGTCCTTGAGACTGAGCAATATTTGTTCCGGTATACATGTAGGTGGGAGGTGAGGAAAATTGCACAGGTTCTGTTTAACAAAGTTGTGAAACTTTGAAAATAGTGAAAGAAATGTGTTCCTGATAAGTTAGCTGTTAATGGGTTAGGAGAGATTGTGACAATAAGGCTATCTGAAAGGCACTTAAAGATTTTGGTCCACAATGATGTTAATTTGGTGCATGCTAAAAATATATGGCCCAATGAAGCTGGAACTTGATTGTAACATTCGCAGGTTGGAACTTGCCCTGGAAACATTTTGGACAATTTTAAATTAGACAGATGTGCTTAATATATTTATTATTATTTATTTTATATAATATTATTATTTATATTTTAAGTTGAATAATTGTATGCTTTGTGCATATGGTGCGCAAGTGAATTCTGTGCATTGCTACTTTCCACTCCTTTTTTGGGTTGTTGAGTGAGAGATCCTTTTCCAACTGTACTCTAGGATCTTTGAAAGGGAGAAACTGTAAAATGTTTTTATATATTACAGAGATGCCGTCTGAGTCCTCAAGACTGATCAATAATTTTTCCAGCATAGAGGTAGGTGGGAAATGAGGAATATTGGGAAGGTTTCAATTTAAATTTCTAATTTGAAGGTAGTGAAAGAAATGTGTTGCTGGAAAGTTAAATTTGGAGTGTAATTGTTTGTAGGATGCAAAAATGTCTATGTACAGATCTCTAAGCAATTTAATCCACATGTTTTCCAGGTATTAAAAATTGGTAGGTTTGAAAGGGTCGGAAAAGGTGGTTCTTATGCTGAGGTGCCACAGATAAAAGCTTCTCTATCTTAAAATTCTTCCTACATTGGTTCCATATTCTGATTGAGTGAAGCACAATTGGGTTGTTAGTATATTTGCAATGACTTGCATTTGTAGGGGTACAAAGCAAGGAATATAAAAAAGCACTGCAGGATTTTATTTCTATTGCAGACCACTGTTCCATCTATTGTTCATCTATTTCTGTCCATGTCCAGGTTTTTATAGTTTGTATGTTTGCTGCCCAGTAATAAAACTGAAAGTTAAGTAGAGCCATGTTGCCTTCCGCCTTGTAGAGTCACGTGGATGTTTTGAATTCCAAATAAATGAGGTTATGGTTAAGTCTAATTTCTTAAAAAAATATCTATTGATGTATATTGGATTGTTTTGAAATAAAAAGAGAAGCTTAGTAAGGATATTCATTTTAACAATGTTAATTCTTCCAGCTAAAGTGAGATGAAGGGTTGATCATCTATGCTATGTAAGTCTTGCTTAATTTTTTTCCATACAGACGGCAAAATTTTGTTGATAAAGAGCTTTATATTTACTTGTGATGTTTACCCCCAGGTATTTAAACTTATCTGCGATGAGAAAAGGGGAAGTGTCCAATCTAATATTGAATGCTTGAGAATTCACTGGGAAGACCACACTTTTATTCAAATTGATTCTGAGACCAGAAATCTTTTGAAATTCTATTAGTGCTGTTAGGATTGCAGGCACAGAATTTTGTGGATCTGATATATATAGTACCATATCATCTGCATATAGAGAAACTTTCTGTTCCTGTCCTTCTCTGATAATCTCAATAGCATTTCGACAGTAAATTGAGAGTGGCTAAATGGCGATTGCAAAAAGCGGTGGTGACAGGGGCATCCTTGTCTGGTACCACGCTATAGTTTAAAGTAGTCTGAAAGCTTCTGCATTGGTATACATTAATTTGATCCATGCACAAATGTTCGGGCCAAACCCAAATTTCTCCAACAAAGTGAAAAGGTATTTACATTCAACCATGTTAAATGCTTTTTCTGCATCCAATGATAATATCTCCGGAGTGTTTGACTTTGTTGGTGAATATATTACATGAAACAGGCGTCAAAGATTGGAAGCTAAGTGTCTGCCTTTAATAAATCCAGTTTAGTCTTGTGATATTACCGAAGGCAGCACTTTCTCCATCCTTCTAGGTTGGACTTTGGAGAATATCTTAACATCATTATTCAGAAGTGAGATTGGTCTGTATGATGCACATTTTAATAAGTCCTTATTTTGTTTAGGAAAGACAGTAATTAATGCTTGGTGAAAAGTTTGAGGTAGAATGTTATTTTCTCTAGCTTCTGTAAATGTTGCTAATAGAAGGGAGCTAGCTGAGTTGAGTATTTCTTATAAAATCGGCAGGGTAGCCATCAGGGCCTGCTGCTTTCCCACTCTGCAGTGAGTTTATAGCATCTAGTAATTCTGATAGTGCCAGTGGTTTATCCAATTCCTATGCTAAGAGTATCTTTTTGTGGTATTTGTAATGCATCCAGAAATGCCTTAGATTGTGTCTTGTCTTCTTTAATCTCAGCAGAGTATAAGGATTTATAGTAGCCTCTAAATGTGTGCATTATATCTTAAATCTAACGAATTTGTCTCCATTTGTGTTGGTGATTGCTGGGATTGCATTGCGAACTTCTTGCTTGTGGATTTATTGAGCTAAAATCTTATTAGCTTTCTCTCCATGTTTATAATAATAATAATGTCTTGATTTAAGTAGGAGTTGTTCAGTTTCTTTAGTTGTTAAGAGGTTGAGCTCTGAGTAAAGAGCCTGTCTTTTCCTATGAAGCATCTCACTTGGGCACCTGGCATGTCCTTGATCTGTTCTAGTAACTTCATTCATTAGCTCTGATACCTTCTTGGTTTCCAATTTATTTTTGTGGAAAAGATATGAGGTAATCTGTCCTTCAGGGTTTCCCAGAGTGTTCCTGCAGAAACCTCTGAGGGTGTATTTGTCTCTAAAAAAAATTAATTTGCTTGGATATAATTTCTGTACAGTTCTCATTTGCTAATAAAAGTGGATTAAAACGCCATCTGTGAGGTGAATATCTGGGGCATAGTGATTTTAAATCCAAAATCAAGGGGGCATGGTCAGAAATAACAATAGCGTCATACTTACAAGATTTAATCGTAGGCAAGAAGTTGTTATCTACAAAGAAATAATTCTTGAGTAGCAATGATGCACTGGTGAGTAGAAGGAATATGCTCTTGAGTTTTAGTTTAGAAATCTCCAGGGGTCTGATAAGTTGTGGTCAGTTACAAACTGTGCAATTGTCTTTGCAGTGTTAGATGTCATCTCCCCTGTGGCAGGAGGTCTATCCAGGTCTGGATTTAAAACACAAATAATGTCCCCAGCCATTATTGGTCGGTTTATTTATTAGAAAGAAAGTTAATTCCAAATATTGTTTTTACTGAAGATTTACAGTAAAAAGTGTAAGTTTAAAAAGTGTTTGCGTGTTAATTTCAAAGCCAAACAGAACAAAAACGGATAACGCAACGAATACCTCTAAAGCAACATGAAACATAATTTTCTTTCAATTTATTACGTTTTACTATTTTTTACTATGGTTAATTACTCGCTGTAATGTAAAATAGTTAGTTCTATTATGCATATGTAACAATTTCCATGAAAGTAACAATCTGTTTAAATTGTACATCTTCTCCATAAGCGAGCGGCAGAGCAGTGAAGTGGCTAGCTCAATAGTGCCTGGCTGGGGGTTGGTGAGCGAAGCGAGTAGGGGGCAGAGCCCCCTAGTAATAAAAACAGAAATATCAAGACATATGGCTTGGAACACAATGAAACAAAAATTACATTAATAATTTCCTAATATAAGGCAAAATGGATTTAAATGTAATCAAGAGTAACTCCATAATACTAACAGTACCTTCAATTGTATTTTCACTTACTCACCTTGTCCTGATAGCACAGTGATTAGCTCTGCTTCTTCATACCTCAAGGATGCTCAACCTCAGCCTTAGCTTGGTTACTGTCTCTGTGAGATTTGCACATTTCCCCCATGTTGGTGTGGCTTTTCTTACAAATATAGCTGTTTTTCTCCCATGTCCCCAGAAAAGGTGTATAGGTTAATTGATAACTTGGCATACATGAAAAAGTGTGCAAGTGTTTCTGAGTGTTGTGGAAGAAAGACGCAGAGGAAGACAGGAGTGCAATTAATCAATATTGACAGTTGTTGTCACCCTGCTTTAAATATTCTTGCTTACACACACACTTATATTTGTAAACCACTCAGTACCTACTTACTGATTATACAATAAATACCAATGGAATGTAACTATACATTTACACAATCTCCAGAGTTACTTTGTTTTTCCTAACATCTCTGTTAATTAGTTGTATACAGTATGCTTGTTTTCTCATTGCATTATTTTGCAATGTGATTCTACTATAATAATCTCTTGGTTAAATTCTATCTTGCTAAAATCTTAGCCCACTTAATTCAATATATTGTACATTTTAATGTTACTTAATGAGTTTCAGGTCAAATCTATACTGTAAAAACTTTCAAAGGGCAAATACATAATAGAATTTTATAAATGACCAAAACTGACTACAATAAAACTGTTGACCGCTGAGCTTCCCTCGTATTTATGATACTCAAAAAGTTTCCAATGTGTTTAATACATTTGCTGAGATTTTACCCTATTAACACCAGCATGCCATAATCTATTTTTATAAAAAAGATTTTGTTGCATTTGAATGCATCTTTCAATTTTGTGCTCACAAATCTATGAATCCAATTATTCTTATTTAGAAATGTGACCTTAATTTCCTCAAACGTTTTATCATGATCTTTTACAATAAAACTTTTCCAGCTTACAAAAAAAGGGTAACTCCCAAAAAATAGATGGCAAACAGCGCAAGCTGGTCAATCCATTATGCAACATCACCCATGATGCTCTATTTTTGAAGGTTAAGGGCCGCATGCTCTGAACTCCAACTCTAATAATACTGACCGAGGCCTATGGACACCAATAGGCACTGTTATTGTAACCAAAGTAATTAACATAAAAAAAAAAAACAACTTGATGCTAGGAAGAAGAAAATGGACATTGCCATTGAGTTTGTTATACCGCAGTTAGCTTTGTCAACTGTATGTGACTAAAGATCACACTATTTTCCAATTCCATTTTAACAAAATCAACATTATAATGAAATGTTTTCAGTCCTGAGCATTTTGTTCTATTGGAATTTGACCTGTGTATTGTCACCATGCCTGTTGGCTAATCTCTCGGAACAGTCAACTGTAAATTGGCTTTATATTAGTAGGCTTGAGTGTGAGCATAAATGAGGCCTAAAAGGGTCTGGCATTCCATCTGGGTCTGATTCCCGTCTTGTGCCCAAAATGTTGAGGATAAGCTCCAGCCCTCTGCAACTCTGCTCTGGAGAAAGTGGGTTCTAAAAATGAACCTACCGTAGATCCCGGAATATAAGCCGACTCGGTATATTAGCCGACCCCCTTCTCTACCTACTAAATTACACGTATTTGCCGATGACCAGTATTTAAGCCGACCCCCTTCTCCAAGCAAAATTTTCGAAATTTCCTTAAAAGTGTCTCTTCAGGTATATTTATCATGTTTATCGGCGAGAATTTGAGGCTGCCGGCATTTTTGATGGAAACCAGGAAGTGATTGTGGAGAAGTTTGGTAAAATGAAACCTTTGTGTTGAAACTATATAGGCAAATATGGTACATTGGCGGGTGGATTTCCGGAGACTCGTTATAAATTTGATTAACTTAAATATGCAATACATGGACCCTTGACTTACGAACTTAATTCATTCACGAAAGCTAACCCATAATGCGTTCCGAACCTCCCACTGCAACACTTACCTAACCTTTTCATAATAAAAAAGGGTTGTATAATGTGCATAATTTACCAAAACACTAATAATTTTTCTAATGTACTAAACAAAAAGTTATAAAAAGTGCCTAGCCTGCCAGAAGTAGGCTAGATTAAGCTAGGAGCATGGCAGCGCGCATGGTCGCAGTGGCTCAGGGCTCTCCTTTTCAGTGCATTTTTTTTGTTGATCGGTTTGGCGAACATCCGCTACACCCGTCAGAACCTTATAGACATCGGTGTCCAGAGCCAGACATCTGTTTCGAGTGTTTTTCATTACACGCACAACATCCCAGACAACATAGCGAGACCAGCGGGCTCTCTGTGGATTGTTGTCGGGTCTAGGAGACGACACAGGCGGAGGAGGGAAAGAAAGCAGAAGCGGGGCCGCAGATCCAGCGTTATGCTAAGGCTAAAAAAACAACCAAACAAGCCCTATACAGAACTTTTTTTCTGCACTGAAGGAGCTGCTTTTAATCTCATTGTAGATGTGTATAGTGACAATAAAAGGCATTCTATTTTATTCTAGAAACAACAATTTCATACTGTACTCACCATTTAATTTGACATCTTTGGGCTGCAGGAAGGGAGGAGGAGGAGAATGAAACGGAAGGTGGTTATTGTTTAGAAGGAGCCTCCTTATGCAACTCTTTTCTTTGTAAAATTGTCGAGATGATGGATTTCGACATGCTGTACATATTAGCGAGATCGGTCACACGAACAGCACTCTCATATTTCCACACAATTTCCATCTTCATTTCAATTGTGATCGCTTTCTTTACCTTCTCTTCCTTCTTTAGCAATTATGTGTCTTGCCTGCATGGTCTTAGTGAATTATATATATAGGTAAATCACTGCAATGACCTAAATTACATCCACAAACACATGTATCTTGGCTCCGACTGACGCTACTAACGCTCTCGGTTGTTTATTTACAATCGCACAAGCAGATACACATGACCGCATTCGGGTCGTAACACAAGATGTTGGTCGTAAATCAAAACAAAAATTTTTATTTTAAACTTCCCGATAATTTATTATAAATTTTATTAATAAAATCAACAACTAAAACACTTTTTTGAATAAATTCTTTATTTAATTTACAGTACCAGCATGCAAAGTTACTTCTTCATCTGAAAGATGGCTCTGTGGTTTTGTCATTATTTACTTCCGTATTCATCGGCAAAACCGGCATTGCGCTGGAAATCTTGAATCTGAAACGATACTCGTTGTATAAGCCGACCCCCAAACTCCAAGCCAAAAATCTAGGACGAAATTCTCAGCTTATATTCTGGGATCTACGGTATTGAAATAGAGATACTCTTCAGCTATTCAGATAATTAGAGTTTGTCAAGTGTCTTTGAAGTTTCACTCGATCATTTAGTCAGTGTTAACACCAGTGATTCATTAAAACAGTATTTTTTTTTAATTTGCTCTATATTTTCAAGCAAATGTGACTTGAAGAGAACTCGTGCAAACTCATCCTTTTTAAAAAATGCTTAAGTGTAAAGGATGCAGCTTAGCTTAATGTGGACCTTTTTAAAGAGAATTACAAAGCATCCACTGCAACAGTCACTGTAAATAGTCTGATAGTGCCTAAAAAGCCTTTAATAGCAGTAAAAAAGTTGTTTCCTCCTTCCACCTGATATAAGTTTTCTTTGTGTCAGAACCTATCCCAATCGCACCAGACACTGCAAAGGAACAACCATTAGACACATCACTAGACCAAGAAATGTTTTCAATTTAAATCTGCTGTATATAGTGCAAGAAACTTGCAGAAATTCTATAGATTTACAGTCAGAATTATTTTCAAAGTGCATTTAATATCATCATTTAAAACAATCTGATCATAGATAATATTACCATAAAAATACCATTTTCAAACCTGCTTATTCCAATTATGGGGCATGGGGTCTCATCTCAGTTAATGATAGTAATTTAGCAACTTCAGGTAACATGTGGCTATATACATGTGATTAATAAAGTGCTCCCACACAATTGGTAGAACTTTCAGTCTGATGACCAAGGATTTGAGAGTTTTCAAAGATTATGTCTCTACAGAAAAAAAAAACCAATTCCAAAATAGTGCCTTTCTTTTTACATACCAACTAATAAAAATTATAATATGGTTTTAAGAATTCATTTAGAGACACTGCATTTTGAATCAGCCAAAGATTAACTGAGAAAAATAAATCAGTTATGCTAGTGACCAAACAAAATGGTTTTAAATAGTAAACAGAAGGAAAAAAGTAGTCAAAACCCAAAAAAAAAGGATTGAAAACCAAGAAGTCAACTGCACCATTGCAGAAGCTAAAACACTAGACAAAAATCAAAGTCGAAAAAGACAGATAAGGAAAAAAAACTGGAAAATTCAAAAATATTTCAAAAAGACACTAAGCAAAAGTTTTGATTTGAGATCAGTGAGTTAAGATAGGGAAGTAACCTCTAGGAGTAACTTTTAACTATAATAAGTAATTGAATAAGGTTTGTGATCTTCGAAGATGTGTTCCTAGAGATAAAAGGGCAGCCTAAGTATCCAGAGAATTAAAAGAGCTGCCCATACTCACACAAAATGACAATGATAAGAGTAAAAAGTAAGATAACAAATTCAAAAAAGGACGGAAGAATTAGTAGTAGATGGGCCAGTAAATCAAAATCAAATTGTATTTACTATTTGCCTCTGGCAAAATAAAGTCTACCTAGTGAACAGTCAGTTCTTGATGGTAATGTGTTGTAAGGAGAAAACATGGGCACATGTAAGGATCTGTGCAACTTTGACAATGGCTAACTTGTGATGGCTAGACGACTGTGTTAAAACATCTCCAAAACAGCAGGGGTGTCATGCATAACGCCGTGCATAGAATTCACACTAAAACATGGCATACGGACAAAAGTGGAAATGTGTGTACGCAGAAAAAATTCCAGATGCATAAATATGTGTGAACAGCAACTTCCACATTCTTCCGCTCCATAAATCCTGGTCAGCGTGAAAAGTAACGTACGTACACGCACCTGCTGCCCCACCCCAACTACTCCCAGAATTACTCCTCTTCGAATATGCAAATCAATATAAATAGCCCTTAAGCTCAGCATTCCGTGAAAAGGCAATGGCAAAAGCACGGGGGGAAATAGAAGAATGTCAGTGAATATCAAGTGGAGGCAAGGAAAAACATACTATTTGTTGGTTTACACAGTGGTATAAATAACAAAAGGAAGATGATCGATAGACATTGACTGTTGGAGAAACTCGAAAGTTCACAAAGTCGCACAGTGCCCGAAATGAAAAAGAAGTTGTCAGATATCAAAGTTGCTGTGAAAAGGCGAGTCCTAGGCCACCATCTGAGTGTCATATGGAAGCATATTAGGGTACAGAATAAAGAAAAAAAAATAGGGACACAGTGAGAAAAATGCTCGAAATGTCAACTTTAATCTCGAAATTTCCTCTTTAATCATGTAGTTTATTTTGTCATTAAAGTAGAACATCATAAACTTCATCTTTAGATCGTTTAATTTACTAATTTCTCATTAAATGCTTTGTTTTGTATGTATTCTTCTATGTGCTCTATGTGTGTGAATCTCTATGTGCTTCTTAAACGGGCTTTCGCTGGCGCCCTGTCTAGAGATTGTTCTTGCCTCCCACAAGATGCTTGCTGTGCCGTGCGCGACCTTCGATTAAATAATTTATTGCAGCACTACTGTCTCTTTCAAACGTTACTAACCTCCAATTCCTGTCCTTCCTTTTCTTTCTCCAAGTAACAAATCGCCACACAATCAGTTCTGTAATAGATGTTAAACCATCTGTAAGCTCAGAACGCCGATTCTTCAAAACTTTAAAGGAACATTGAAATATCTTCGTAGTACATGTTTAATAATTCTATTCATCTATCCTTCCAGTGTCGCGCCAGCCCCAGCAAGAATACAGCACGAGGCAGGAACAATCCCAGAACTAGCCAGCGCTGCGACAACGTGTCTTCACATGTTTAATTATTAACAATATAGTTTATTTAAATGATGTTAACATTTTATCTGTATAATGTAATAAGCATATTTTGCTGCATTTCATCTTAAAAATATCATCATCATATGTAAATACGCGCTTTATAAAGTGGCTTAGGTTGTGCAATATTCTAACTTTAACAAGTTTACAATGAGGTAATTGTACTAACAACTATACAGTTCTACAAGGAGCACTTGATGGACTGATCGAGTGCTTTTATAGTTCTTGGGATGAAACTGTTTCTGAACCACGATGTCCCTACAGGAAAGTCTCTGAAACGTTTGCCGTATGGGAGCAGTTCAATAGACAATGCGCATGGCTGAGGCAGCGTGTGCTTGATGCTGTATACCGAGCAGCTGCTGTAGAGCTGTGATTCCACACTCAGATACAGTGGGATAAATACTCTTAGTGGTGCATTGAGAGGAACAATGCTAAAGCAGCTATGGCATTTGGAATAGTTTGGCCATTCCATGGACAATTATATTGTTACAGGTTAATTACAATCAGATGCCTTAAACTAATAAACAGCATACGGTTAATTTCAATGTATTTGATAAAGCCGTATCAGGGATGTGGATCTAAAAAAGAAAGGGAAACCACACTTCAACAAAAGCACTGCTTTGATGCTGGGTGCCACCAGTTTGCAAAACTGAGCGGAGAACTTGCGTACGGCAGGCATTTAGGCGCCGTGAAAATGTGCGTAGGCTTTACTCCAAGTTTAGGTATTATACATCGCGATTTCAGTGTGAAAACAGGATTATGCAACATTTTTGTGCGTACGCACCCTTTATACATGAGACCCCAGGTCTTGTAAGTTGTTCCTGGTATGCAGTGGTTAATACCCACTAAAAGTGATCAAAGGAAAGTCAACTGGTAAACCAGTTTTCTTAAGGGTGCCTAAGTCTCATTGACGTGTGAGAGGAGCAGGCTTTCAGTTTTGAAGACTACATGATTGAATCAATAGATGCAGAATTTCACATATTCTTGCAGGAAAAAGAAGGACCCTCATATAATGATACTCGTACAGGCCATTATTGTTAAAACAGTCACTGCCCAGGACTATAACACCCAGCCAGAAATTCTAAAATACCTATCTTCAAAAGGCTATGCCTGACTAGCAGATCTTTTCACGAGAATCATGTATGTAAAACTGATCATAAAAATGTGGAGGCAAGTCAAAGTCATAGCTCTGTGGAAAGCACGCAAAGATTCTCAAATCCCATCAAGTTATCCCCCTTTCTCAACTGATGTTATATACTGCTTGAGTGAGTCATTCTGCAGCAAATATCATTGAGGATCAAAGGAACACTTAATGCCAACCAAGCCAACTGACTAACTAAATAGAAAATAGTTTCCAAGAAACACTGGTTACTGTAACAGTATTCCTAAATCTGACAGTCATATACTGCATTATCTGGCATATTGGTCTACTGTAAAACATATTCAAACGCTAACAATCTTGATTTGTTCATCCATTCAATTCACATCTTTTAAACAATTGTTTCTGAGTACACGTGGGAGACACCTTTAGCTTATGGCATACCTAAGAAATTGTTTGGTAAATGACTGTGTACTAGATCCATCTCCCAAACACGCTGTGCTGTAGATTCATCGATATCTGCTGTGTGAAAAAAGCCAAAACCTTCCCTTGAGATTAAATGTATGCTCAAAGCTACGCTTGCAATAATTTTGACTGGACGACAATTAAAAATTATTTTCCTGTGCCACTAAAAGTCACATTGGATTGAACATTGTCGTACAATTAACATTTGTCAAAGATCACTGCAAAACTGAATACAAAAAACCTGCCAAGGTACTGCAGCTCAACATGGGAAACTTTTGCAAACATATTACCAACCTTCGTGGTGTCCCAGCCCTTTTTTTCACTTGCCCAGTTTGCATCCCATTGGGGGAGATCCCCATCCATCTGAGTATTTGGGGTCCCTCGCTATCACCTGAGTGTTATAGCATTAGATGAACCAAGCATGATTGTCAATGCTTTTTCTCCTTGGTGAATCAATTGTGATAGTAAAAGAAGGGACTGAGAAGGTCGTCCAGGATCGGCCATGATCCACCTATGATTTTGACACTATGAACCAAAAAAAAAATCATTGGAGCAGGGTTGCTGTGGTTTCTTCCCAGGTCAGCTGCGGCCTACCTGCAAAATCACCACAGGTTGGGAAATGCTGCATGACAGACTTCACCCTTTGCATTGTGCTATTTAATTGCACAGTATTCTTCTTCAGAATGGTCTTGATCCATACTGTAGCAACAAGAAATTATAGAATATAAAAAAGTAATTAATAAGCCTGTAAGTTTATTATAGTATAAAATTACAGGCATAACTGAATAAGGCAAACCCCTCTACATGTTATTGCTAGTCCTTAATGGCCTGCACAGGGTTATTATTTTAAACAAATATAAAATCATCAAAAGGGAAAAATTTGAGGATATTAAGATGAAAGAGAAGTTACAAAGTGAGGTTTGCAGTAGATTAGTCCAATATGACTCACACAAGAACCTGCCTTTTCATTATGCCGTATTCTTATAATCCTCCATCCCCTTCTCATGTGTTAATAATAATTATACTTTGGGCTTTACTGTATTATGAATATTTATTTTGGGTTAAAACAATAATCAGAAGGTCTTTTTCTTCTCTCTTTTTTTACAGTATCAGTTTTATTAATCTGTTCTTCTTCTTTCAGCTGCTCTCATTAGGGGTTTCCACATCGGATCATCTTCTTCCATATCTTTCTGTCCTCTGCATCTTGTTCTATTACACCCATCACCTGCATTTAATCTCTCACCAGATCCATAAACTTTCACTTAAGCCTTTCTCTTTTCCTCTTCCCTAGCAGCTCTATTCTTAGCATCATTTTCCCAATATACCCAGCTTCTGTCCTCTGCACATGTCCAAACCAACACAATCTCGCCTCTCTGACTTTGTCTCCCAACCGTCCAACTTGAGCTGACCCTCTAATGTACTCATTTCTAATCCTATCCATCCTCGTCACACCCAGTGCAACTCTTAGCATCTTTGACTCTACCACCTCCAGCTCTGTATCCTATTTTATGGTAAGTGCCACCATCTCCAACCCATATAACATAGCTGGTCTCACTACCATCCTGTAGACCTTCCCTTTGACTCTTGCTGATACCCGTCTGTCACAAATTACTCCTGACACTCTTCTCCACCCATTCCACCCTGCCTGCACTCTCTTTTTCACCTCTCTTCCACAATCTCCATTACTCTGTACTGTTGATCCTAAGTATTTAAACTCATCCACCTTTGCCAACTCTACTCCCTGCATCCTCACCATTCCACTGATACCCCTCTCATTCACACACATGTATTCCGTCTTGTTCCTATTGACCTTCATTCCTCTCCTCTCTAGAGCATATATCCACCTCTCCAGGGTCTCCTCAACCTGCTCCCTACTATTGCTACAGATCACAGTGTCATCAGCAAACATCATAGTGCACGGGGACTCCTGTCTAATCTTGTCTATCAACCTGTCCATCACCATTGCAAATAAGAAAGGGTTCAGAGCTGATCCCTGATGTAATCCCACCTCCAACTTGAATGCATCCGTCACTCCTACCGCAGACCTCACCACTGTCACTCTTCCCTCATACATATCCTGTACAACTCTTACATACTTCTGTGCCACTCCCGACTTTCTCATACAATACCGCAGCTCCTGTCGAGGCACCCTGTCATATGCTTTCTCCAGGTTCACAAAGACGCAATGCAACTCCTTCTGGCCTTCTCTAAACTCCTCCATCAACATCCTCAGAGCAAACATTGCCTCTGTGGTGCTCTTTCTTGGCATGAAACCATACTGCTGCTCACTATTCATCACCTAACTTCTTAACCTAGCTTCCACTACTCTTTCCCATAACTTCATGCTGTGGCTCATCAATTTTATTCTCCTGTAGTTACTGCAGTCCTGCACATCCACCTTATTCTTAAATATTGGCACCAGTACATTTCTTCTCTACTCCTCAGGCATCCTCTCACTTTCCAAGATTCCATTAAACAATCTGGCTACAAACTCCATTGACACCTCCATGCTTCCATAGGTATGTCATCTGGACCAACGGCCTTTCTATTTTTCATCCTCTTCCTAGCTGTCCTTACTTCTTCCTTGCTAATCCGTTGCACTTCCTGATTCACTATCTTCACATCATCTAGCCTCTTCTTTCTCTCGTTCTCTTCATTCATCAGCCTCTCAAAGTACTCTTTCCATCTGCTCAACACACTCTCCTCGCTTGTGAGTACGTTTCCATCTTTATCCTTTATCACCCTAACCTCCTGCACATCTTTCCCAGCTCGGTCCCTCTGTCAGGCCAATCGGTACAGGTCCTTTTCTCCCTCCTTAGTGTCCAACCTCTCATACATCTCATCATACGCCTTTTCTTTAGCCTTTGCCACCTTTCTCTTCACCTTGCGCCTTATCTCCTTGTAATCTTGTCTACTTTCTGCATCTCTCTGACTATCCCACTTCTTCTTTGCCACCCTCTTCCTCTGTATACTCTCCTGTATTTTCTCATTCCACCACCAGGTTTTCTTTTCCTCCTTCCAGATGTCACGCCAAGCACCCTTCTTGCTGTCACCCTTACTACATCTGCTGTAGTTTCCCAGCTGTCTGGTAACTCTTCACTGCCACCCAGTGCCTGTCTCACCTCCTCCCTAAACTCAACCTTGCAGTCTTCCTTTTTCATCTTCCACCATTTGATCCTTGGCTTTGCCCTCACTCTCTTCCTCTTTTTGATCTCCAGTGTCATCCTACAGACCACCATCCTATGCTGCTTAACTACACTTTCCCTTGCCACCACTTTGCAGTCTTCAGACTCCTTCGGACTGACTCTTCTGCATAGGATGTAATCTACCTGTGTGCATCTTCTTCCACTCTTGTACATAACCCTATGTTATTCCCTCTTCTTAAAATATGTATTCACTACAGCCATGTCCATCCTTTTGTCAAAATCCACTGTCCTCATACCTTCTTCATTCCTCTCCTTGACACCATATCTACCCATCACCTCCTCGTCTCCATTGTTCCCTTCACCAACATGCCCACTGAAATCCGCTCCACTCACCACTTCCTGTCCCTTGGGTACACTGTTCATCACTTCATCCAACTCGCTCCAAAAATCTTCTTTCTCACCCACTGCACACCCAACTTGTGTTGTATATGCACTAACAACATTCATCATCATACCTCCAATTTCCAGCTTCATAATCATTACTCCGCCTGACACTCTTTTCATTGCCAAAACACTCTTGACATACTGTTCCTTCAGAATAACTCCTACCTCATTTCTCCTCACATCCATTCCATGATAGAACAATTTGAATCCACCTCCAATCCACCTGGCCTTCTCCCCTTCCATTTAGTCTCTTGCACACACAATATATTAACCTTCCTTCTCTCCATCATATCTGTTAACTCTCTCCCCTTACCAGTCATACTGCCAACATTCAAAGTTCCTACCCTCAGTTCCACTCTCTTTACAGTACTTTCCTCCTCTCCTCCTGCCTCTGGACATGTCTCCCCTCTCTTCTTCTTCTTCATTAGCCAATAGTAGCCCTATTTCCGCCAGCAAACTGTTGGCTAACAGTACTGGTGGTGGTTGCTCTTAACCTGGGGCTCGACCGATCCGGTATGGAAATTTGTATTTGTTGTCCGCATATTGATTTGGCAAAATTTTACACCGGATGCCCTTCCTGACGTAACCCTCCCCATTTATCCAGGCTTGGGACCGGCACGAAGAAACACACTGGTTTGTGCATCCCCTGTGGCTGGGTTGTTATTAAACTATTCAATACCTTTTAATATTTTATATCTTATTTAATAGTTATTTGTTTGCAATGGAAGTTGTTCAATAGTTATTTCTTTCTCTACTCTGACATAAAGACTGAGATTATAAAGTTACTGAAATGTGAGGAAACAGAGATGTGAGAAAACAAGTTACGTAGCAACTTCACACACAATAGCCTTAAGATTAAAAAGCATTCTTATTCTTTTAAAAGAAATTGAAAATGACATTGTAACAATTGAGCATAAAAAGTTTCTAAGTGATCTAAATTGCTAAAATGCCAGTTGATTTTACAATTACATAATTTTATTAGTACTCTTCTAATAAGATATGTTTATTTTTCTTTGTTGTGCATTAATCTATTATTTTTATACAAACTCTCATGTTGTGATCAAATTTCTTTGTGAGTGGATTTTTGTCACAGACTGCCTCAATGGATTATAGTATGCACCTCAACAGTAACTGTTTACATACCAAAGGTTCCTTTTTGCTTCTTTTCTGTTTTCATCTTCATGGACATGTGCAGAAGATTATAATCATGTATCCAGGCAGTTTTTAGATATTAGGCCTACTCATAAGCATATAGTCATTTGACACTAGAATTACCAGAGCCTATGAGAAAACTCGTAAATCCAGCCACCTTAAATCCGTTCGCACCTCTCTGTCAGCGTCTTTTGTCCTGTAAATGTGCCGATTAAGACAAGCAGCAAGTAGCCTGCTATTCCATCCCCCACCGTCGCAGAACAATGTTCTCCCAGCTCATGCCTTGTTTGATTATCTGGGAGTGAACTGCTGGAGTTTTAGAGTGGAAATAATAGATCGTTATTTGGAACACATGCATTTCATGTGCGTTCCGTTTCTACAGTAATCTACAGTATGTAAACACATTGTTAAAACAGAAACTTTTTCATTTTTTATTTTAGTAATACAGTAATCCCTCTCTATATCGCGCTTCGACTTTCGCGGATTTTAAATGTAAGCACATCTAAATATATATCACAGATTTTTCGCTGGTTCGCGGCTTTCTGCGGACAATGGGTCTTTTAATTTATGGTACATGCTTCCTCAGTTTGTTTGCCCAGTTGATTTCATACAAGGGACGCTATTGGTGGATGGCTTAGAAGCTACCCAATCAGAGCATGTATTACATATTAACTAAAACTCCTCAATGATATAAGATATGCTTCCCGCGCGGTGCTTGATTGTCCTTAACCATTTGTGAAAATGTTTATTTGATCTTTGGACTTCAGGCTTCACACATTCTATAGTTTATGCTGTAGAACTATTACTGTAGAAACAGAACACACATGAAATGCATGTGTTCCAAATAACAATCTATTATTTCCACTCTAAAACTCCAGCAATTCTCTCCCAGATAATCAAACAAGGCATGAGCTGGGAGAACATTGTTCTGCGAAGTTGGGGATGGAATAGCAGGCTGCTTGCTGCTTGTCTTAATCAGCACATTTACAGGACAAAAGACAGTGACGGAGTAGTGCGAACGGATTTACGGTGGGCCGGATTTACGGGTTTTCTCGTAGGCTTTGGTAATTCTAGTGTTAAGGTCCAAATATGTGTAGTCTAATCATGATTTGTTATGAGTTTGCGTCAGCATCTCAGTTTCTCATTAAAGTATGTAACAGTAATTTACTGATTGTATGGAAATTCAACAGTGACATGTCTCTATTTACAATACATTTCCAAGCCAGCACAGCTTTCATTGGAAAATCATTATGACATATTGCCATGATTATTATGGTGTGACATGCAAATCACAAGAGATATAGTGTAAATGTAAAACAATTTGATTGTTTTCAATAGGTGCTTCCTGTCAGAAACTGAAAGAAATATAAAAGAATGAAAATAGTAATTTGGAAAAGCTTACATGAATAATGCAGTGTGTCCATTCTTATACAGAAACATACTTAGATCTGAGTGTTAGTGAATGTTAGCCAGGATAAACCAATTAAAAAATTAAATAGAAGAGTACATGACTTGAGATACCATGGAACACTACTATTACAGGTAAAATTCCATTATAATGAATATCATTACAACAAAATTTTCATTACAACAAAGTATTTTTATGGTCCCGACAGTTTCCCCATATGACGCGAGTCTATAGAAATCTCCTTACTACGAAGTACATTCAGCAGATACTTTCATTATAACGAAGCTCCTAAAAGACCTTGAAATGCCTGAATGAATCATCCACAGAGCAGCTAATTCTGTGGCCGCAGCTCAGTTGTGCACAATGATCCCCAAACAGAAACATTGTAATTTTTTTTTCTTTCTTCGAACTTTCCTCGTACCGTTTTTTTTTTTCCCCTTTTTGTTTCCTGCAGTTTTCAGTGATACCTTTTGCTTATTTCTTGTCAACATTTAAAAAACTTCCATTGGAATTTAACTTATTGTCACCCTCCTATAGAAATGACATACACGAAAAAACAATATTAGAAAAAAAAACTTCACATTTTTGCAGCTCTCGATTGCGGCAAAAAAAAAAAAAAATTACCAGTGAATTCAGAATTTTGCCATCGACGCTGTCAACTTTCTTGAAAGACAGAGCAAAAAAAGAAAAAAAATCTCGGGTTGCAAACATATGTAAACTGCTGCATTTGAAGACATCGAAAAAGCAGTTGTTACGTGGTTCATGGATGCTCATTCAAGAAACATTCCTATTAATGCGGCACTCATTCAAGAAAATGTAAGGTTTGTAAACTCTCTTGGGACCTCCCCTAACTGGATGACATGCCGAAGAGCGTCGTGAAGTCTGATCTCCGCGTCTATGGAAGACTGTTTTTTCTGTTGCCAGGGCAACAGCTGGCTCAAAGATATTCTGCATCTCTCAGCTATGCTGCGTCTTTCCGCCAAAGCAAACAGAAAAGATATCGATGGGTGATGCAGCCTGACTGCTGTGTCTGTGTATAGCAGAGTGGCAGATCACGCTACAATAAATAAGTGTGCCGTTCCTGTTTCAAGCTGAATAAATTTGGTTTTCCTAAAGTACTGAGACTCAGCCTCGTGTTTTGGGGTGCAAGACAGGGACTTATAGCGCGACCCCGATTTTTTATGATTTGCTTCTCTGTAACTTCACTGCAGCGCTATGAACCTGTTTTTGCCCTGCCCCGGCAATGGACAAACAATCTTCCACAGACGCTGCAATCGTGCTTCGGGAAAGTATATTATCGCAAGGAAATGCTGAGAAAAATTCTTGTCAGCATAACTTGTAGGCAGGAGGAGATTAAAATTAACACAAAAGAAGCTATTGAAATGATTGCAAACGCCTGGGCACAAGTTAAAGAAAGCACTATAGTAACAAATACAGAATCTCATTACAACTAAATTTTCATTATAACAAAATATTTTTTAGGTCCCTGGGAGTTAGTTGTAATGGAATTTTACCTGTATATAACTTCTAGGAAACTCAAATAATACTCACAAAAAGTACCTCACAAAAAGAATATAAAAGTCTTTCAACTCCCTATGACTGCAGTGAATTTAAAACCTCTAACCCTATTCTAACCTTCGACTAACAGTTTATTTCATGACATTAGAAGAATGGCTACAGGATCTTAACATTATAATCTGCAGTATATCTGCAAATACGAGAGTCATTTCATCCAGGCATGCACATTTGGTGGGTTTATATATGATCTAAACTTCAATGTCTAGATTCTCATCTGAAGAACAGGATTTTAGTCATCTAGGGTATTGGAAAATACTCTTCTCCTTGGGTTTGTAGTGTTGATAAATGTTAAAATCCCTCAAGTACCCAATTACGGTGGAGTGAGAAGTTGCTAGATGTGGGCTGCGATCTGATTATGGTTTACTCAGAGGCTAGTACATCTACTCATTTTACCTTAAAACTGTCCATACTTTATACCCTAAGCTGAAATAAATTATTAAGACTGTGAGATAAGCAATTATCTCCTTTGCATTGCTAGCCATTTGTACTCACAAATCATGTGACAACCAAGCATTGCTTTGCAATAATGCCTACATGGAAGTCATGGCATAACTGTTTCTTTGTGCTTAACAGTTCATATCATATTTTTAGCAGTGAATTATTGCAGGATAATGTACACAAAAAAAATTTGAAATCATAATTGTAATGCAAAACCTGCCGGAGTAACTTTGCTCTACATCAATAGGCAACTAGCATTATATATTGCTAAGAGTTGTGCTAAATTTCATTCAGAATGAATGATTTGTTAGTTATCATGTCCATGGACTCAAATACTGATACAGGCAGAGTTCACTCCAAAAGTAGTCAAATGAGGTTCAGAGATGCACTAAACCTGTAAATGCTTTGTTAACTAAAAAATGTCAGAATTTTGTTCACATCACAATGCTTTCCTTTATACAGTAAACATCTATAGTAAATGTAGGGAAAATAAAACAATAAATTATACAGTATCAACTATTGTCGATATTGGTACATTTATCCCAAATATTGTATTCAGCTGTACAGACTTCTAAAGTTATCTAATATTTCCTAAAAAAGGGCAATTTAGATGTGAATTTGACACTTGTTATTATTTTAATTACTTTTTCTTTGGTATTAATGAACCTATCATTATGAACCTGATGGTATATCATCTTTAATGGGAATACTTAATGTATAACTAGACAGGTAATTCACTATTATGTACATGAGAAATATAGCATAGCTTGAAAAATGAAAAAATGAGAATTGTTAATATGCCTCATGTGTTGGCTAAACTAGAAGCCTGAAGTAGTATGCTGCAGAATGAAGTTTTTTATAAACAATAAAGAGCAAGTGATTTTGAACATGTTATATCTTTGAAGTTAATAAATGTGCACATTTGACATAAGACTCTGGAAATTAAGAATGTGTCTGTCTACAAGAAATTACTTTTTTGTTACAGCTCTTCATATTATCTCTTTTAATTTGCTTCTGTTTTTGACTCTAAAGGCATATTTCCAATGTTAAACATTTACATTTAGAACAATGCATACAAAATTTTTATGACAGAGGGTCAATCTTGCTATTTGACATAGAAGTAGTGCTTGAAGCGTATGGGAATAGTCGTGAAAGCACTTCTAAAATTCAAAATTAAATATTTTTTAACTTCTCAATCCTGTCCTTTTATTTTATTGTGCTGGTCATGCACTCTGTATTTCCAGTTTTGAAGCTCCTTTTTTCTTGTTTGTCATATCTACAGAGGATACTTTAAAAAGAAATCAATCCCTACATATCACATTCATTCAAAGATTGTTTATTTGATAATGTGGAAGCCTTAAGAGTTTAGATTTGTCAATTGAATGGTTAATTTTTTTCACTGTTTGAAACTATTTAGTATTTAGCAGTGCACTGTGAGCCTCTGTATATTGAAACAAGCAATTACTATTTGCAAAAATAAGAGGATGGAAGAAGTGAAGTCAAGTTGCAATATTAGCACATATCCCATAGACACCTTATCACCAACTTTCTCTGTTCATCGTGGTATGGATGCAAAAGTTTCTGAAGGCCAGAACAAAGACAATACTGAGTCTGAGTAAAGCAATCATCTGAAATGCTAGACAAAGGAGCAATTTGATTATTTAAGAAAAAAAAAAGTTTTGACTCCCTTCTTTTTCAAAACGGTAAAGTGGGATGCTGTATATTCTATAAGTCAATGAATTCTCTTGACCCATCTAGGAGCCAAAGTCTTAAACTGTCTAAAGAATGTCATCGCTTCCTATAGCTTCCTACAGTAGCACAGCCAGAATTAGTGAGAAAGTGTCCCTAAGAAAGTAGTGACTTGGACATATGAGGAAGTATGCAGGTGAGGCTTTGAAGGGAGTGGGGCCATGTACCCTGAAGATGCACTGAACAGTGTAGAAGATTGAATTGAAATGGATGAAAAGACTTGAGGTGCAGAATGGCTCTGTATTGGCCAACAATGCAAAAGTGACCAACAATATTATTTATGTGGTGTCCATATAGATTAAAAAAATATTGGTTATTGAAGAACACTTATTGTATATCATAAGCAGTTACTTTAATACAGTTGTTTTTCCAGAGTAAACAAAGAAAATACAATTCTGTGAATATATTGGAGCCTATAATTATGATTGAAGCATTATTGAATTTAAAAGAGTGGTGATTATTGTAGAATATGTAGTGGAAAACTTTGGTAATGAAGATAGCTCAACTTATGTTTCATGAAGTAGTGTCTACATGTTGGGTTTTAAATTGATAGGACTTCACTAAAAAATAGGAACAGATGGATAATTTAAAATAGAAACTTGCCTACAAACGAGAAATTTGTAATGAGCAAAATCTTAAAGGATATTCTCAGGAATGAGTTAAGACTCCACCACTTACCTTATGCCCCTTCTGTCTGAGGATTTCCTCTTTTACAAATACAGTACAATCCCTCTTAACCGGCCACCTTGGGACTGGACACATGGTCGGTTGCTGTTTTGGCTGGTTAATCCAACGCATACCTATCTTCATGTAGAAAAATATTTCTAAGGTATTTACTGTACCTCTTCGACATTCCTGAAGAAACCATATCCACAAGGCTTCATCCACGATTTCGCACACGTTTTTTTTTCTCGTACAACGACTGGACAGTGTGGTGTAGCGGTTCCACAGCTCAAGTCAAAAAGGCCACTTTTTAAATAAATAACCGCAGCACTCACAGCTTAGCGAGGGGGCGTGGTATGTGTGGCCGATTGGTTCAGCAATCACGGAGCTGGAGTGACCGGTATTGAAGACGACTGGCCATCGAAAGGCAGCAGCAGTCTCTGAGGCTTTGGGCTGGTATAGCCCCAGTGTGAGCGCCCCGGCCACTGGGAAAGAACCCAAGTCTCGGTCTGGATGGAGCCCGATGTAGCCAGGGATCGGAGGGCTACCGGACCAGTGTGGAAGGCAGCTGCACCTGCAGGGGAGCCGCCAGGTAGAAAGAAGAAGGCACCGTGCTTTGGATTTTAAGAGACTGCTTCCAGCCATTGTTTTAACCTCATTTGCGTTGTTTTTAAAGGACTTGTTTATTTACTAGTGGATTTTAATCTCCACTAATTCACTCGTTTTAATGGATTATTTATTTAAAGAAGACTTTTGATACATTGCACTTTATTTAATTTCAACACTGTTTTGTTGTTTGCTGGTTTTAAAATACCTCTCACCTTCCAGGAAAGAAGGAAGTTCATACATATAAAGAAAAAGAAAAAAAATTGTTTATTTTATTTTAACAGGCTGGTTAATCCATCGGCCAGTTAATGCAAGGCCAGTTAAGAGAGATTGTACTGTAACTCAGTAGACTGGCAGCAGAAGTAATCAGCATCATTCAAGGAGCTTATTGTCAAATAAAGAAATCAGACATGCAATGCAGGCACACTCAAAGAAAAAACAATAGGATGTTGTAGAATAGGATCTTTAGAGTGATCACAACCAACAGGTTGTTGATTTTGACTCAAAAAGTCAAAGAAATAAATTTCAATTATACTTAAACAAAACAGCCACAAAAAATAATGCCAGAAATGTATTCAGTAGCCCAGTATACCATAATAATTTAAATCGAAACAAAAAGCAATTTAAATAAAAATTAAAAATGAATAATGTAACATAGCAAAAAGCTGTCAAACTCTGATATAAACAATGAATATGGCCTACACTGTCTTTACATTATTACTACAATTGCATTAAATTCTGTTTTAACAGCTAGTATGAAACTCAGACCATGCGAAATCACCCACATTTTTTGAAGCCATATGTAGTTTATCAATAAAATAATTAGCATCATTGTTTATCAAATAAAGTAATTAGCATAATTATTCTTCAAGTAGTATTTTTTTATTTATGAATGAAGGTAAAATCATTCCATGAAGACTGAACTAAAGGAATATTTTCAGAGTTACTTATCCAGATTGTAGTAAGGAGACAGGTTTTGGAATGCATATTAAGTATAATGTTAACCAATACAGCTTTATTTCTCAGTGACCAATAGCAAAGTATGAGAAAATATATATAAATAAGTTCATAAAAGCAAAGAAACCAAAAGATTTTTGCTTTCATGGACAAGTGTTGGACAAACGAACAAGAATTAAAGAAAATACATATAAGTCAAAAGAAATGAACAAGAATTGCCAACAAGTAGTATGAAGATATCAGACAAAAAAAACTAGAATAATAAATTAAAAATCTGAACTTCAACTGCAAAGAAAAAAATGGGTATGCAAACAGACAGAACAGTAAGTAAAAATTAACTAAATAAAATAGCACTCCATAGTAATTTAAATAGACTAAATAGAAATTAACAAAAACTCAAAAACAAAAAATTAACAGAAAAAAGGTTTACAAAGGAATCTTCCAGATTTACCTCACAAACATGTTATGGTAATTATTATGGGTATTTTCAGCATTAAGTTAAACACAGTTAAGCACTAAATACAACAATTTATTATAAAAGATGGTCAAGTGTTGTGCCTGGTGTTTTGTCTTTCATTTAAACTTCAACTACTGTAAGTGTTTGTAATTTAATTACTTGTTCTAAGACTTTTAAGTTGTTCATCATTTTTTACACATGCTGGAAATTTAACTTCTTTATTACTACAAAAGAATTATCTTCCATCACTACTCCATACAATTTTAATGCTAAAACACTGAGTTTTTCAATACTGCCAAAGCAATCTTCATAGTTTCATAGTACCTTTGGCCATCAAGTGTGTGTGTTTTCTTTAAATAATGTGACTTTTTGACCTGTACACTTGGGATTTACAAGAACACCTTCACTATCATTTCGACATATTGTACTTCTTAGAATACAGCTTTGTGTTTAAAACTGATTTTAGGATTATTATAAAACAAGTGTAAGTATATTTTATGTAATCATATTCATTACTTTTTTCTTTTTCATACATACATTTAGGGCTGTCTTTCATGAAGCAGAATTCAAAACAGATCAAATAATTTCCAAAAATTTCAGTGGTTAGGTAAATGTAATGATATTGTAATACCCTTCCCAGATGGGAAAATGAATCTCGCAGGCAAGTGGTGGTAATTGTCAAAAAAACTATCCATCCATCCATTATCCAACCCGCTATATCCTAACTGCAGGGTCATGGGGGTCTGCTGGAGCCAATCCCAGCCAACACAGGGCACAAGGCAGGAAACAAACCCCAGGCAGGGCTCCAGCCCACAGCAGGGCACACACACCAAGCACAATTTAGAATCGCCAGTGCACCTAACCTGCATGTCTTTGGATTGTGGGAGGAAACCAGAGTACCCTGAGGAAACCCACGCAGACACAGGGAGAACATGCAAACTCCACACAGGGAGGACCCAGGAAGTGAACCCGGGTCTCCTAACTGCGAGGCGGCAGCGCTACCCACTGCACCACCCTGAAAAAACTAATCAATGGTTTTATTAATTTTTCTTCTGATTTCAACAAGCCGAAAAAATGTAGTCAGGACAAACAACAAACACTCAATTCTAAAACCCAACCCACACACGAGGTAAAACACATTCTTCCTTTTTTTTTCAAAAGTCCCTCCTCCTCAGCACCCCAGAGGCTGTTTTATTAAGAGTGGCAGTTGTGTCTCTGTCCGCCCCTCTTTTTTTTCTTTTAACTTTTTAGAACGCACTGCCTAGTGGCAATTTCATTCCCAGACCGTTACAATATTTTAAAATGGCAGTACATTTTTACTAAAGAGTTTATGAAAAAGCAGATAGGGTGTATTAAAACTAAATATAGATTGTTCTTTGATTTTCTGAAAATAATAAGGACAACAAATACATAGCACCTATAAAAAACCTCCACGGAAGTTTTCACATTTTATTGTTATACAACATTAAATCACCATCAGGACCACCGTAAATGTGCCTTTTTTAACAGTAATCAACAGAAAAAGACTCTTTATTATCAAAGTGAAAAAACAGATTTCTGCAAAGTTGTTTAAATTAATTACAAATATATAACACAAAATAATTGAACACTTAAGCATTGAACTTCTGATGAGTTGGTATCATGACCTAACCTACATAATTAAGACAAGTCAAGACACCCAACCCCAATGACACACCAAAAACTTTACAACCCCAAAGCAGCTCAGTGTAAAGGTGATTGAAGGGAAGAAAAAAATCTAAGACATTGATTATCATTTTGAGTCTAGTAAAATCAAAAATTAAGAAATGCAAAGAGTATGCCACAGCTGTAAATCTCCCTAGAGCAGGCCACCCACAATAAATGAGGAATCGTGCAACAAGTCTGGCAAATAGTCAGAAATCCAGCTTTGGTGTATTTGAGTATTTTAAAACATGGGCAAAGTGGTGGCTCTAAGGGTAGGGATGTGCACCAGCAATTGGAAGGATGCTGGTTTGAATCCCATAAATGCCAGAAGTAATTCCATTCTGTTGGGCCCTTGGGCAAGGCCCTTAACCTGCAATTCCTCTGTCCTGGGTATGCATTAACCTGCACCCAGACTTGCAAGCAGGTCCTCCAACTTGCAGGTAAAACTCGGGAGTTTTTGGCAGGATTGGCACTCCAGCCACTGAAAAGAAATCCTCACACTGTTCCACTCCATTCAGACTAGTGTGGTGCTGAATTGTCACCAGCTGCATTTGGGTCATAGTTTGGCATCCTAAGGTGGTTTGTCATGTGGTGGGTGCAGCAACATGCTGTATCAGTGCAAGCTCACAAGCTTAAAACAAAAGTATTTTTTCAAATCCTAAATCTTGATGTTTAAATTAGGATATAAAGTAAGATTAACTTGCTAAATATTAAACAGCACAAAAAAACAACACTATTACCCTCCACCTGAAGAAAATAAAGAAGTTTAGTATAAAGAGGACCTCTGTAAACAGCTTTGCCACTTCCTGGAAAAATTCCCAGCCCAAATATGCCTCAGAACCCACCTAATAACACTCAAAACTAGCCAATAAATTATGTATGACCATAATATATGAACTAAAAATAATACAAGAACACAAAGAAGTGCACATAAAATCTCATACATGAAGGGTGTATAAGTGGGTCCCACCATTTTTAATACATTTAAGAGTTAATTTAACACTGGCAACTTCACTGCGCAGTACTGAAATTGCATGGTGGAGAGCCCTTTCAGCACACAAAACCTCTTACTTAATGTACACACATTAATATTTCTTACTTTTCAGGTCTCTTTATTTCCTATGTTCTTTTGTTTCTTTTTTCCATTTTGATCAACTGTCATATTTATCAATAACACAACAAACTGTTTAAGTTTTCTTTCTTTTATGCAGTGTCGCTGCCTTCTTTGTCTACCTTGGCAAGGACTAAGTGAATGTCAGCTGTGAACAGTGAAAGTGTCTTTTGAGTTGATTTGAATTTAAGGCCGCACATTGTTTTCTTGCGCAAGGTTTGGAACATTCTTTCATTTTTTTCATTCAGCTCAACATTCTTTCTCTGCTGCAGAATTCACTTTGTTCTCCAAACTCAGTGTTAAAACAGTTGACTTTGACCTTAAATTTATTTGACATTTCTTTGTTTTACATTTCTGAATTTTTTCATAGCTGTGACATATATTTCAAGAATCACAAAAAACTGCACCCTAATAGATATTTAGCCACGGACATACATCCTGTCTGTGAATCCAAGTAAATTGCATCTTAGGATTTGGAAGGATTTATAGATGCACATAGAGTCGAGAGACACAGGTGAGAATTTGTAGGTAAATAAAATACTGTATATCCATATTGTATATGTGTTGTCATGATTGGATCCCAACCTGACAATTAAAAAACTGGATGCAAACACACTTTTGATGGAATCACACAGACCACATTTGGAGTTTGTCATAACACATTTAAATTAATTCCATCCATCCATCCATTATCCAACCCGCTATATCCTAATTACAGAGTTACGGGGGTCTGCTGGAGCCAATCCCAGCCAACACAGGGCACAAGGCAGGAAACAAACCCTGGGCAGGGTGCCAGCCCACCACAGCATTTAAATTAATTGGAAATGCAAATATTTATTCTATCCACATACAATAATCAAGTCTGTGGAAAAGACAATAAGGCTGTGGTGGAAGTCTGGTATGCTACAAAAGGGTTGCCAACCCTGACCCCTATACTCCTTTAAAAATTGAGCAGACTGGCAGGCTATCATATATTCAGCATCATACTGTAACACTAAAGTTGTTTCTGTTAGTGAGACATCACACTTTCTTTTCACTTTCTCATTGCCAGTTTCCATTGAAACTACAGATAAAAATGACTGGAAAATGGGACACATTTTAATGTCACATGTGAATGTAACTTATACATGGATAGAATCTATGTAAGAAATGCACATTAAGGGTGGAGGGGGTTGAGAAATTTATAGTCATTGTGGGCTGTACCATATGTGATTTGATTTGAATATTATGAAGCAGGCCACATTACAAAGGTCCTAGGGCTGGATCTAGCTCACAGGGATGGAGTTTGGCACCCCAATGTAAAGGATGAAATCAAGATACAGTATATCATATTAGAACTTTTTACATTTAATTCACTCTTCCTGTAAATAACAATATCTATGTGAAAAACAAACAAATCATGTTAAGACAAAAATATTTTAAAAAGCCAATATCATGGTTCCATAGTTGTACGCACCATTTAACTAATACTTTGTTGAAACACTCGTTTGCTTTAATTATAACAGGATGTGTGGATAGACCTTTATCAACAAAGCACACCTAAAATTTGCAATTGTGTTACACTTTTATTTGGAGAAGAGTTTTATGTTAATCAGATTGAAACTAGGTATCCTGTGTAAGCCCCCTATATACAATACAATACAATTTATTTTTTGTATAGTCCAAAATCACACAAGAAGTGCCGCAATTGGCTTTAACAGGCTTTGCCTCTTGACAGCCCCCCGGCCTTGACTCGCTAAGAAGAAGAAAAAACTCCCAAAAAAACCCTTGTAGGGAAAAAAAATTAAAGAAAACTTGGGAAAGGCAATTCAAAGAGAGACCCCTTTCCAGGTAGATTGGGCGTGCAGTGGGTGTCAAAAAGAAGGGGGTCAGTACAATACAGTACAATACACAGAACAGAACAAATCCTCAATACAGTATAAAAATAAAAATTTTAGTAGTATGGAGTAGAATTTATGTGGATTACCTGTTCTGAAGTGTGTGTTTTATGGCTGCTGGCATAATATGTTCATGCTACCATCATGCTTCACAGTGAGCACTGTGTTGGCTTTACACCAGACATATTTTTTAGACTTAAGGCCAGAAACTTCTACTATGGCCCTATCATATACATTTCCTCCCACAGATTGGTACATCTGTCTTTTTCAAAAGTTTTCTTTTTTAGTGAATACTTTCCCTCTTGCCATTCTAAACCACAGCTCAGCAATGGATATAATATTCGAATATTCTTGTAATATTCAGACAGGAGCCAGGCAGTGCCATATATTTCTATACCATCTTTAAGGCTGTCATATTTCTCTTGGAAACTTTCCTTGGTTTTTGCCTGGTGATCAAATTTATAAGGATATCCTGATCTTTGCCATATACTTGTGTTGCCATATTTCTTCACAGTTTTTCATGATATATCCTGTCCTGCGCATGAACATAGGGGATAGCTTAAGGGCTCTAGTGATTGTAATTCCCCATAATCCAAGGATTGGCATTGTTTCCTAATGCCTTTTCTCTTCCTCCCTTTGTAGACCGGAAGATTGATGGTTGGAACACCAGTGACATCACTTCTCGTGTCAGTCCACCTGGATCCACCTCTTCCTTCCAGAAGGACTTAAAATCAGATGATCAGCCATATTGCATTAGTTCTGTTGTGAACTTGTGTCTGTGAAGACGTCTCCGCAATTGTTGCGTGTTTGCTTTTGTGTTTAAATCACTAAATTATGTGGGTGATACCAAATCTTTACAGAGGTTTTTTCTTTCTCTTATAATCCTTATTCTGATTTGTATCTTTTGACAATAAGATCCAGTAGTTAACTAGATAACTTATTATGTAACATGATTTATCGCTGCACTATGCGAACAACCTAATAGCGTAACTGGAATTAACTTCCAATCATGTCCTTTGAAGGCTAATTACAGTTATGCATGAAGTGGAATGTGACTGCTTAAATATAGACAGAGTTAGAACACACATTATAAAGAGTGTATAGCCACAGATTTTAAAACTTAAATGTCTGACATGCCTGACATGTTTTTTTTATTGATTTCAGTCTTTACAAAAAGAAAGTAAAGCTGAAATATAGGTATTGATATGTATACTTTTGATATTACTGCAGTTTTACTGACTTCTGGGTTGGTTAAGATGAACATGATTTTCTTCTTTTTATTTAGTCACTGCATCTGACATGTATAAGAGATACACTGGCAATCATAGTACTTCTTCCCTCACTCAGGTTCAGAAACATATGAAAAACAACACCACTTTGTTGTGACTGCACTTGATACATTTTTTGTCCAAATAACACTTTCATAAAATATGATTACAAATGTAACTTTTTTTGTAAATTTTAAATATACAGCTTATTATAAACCTACTGAGCAACAGTTATATTCCCATAAAACTATAATAAAACTATTTTTCATAGTCCCTCAGACACCTCCACCTCTGAACTGATGAAATTGGCTCTTGTAGTGCAACACATATAATGCCACATTTCTTCATTAAAAGGGGCAGATTTCTTATACTGTGACGAAAACCTTCAGGTACTCCAAGATCTGAGCTCAAAATGTTTGCCAGAAGAATACAAGGAATAAAAAACATACTTGTTTCTTCATTACCTTCGGCTGTAAAGTTGTTTACCCAGTCTGGTCTCTCCTCAGAAATCTTTCTTCCATAGCTACCCTTGGTGTAGTTCCATAAACTACCTAACCTACTGGATATAAACCTCATATACATGGCTTATTTTTCGAATACCTTACTAGGCATTCTCTGTTGCCACGGAAGTTGCTGCATTACCTACAAACATGTTTTCAATATTACAGCTATATTTGGACTGCCTGAAGTTTTTTTAACTATATTTCTTGCAGAAAGGTTTCTGTAGTCTGTACAACTGAAACTGGTGGACACCTTGCAGACATTTCAAGGACCATACCAGAGCTGTTAAGTTCAAAGCCTTCATCAAGTTTGTTGAAGAACACAGCTCTTTTGATCAAAGACACACTGATCTTTTTGTTTTTGTCATTTTTAAAGGTTCCTAAGACACCTTTCAAAGAAAACATGAAGCAGCCCAACTTATTCTGAAGTTTAGATCACAAGTATTAAACAAATAACCTTTCAAACATGCTTTTTGTTTACTTTAATAATTAACTTTCATGTCCATTCTGGCCTTTTACATTTTTATTCTTTTCTGCTTTCCTACTACAACACATTTTTCCACCTGTAGTTTATGTGTAATTAGGTTTTTTTCAGGCTCAACTGCAAAAGCATTATTCTTCTCATCTTATTTTATCGGTTTTCAACAGATGCTTTTGTAGAAATGTTCTTTTTGCAGTTGCACACTGTTGAGCCATTCTCTAACTGCCACAATGGATATAACCTAACTTAAAGTGAAACTCTAATAAGTGAATGTAATTTTTTGACTTCACAGTAACCTTATACTGTTCTGAAAGCAACAGCGACATCTGATACATTATATTTGCTTGAGTTTTTCGTTTTCTATTGGATTAAACCATTAAAGTCAGATTATAAAAATGGAAAGTGAAAATACAATAGGGAGCATTGCCCAAACCATTAAACAGTATATTTTAAATGAAGAATTGACATCTTGATGAAATAGTTTGCCTTTGATTTCTGTATGTCTAATTATTTTCCACAGATGATGACACCTGGTAAAGCTTAGGAATAAAAAACATTTTTAAGATATGTGACTCATTTTCTCCTTCTGCCCTTCAGAAACTCCCTCTTAAACAGTATATCATTAAGAAACAAGCAGACTCTTACCCATTCCCTTTGTGCAATCAGCTGCAGGCTTTCAGACTTACCACGTTACATGCTTCTTGCACGAGGGTTGGAACATTTAAAAGACCAAGCATTGATGTGCTGGGACAGATGAAACTGGGCTGCCATCATCACCCCTTTTTTGTTTGGGGATGCCCTGCAGGTTATGCAAAACCTCCCACTTGAGAGACTTGATGATTATGAGCCAAGGGGCGTAAGTTCTGGCTGTGGCAAATCAATCCTAATCACCCTATCCGAGAACACCTGCTACGCCTTATCTAAAGCTGGTTCTGTGGAGACTCCATCGAATGTATAGTGAAAAGGGTTGCTGTTGATGCAGTGTTGTCTGGGATAGGTGAAAACCTCCATGATGAGATGCTATGGAGCAACGTTGACTCACTGATCGACTTAGCCTGTAGGTTGGAAGGTGCCCAAGCCACTTGGAAGCAGAGCAGCTACCCTAGTCTGGCTCCTACTCCACTGCAACCTTCCAGGCCTCGTCTGCCGGGCAATGGCTACAGTTTCTTACTTCGGCCCCAGCCTCAGGCCTTTCCTTTTCTTTCACTGAATCAGCCTTTTGTCATACCACCCCTCCAGCCAGACACCTTAATTTTGCCCAGGCAACCGGAGTTGCTGACGTTGCTGTTGGAGGCCATTGGAGCGGCGCAGTGAGTCGTTGATGCCATTGTGGAAAATCTGCAGCTGGGACCAAGCACAGATGCTTTAGCTGTAACCAGACTGGATATCTGGGTAGGGAGTACTGCCTCTCCCATCGTCAGTCCATGGTGAACGGCTTATGTAACTATATCTTTATATATGATATGCTACCGTGGCTGACCGTTTGTCTGTTCAGGATTTTAAATCACCTATAGCTTGCAAACCGTTTGACCTATTGACCTGAAATTTGGTACACATATGCTACGTGACATCTCCTATCCACTTTCGGGGGTGATGATTGACCTCCTAAGGTTATTACTCTTTTTATTTTTATTATATTTTATTGTGGAATCAGCTCTCGGCAGTGGCCAGCATACGGACGCTGTTCTCATCCCTAACACTTTCACCATCACATCCCCTACCTCTTCATATATTAAATTATTCTTGAGGCAGATTGAAGACTTAAATGCTATCTTAAGTGAAAAATTCAAGAAAACGTATTAAGGCCGAAAACTGACTCATTGACTTTGAAACTAGTCTGAACAAACGAACACAGTGGGTCCCTGAGGACTGAACCTGAGCACTACTGGTGTAAGTAACTACTGAGCCTACACATAGATTTAGTAGATTCATTATCAGTGATTGAAGCAAATCATTCGATTAAACAAAGAAGTTTAATTAGGAGTCAATTCTTGTTGGAAATTAAACTGACTGGGAAAACTCCACATCCAGAAAGGTTTTCAATTTGAGACCAAGGTGTAATCAAATGTACTCTATAGATAATTATAGCTACCATTTCCCTGTCAATGGCCGAGACCCTTCTGTTAATAATGTTATTGCATTTGAATTACATTTGTTTCTGTTTGTTCTTTGCCTTTTTCATCTTTCATGTTTTTTATTTATCAGGTTGTCTTTTGAGTAAATTAATCATATTTAGTCATAGTGCACAATTAGAAACAAGAACTTTTGGCTGTTGAGGCTAAATTGTGCTTGTGTCTTTAATGAAGTAAGCAGGAAAGGAAGATATACAGCAGAAGAATGATAAGGGGCTAGGCAAAACAGACCAGAATCTGCAAGAGAAGAGGACATTTTTTAAAATTACTTAAGTCATACCGATAAATTTTGCAAATAAAATACGTTTTCAATTGGGTTTAGTGTTTTCATAATGCATTTTCTTGGCCATTGTTGGTGAAATAAACTTGCACTTTAGCTGGGACAGGTTCCTGTGTTACTAATGTTACTTAGGGGGGATCTAGGCTGTCATGTTCTTGCATAGGCTTAAGCGGATGCTAAAATAGGTGGATAGTATATTTCACCTTCTAGTTTTAATAATATTAGTCTTAATGATAATAATTATGCTTTAAGCATACAATTGTACTTTTCTTTGGGTATAAACAAATAAGACTCCAAAGACTAAAAACACATACAGTATAACTGTGTTAATTTCTGTAAATAAAAATATTTCAAATGACTTTAACTTTACCACATAATTCTGTAGAGTGCTTTAGGTTTTCAGTCCCTCTACAATTCATATATCATGTGTGGCATGTGTCCTTGCATTTATCATTTTGTCCTTACATTAGTAGAGAATCTGTTTGTTATATTAGTGTAGGGGGTTCCAATTCCACTTTATACATTCCTTTTCAGTAATGCAATAAATGCATTGTCTGTAAATGAATTAAACATTTTTAAGACGGCAATGCACTTTTTTGCTTACAGTTTTTATTTCATATGTTTTGTCACATTTATATTTATTCTTTACAGCAAATGGTGGCAAACAGAACACATTTTAGCAATATGTATCTGTGGTATCATATCTGTTAAATTGAACAGCCTTTCCTAAACTAAGCTTCTTAAGCTAAAATCGTCGCCTTGGTTCTTCTCTTGATTACAGTGTGAATTCTAAACAAGCACAGCTATTATTGATAACAATTTAGCTTATATTGAGCAAACAGCAATAATCATCTGTGTGTAAACTTTGCATTTATTTTAGTATTAATAAGTCTATATTTTAGTTATACATCGTTTTTGTCAAGACAAGTAATAAAAGTTAAAAAATGAAAATTTACCTATAAGAAAACTAGTCTAGTTTACCTTTTTAAACTGTCAAAAATTTAATAAATTAATAATAAATAAATAATAAATTACTTTAATGACAACCACGTAAATAATCCATACATCCATTTTCAAAATTCACTTCTGCTATTACAGGGTTGCAGAAAACCAACAAACTTACCCTTAATTAGCCCAATATATATACAGTATATTTTATATATATGATATCTATCTATCTATCTATCTATCTATCTATCTATCTATCTATCTATCTATCTATCTATATTTAAACTGTTCAAAAAAATGGAAGGACCACTTTGAAAGCTCATCAGATCTCAATGTGAAAAAAAATCCTGCTGGATATCTATACTGATATGGACTGGGTAATGTGTTAGGAACGAAAGGATGCCACATCTTTGATGGAAATGAAAATTATCAACCTACAGAGGGCTGGAGGTACAGGCAGGAAATCATTCTCCACGGCTTCTCCAGACCCTTTCATGTCTGTCACAGGTGCTCAGGGTGAACCTGTGAAAAGCAGAGGGCGCCAGTGGTGGACCTGCCAATTCTGGTATTCTGTGTGCCAGGCAGTGAGCACAGGGTCCAGCAGAGGATGTTGGGCCCTCAGGCCACCCTCATGAAGTCTGTTTCTGATTGTTTGGTCAGAGATATTCACACCAGTGGCCTGCTGGAGGTCATTTTGTAGGGCTCTGGCAGTGCTCATCCTGTTCCTCCTTGCCCAAAGGAGCAGATACAGGTCCTGCTGATGGGTTAAGGACCTTCTACAGCTCTGTCCAGCTCTCCTAGAGTAACTGCCTGTCTCCTGGAATCTCCTCTATGCCCTTGAAACTGTGAATGGCTGACAAAGCAAACCTTCTTGCAATGGCACATATTGATGTGACATTCTGGAAAAGTTGGACTACCTGTGCAACCTCTGTAGGGTCCAGGTATTCCTCCATGCTACCAGTATGCTACCTGCTTTGGGGGTCATCTCATTGTTGCCCCTCTAGTGCACCTGTTGTTAATTTCATTAACACCAAAGCTGTTTAAACTGATTAACAACCTGCTCTGCTACTTAACTGACTAGATCTATATCTCAGAAGTTTCATTGACATGATGCAATACTGTGATTAAAAAGTGTTCTTTTAACTTTTTTTAGGTGTGTGTGTATATACATATATATTAGATATGGTGGGCTCACAAAGTATTCAGACTCCTTCAATTTTTTCACATTTTGTAACCTTTTGCTAAAATCATTTAAATTCATCTTTTACCCACATCAAGAAAAACTCAATACCTCAGAATGAGTAGACGAAAAAGATTTTACAAATGTTTGCATCTTAATTAAAAAAATGGAATACACAGAAGTATTTAGATCCTTTACTCAGTACTTTATTAAAGCACCTTTAGGCACAATTACAGCCTACAATCTTCTTAGATATGACTTGACAAGCTTTGCACATCTGGATTTGAAGGATTTTTATCCATTATTTTCTGCAGATCCTCTTAAGCTCTGTTAGGTTGGATGGAGATCATCGGTGAACATCTATCACCAGAGATGTTTAATTGGGTTGAAGAATGCTCTGTGGCTGGGCCACTCAAAAAACACTCACAGAGTTGACGTTAAGCTACTCTTGTGCTGTCTTTTCATTGAGTTTAGCATCATTGTCCTGTTGGAAGGTGAACCTTCGTCCCATTCTGAGATTCAAAGCATTCTGGAGCTGGTTTTCATTAAGGATATCAATGTATGTTGCTCTGTTTAGCTTTCCCTTAGCCTTATCTGGTCTGCCAGACTCCGCCACTGAAAAGCAACCCTACAGCGTGATGCTGACACCACCATACTTTACTGACAGAATTATTTATATTATGCAGGTGATGAGCGATGAAAAAAACACTACTCTTGGTTTCATCAGACAAGAAAATTTTGTTTCTTAAGAGTCTGAAAGCCCTTTGGTGTCTTTTTGCGAGCTTCTATGTGTTTCTTTACTGGGAAGAGGCTTCTGCCTGGCCACTCTGCCACAAAGCCCAGACTGATGGAGTGTTGTGGTGGTGGTTGTTTTACTGGAAGTTTCTCCCATCTCCAAACAAGCTCTCTGAAGCACAGCCAGAATGTCCATCAGACTCTTGGTAACCTTTCTTACTTTGTCCATTCTCCCCCAATTCTTTAGTTTAGGTGGGCGGACAGATCAAGGTAGAGAGAGGTATGGTTGTTCCCAGCGTCTTCCATTAAAGAATTATGGAGGTCACTGTGCTCTTTGAAACCTTCAGTGCTACGTTATTATTTTTGTTGTCTTACCCAGATCTGTGCTTAGACACAATCATTTCTATAAGCTCTGGAGGCAGTTCCTTCAAGTTTATGGCTTAGCTTTTTCCTCTAATATACATTGTCACTTATGGGATCTTAGACAGGTGTGTGCTTTTCTTAATAATGTCCAATCAATTGAATTGACCATTGTAAAAACACCTCAGTATTGATCAATGAAGTAGGATGCACCTGAGCCACGTTTCAAGTATCATAACAAAGGGTATGAATAGTTGTGTCAATGTGATAGTGCAATGTTTTATTTTTATAATAAATATATACAAAAATGTCTAAAATGTGGTTTTTGCTTTGTCATTCTGGGGTATTCTAGCACAAGACTGCAATATAGTAAAATGTGAAAAAAGTGAAAGGCCCTGAATTATTTATATATACTGTATATGTATAAAGTATATGTTTAGAGTCAGTTTTGGCCTACATCAGTGTTCATCTGATAAAGAACAAAAGGTTAAAGGTTATTTCCACGAAGAAATGGAAAGAGGGTTAAAGACTCAATACACAGCTATACAGCCGAAACATTCTTTCATTAAATTTCTTTCCTTAACATCAAGGAAATAACTAAATGTATATGCTACCACCATGAAGCTGATTAAACAAGTTTGTGTTCTGTTCTGTATCTTTATATAACCGGAACCAGTTATGACAGTAAGAGTTTCCCTTAGGCCAAGTGACTCAAGAGTCCACCTCAGGGATCTAAGGGATGCCAGGGGTGCGAGTCTGGCAGATGTCAATGGAGGCAGCCAAGATGGGAGTCAGTCTCTGCTGGAGCCTCCACCAGCTGAGTGAGTTATGGGTGGGCTGGAGAGACAGAAAGGGAGTTGCACTGGGCTCATGTGGGAAGAAAAGAGAAAAATTAAGGACTTGATAACTATTGTTTCATCCTGGTTTTAACTCTGGACACATTGTCTATTTACTGTTTTTATTGGATTATGTATTTTTTTTATTTAAGGAAGATCACTGCACTATTTAACAACAATTGTTTGTGAATTTTAATAAAAGCGCTTGCCACTTTTTCACCAACCCCTTGCTGAATCTGTGTGTCTTCATTTGCTTGGCTTATCTTGGTTCATGACTATAGATAGTTCTAAATTCAAGAAGCTCTTGGAAGCAACCAGAGAGATTGGAGCTAACCCAGACCATCACAATGTATTCATGGTTTTGTTCGCATTGCTTTTATGAATATTGTTTGGTTTGAAGATGATGACATTTTGTTTGGTCTTTTTGTGGTCATCACTAAGAAAACCATCACATTATGAAATCACAGGGTCATGGTAATATGGTATTGTTGACCATTTCGGGATACTATATAAGCTGACTTTAAAGTACAGTCAGATCGTCAGCTTTTGATTCCCTTCAAAAGCCAAACAATGTCTTTTTGACTTTATTAAGAATTAATTAATAATTTTAATAATTACAACAGTTTTCTTTAAAGCAAGATTAGTTAAAAATGTAACATAAGCTACAATATAAATTGGTCAAGAGATTGATGAAACTGTATTCACTTTTTTTACATACTTTTGCAACTTAACACATTGTCAGCTGGACCATTTATTACCATTGCACTGCAGTATTGGTCTATGCATATATGATAAATAATGAACTGTACCAAAATTCATAAAGAAATGTATTAGAAAGCAATGGTTTTATTATCAACAGTAACTCTGTTAAAAAGGTAAAGAAACTTTTAATTACTGTATTTTGACCAGCAACACGACTAAAAGTCTGTGACTGAATGAGAGTCAAGTTCCACATCATCCAAGTGATTGTCACTATCTTGATCACTGTCATTATCATCAAAATATTTATCTTGCAACAAATCTAGTTGTTTCAAAACATTAGCTGTTTTATACCTTTCTTGAAATGACATATCAATGGACTGTCTAATTATAACACTGTTTTCCATAATTTGTTGCATCTAACAAAAAAAATAAAACAAAAATGTATGGTAATCCACTAGATGGCATCACCATAGCAAATCACTAAGATGTGGGACCAAAGCTTCCTAGCAAACTGGTTTTATCTATAGTGGCTGTATACTGACATAACAAGTTATATCATATACTGCACCTAGATAGGCTCAGTGAGATATGACTTAAATTTTATCTCTCACTCAAAGTGTTAAACAGTTAGTTCCCCAGGATGGTCAGTTCAGTATAGAATTAGATGGCAGTGATTACAGGTTGGGTCTTGCCCTGGGTAAGTTTTGGATCATTTTTAATGGGATTGATGCGATTGATGAAAGATCTTTGCTTGAAATATAGAACTAGAGTGCATTCTATGTATGACTGAGTTCCACTTCTTTTCTGAGATGCCAGTTAAAAAGTCCCTTTTTCACCATTCCCTAGGATCTTTGCAGGCTCAATACTTTGAGATATTTTTATATATTTTTAAAATACTCTCTATGTTTTCATCAAGACTTTCCAGTATGGAAAAAAAATTGATATAGATGCAAGATGTGGAGACCTTGGTAGTTTTTTTATCTAAATTTGTATATAGGAATGAAGTGTGTAGCTGGAAAGTAAAACAGAAAGATAAAAATCAACGATGATGGGACAGGCATTTATATTCTACTTGGAATGTCATGTCAGTGTTTATTTCAAACTATGCAAAAAGTAAACATTTTCTACTAACATGATACCTATGAGTGTTAATTGTTGATATCAGTGAGAAAAAAAGGCTTTTCTGATTATATCCAGTTTTCTGGAATGGTGTTAGTGTAGTAGAAACTCTACTGAAAGTCTTCAAAGATTTGATGTCCTGTATCTCCATAAAGCCCTTAAGACTAACAAGAGTTATATACATATGAAACTTCTAGCAAGGACACATTATCCAGTCATATTATACTGTAGTATAATGATATGGATAAAAGCATGATAGTGTTTCATGATGGTCAACTCTCAAATATACTATATATTATGATGTGTAAGTCTCTGTCTTGCAACCCAAAACATGAGGCTTAGTCTCAGTACCAGTTTTATTTAGCTTGAAATAGGAACAGCACAGTTATTTACTGTGGCGGGATCTACCACTCTCCTATACACAGACGCAGCAATCAGGCAGGGTCGTGGCCAAGTAATACTGTTCCCTGCATTTATAATGTTCCTTGCATCACCCATCGACGACAGGCACTTATTAGCAAGGCGCTGCAGTGATGGAAACCCGCAGTTGCCCCAGCAATAGATATCCCGTCTTCCACAGACGCAGTGATCGCGTTTCAGGATTCTCTTTGGTGTGTCGTCCTGTTCAGGGAAGTCCCAAAAGAGTTTAGAAACCTTACAATATATATATAAAATCCTAAGCCTAAAAGTGCAATGCTTTTGTGGAATGATTTTATGTCACATTTTTTGTCACAGTTTAAATATGGATTATTTTAAAACCTACATATATATGTTTGGTATCATTCTTTTCAGAATTTATCGAACTTTAATGTGATGTTGTTAGATTTTCAGATTCTTATTTCCATTTTTAAATTATAAACTAAAAAATATCAAGAACTTACGTCCCGCCAGACAAGAATTTGTGCCAAGAGATTTAACCACGCCCGGGGCCAGAAATAAAAGACAAAGAGTAGATGGCAAAGACAGCTGTTGTGCAAGCTTTTAAATGTTCGAAGCGCCGCGCAAGATGCAGATCACGTGGCACGGCAGCAGCAGCAACCCAGCAGCTGATCGAGCAAAGAGGAGGTTAAAAAAAAACTATTTGTTTCTCATTGTATCACCGTTTAAGAGTGGGTTTCGGAGGAGTGACCGCATCTCCTTGGGGTGCGTTTAGCCATCCTCTTCGCAACACGAGCAGCAGAGACACGAAGTGGCTGGCGCATAGCGCAGGCCAGGGGGGTTAGCGAGTGAAGCGAGCAGGGGGTAAACCCCTAGTGTATATATATATATATATATATATATATATACTGTATATATATATATGTGTTTATTAAAAATAAATAAATTGAGAAAGCACATGCACATAAGTATTCACAGCCTTTGCCATGAAGCTCAAAATTGAGCTCAGGTGCATCCTGTTTCCCTTGATCATCCTTGAGATGTTTCTGCAGCTTAATTGGAGTCCACCTGTGGTAAATTCAGTTGATTGGACATTATTTGGAAAGGCACACACCTGTCTATATAAGGTCCCACAGTTGACAGTTCATGTCAGAGCACAAACCAAGCATGAAGTCAAAGGAATTGTCTGAAGACCTCCGAGACAGGATTGTCTCGAGGCACAAATCTGAGGTTACAGAAAAATTTCTGCTGCTTTGAAGGTCTCCCAATGAGCACAGTGGCCTCCATCATCCGTAAGTGGAAGAAGTTCGAAACCACCAGGACTCTTCCTAGAGCTGGCCGGCCATCTAAACTGAGCGAACGGGGGAGAAGGGCCTTAGTCAGGGAGGTGACCAAGAACCCGATGGTCACTCTGTCAGAGCTCCAGAGGTCCTCTGTAGAGCAAGGAGAACCTTCCAGAAGGACAACCATCTCTGCAGCAGTCCACCAACCAGGCCTGTATGGTAGAGTGGCCAGATGGAAGCCACTCCTTAGTAAAAGGCACATGGCAGCCCGCATGGAGTTTGCCAAAAGGCACCTGAAGGACTCTCAGACCATGAGAAACAAAATTCTCTGGTCTGATGAGACAAAGATTGAACTCTTTGGTGTGAATGCCAGGCGTCACGTTTAGAGGAAACCAGGCACCGCTCATCACCAAGCCAATACCATCCCTACAGTGAAGCATGGTGGTGGCAGCATCATGCTGTGGGGATGTTTTTCAGCGGCAGGAACTGGGAGACTAGTCAGGATAAAGGGAAAGATGACTGCAGCAATGTACAGAGACATCCTGGATGAAAACCTGCTCCAGAGCACTCTTGACCTCAGACTGGGGCGACGGTTCATCTTTCAGCAGGACAACGACCCTAAGCACGCAGCCAAGATATCAAAGGAGTGGCTTCAGGGCAACTCTGTGCATGTCCTTCAGTGGCCCAGCCAGAGCCCAGACTTGAATCCGATTGAACATCTCTGGAGAGATCTTAAAATGGCTGTGCACCGACGCTTCCCATCCAACCTGATGGAGCTTGAGAGGTGCTGCAAAGAGGAATGGGCGAAACTGGCCAAGGATAGGTGTGCCAAGCTTGTGGCATCATATTCAAAAAGACTTGAGGCTGTAATTGCTGCCAAAGGTGCAT